>CM037084.1:61148667-61180661 GCA_020882725.1 Aphelinus certus
GGGGGGGGGGGGGGGGGGGGGGAATATAGGTCAGAGCGCCTTGAAAATCTTTCGCGCCGACAACTGCTCCACATGTGCGAGCAGCCTCGCGCGCGCGTCTATCGCTAAATTTTCCAAAGCTCGGTTGTGGGCGAGAGAGCACGGCTCAATAGAGTCTCATCGTTGGCTGCGCATACGCTTCGCCGCCCGCAAACAGCCTTTCTTTTCGTCCACACGCGACGATCCCCGCCTCGTATAACGAAATTAGCCGGGTCACTGGGCGGCCGGCCCCGATATACTCCCTTCGCCTCTCGTCTTCCTTATCTCGTCTCGCTGGAGACGACGATGACAAAAACAAATCACCGCCGAGTGTCTCTCTCTCTCTCTCTGGCTGCGCCAATTCGCGGCCCCAACTGGAAAACTCCGGTTAGCCGAGTTCGCGGCACAAGAGAGGCTCAATTGATTTTCCTCGTGAGGTTTGGATGTATGTGTGTATGTGCGCGCGAGCCGCGCGCTCTAGGGCCGGTTTGTTTTTGCTTTCGAGGTGAATAGCCAAAGTTTGCATTGGGCTCGGGGCAACTTTGCCCGCCACGGCTTGGATAACTCCCTTGAGCTGTTTAATGCACGTCGTCTCGCATTTCGAATAATACGTTTCGCAACTGGATAATGCGGATTTGATTTGATCGAATTTCGAATTATACGCTCGTTTGGGTATTTTACGTCGTGCCGTCTTTCGTCGGATAGCAACTCGGATGGAATTCGGCTTGTCGTTAGCAAGGAGTAAGTATGATCGTTATGAGAACGGAGATACAGCAATCGAAAAAAATTTTTCCTGCCAAACTGTATCAAAAGAATCAAGCCAATAGTCGATCCTGAGTAATTGTATCGGAAATTGATTTTTCAGGATAATCAATTCTTTCGGGGATTACTTTCTCCTGATTCTAGTAATTTTATAATTACTGTTTTATATTTTTGATCCGGAACTCATCTTCGTAATCTTGATAAGCTCAATTTATTTTTCAAAATTGAATGAAAATATTGGCCCGTAGTTGATCAATAGCTTCGCATCCGTTGAAGCATACGAATGCAGCTAACTTTTGAATACATAATATCCAAATGCAGATGTTACGAACATTAAAGTTGATGTAAACATGTACTATCTTGAGGAATTTGGAGATATCTGACCCAAAATTGATCAATTTACTTTCCGAGTCAAAATTACATTGGTAATATCAGTAATGCAGCTGCATCATCTCGTTCTGTTCGTGTACGATAGCGATGCAACAATTGCATTTTCTTATCTGTGACAAATGAATATTGTACAGGTCGCTCGGACACAACGTATGCTGGAAAACGATACGAAATTCTGCATGACTAGCTGATTCCGAACCATTGTACATTTATCGATTGCTGTGCCAGGCGGGCTCTTTTACTCTCTGTGCATTACCAAATATTGGTAAATTTCAATTAAATTGAATATTATTTTTTGAGATCGAATGTTTTGAAACTGGCAAAGTAATATCAAAGCGGATTTCGTGGTGTTTTCTTCCACTTACTTTATCAACAAGATGCATTCCCATCTTTTTCTGCGCTGAACATGTTAAAAACTGATAGAATAAGGATTCAAGGCCAGTAAAGGGACTTTGGGTCGAGTTCTATATCATATCAGTGAGTGAAATTCACAATCATTACTTTCTTTTAGACAATTGTCATGGCCATCTACAGCTCTCTTTGTGAAGATTAGCAAATAATAGCAAATTTCGCAGTCTTCCGTGAAAATCATCACAATTCAGCCTTTTCTCGCAACGACTAGCACTGTTCAGCTGTTTTTCAACTTTTTTTTTGTAAGATGTGACAATTTCAGACGAAAGCTCACTGAGACTAATTCAATAATTCTTCAATTCGTGTTAAGCCCCGTGCTTTCAAGTTAATCAAGTTAACGATAAGTTATAGGAATATATTTCACTGTGAAATCAATAGAAAGTATTCATCTTTGCAATAAAACGTTAAATAGTGATAGTTTTCATGGAAAATAATCTATTACTTTTCGCGAGGAGTTCTGAAATCTATTTCTTTTCGCAAGAGGCACTGCAATGCTCATTATTCATGTTTTACTTGTTGTAAAACAAAAATGTGACATACTCAAAAGCAACGGGATTTACTTTTAATTCATTGTATTTCTCTAGTTCTATCATACGAAGTTGAAGCAAAATTAATGTTTACACAAAATTTTTATGAAAAAGATTCCTTTCATGATTGAATCAAAACTTGTTCACAGATGTCGGATGAAGGATCACGAGAAAATTCACGTGATATGACATTTGAATTTTTCTCCATCCCTTTGTTCCATATTTTTTTCTCTTTCTCATCCTCTCCGCGTTCTCACAAAAAGACAAATCTAAGAGAAAATCAAATAATATAGCTCTTCATAACTTAAAATACAAAAGTTTTTCTCCTACAGTTAATTTTCATATATCTTACTATTATATAAAGAGGAAACGTTTGTTTGTATGTTCGCAAAAATCTCAAAAACTACTGAACCAATCGCCTCCAAAATTTGACAGTAGCTTTACTATGTACCCTGAAGTGTCATACGCTATTAAAATTGATCATTAATCAATTAGGAACGTTTCTATGCAGAGAGCTGGCGAAGCTACGACGGAGGATGCTAGTATATTATAAATACCATTAAAGTAATTCGAAACTTTGACATTCGACTCGTTCGTGTGTACCGATAAATGTGGCATACTTATAATACACATAGCGGCGATGCTAAAAATATTACGCTGAACGAATTTTTAAATTGCAAATGGGGAAGGTCAGGGAAAATGATACGTGTTAATAGAACCACATTGATTTGGTAATCTGATTTTTTTTTGCGACCACGACCCTCATGTTCACCGGATTTTTTTCCTCGAGATTGAGGAGAGCATATCTATCAAATCCCTGCCGGTGGAAAAACGCCCCACATACATCTCCGGACCCTCATCCACGTCGCGATGCGTTTGGCAGACTGGAAAACACGTCGGTTGGAACAACGCGCAAGGGAGGGGGTAAGACGAGGTGGCAAAAGCCCCATCCGAAATGTTTTCAGCGAATCAAGCGATTGGCAAAGAGGGGAAAATACACAACCGCGTTATCGTGGCGATTATCGTTGTCTGCGGCTCACGTGCGGAGATAATTAATCACCAGCGAAGCGTGGCGCGCGAATTCGCGGGGAAAGTTGGCGAGAGGACGCGGCGCTTAATCCGAGGACGACAGGCTTCCTGTACGGCACGCGAGTGCTAGGGTCGCGCAGCAGGATTTACGATAATTGGGGGTGCGTATACCGGGGGGCGGGGGAAGAAGATGCGGGTCAACGTCCGAAATTTCGCTGGCCGCAGGGAAGCCTCTCTTGACCTCGGATGAAGATTGATGGGCGAGTCGCACTGCGTGGGTAATCGGCCATCGGAATACCTTCGAGTCTGCCAGCGTCTCCCCAGTGTTTTGACGGCGTCTGGTCTCTCGAATTACTCGCTGGCTCGAGGGCTCGATGAAAGCTCGATTTGCAGATCCTTTCTCCACTCTTCGTGCAATCGGAGGCCGACGGTCGCTGTTTTGCCTCTCATACCAAGGTGGTTTCGAATTTTTTTTTAAAAAAATATAGTGCCTGGGTGCGATGGAAAAACCGCCGACAACTGCATTAACAGTGTGCTTTATCAAAGAGGCTTTGCGTGAAAAACGGTTGCTATGTAGAAATGAGACTTTTGTATTTTTTTTTTGCCGCCAACAAATGAAGCTAATGATGATTGCAACGGTTGCTAGAGATAACAATAATATTTTCCATGGAAAATACAAAAATACTGTGTGTTGTATGACCTGAAAGATTTTGTAAATGAACTTTAACTCGATATGTCATTCCCTTAACAACGGTTGATATGAAGAAACGATGTTTTGTGTCGTTTGCCACCAAAAAATGGATGAATAGATTTCCCCATTCCCGTAGTAACAGTTGCTATGAAAAATATTTCATCAATCCTCATGTATATTCGGACCTAAACGAAGGATCACGTACATACATACCTACTGCGCACACAAACATTTTTGAAATTCCATGTTTTTAGACCCGTCAATTACGATAATGAAGGTCTCAAAATCCGATTCGAGATTTCTGCACCGTAACAAAGTATTTTGTTATGGTTGACGTGGTGCTACGGTTCGATTGGGCATCGAAGCATCCAATGGATGCAACGAGTGCAACTTGGTAAAATCTATAGCCGTAAACAAGATATCTCAGAGAGAATCGAATTCCCTCTATCCCTGAGAAAGCTTTGTATCTTGAGTTCAACGCTCGTGGTTATAGGATCCCGAGGGCTCAGGTCCACGGAGCAGCGCACTCCTTATCTTCGGCTGACGCACGCTCGGCAGAATCGAGTAGACGTTTTCGAGAGGCCTGTCTTGTTGGGGGATTTTTCCTATCCGATATTTAGACGATCATTGTGTCTGACATGTTTGTCGTGCATTCGTATACTGCCGAGCATCCAACAGGATATAGCTTGATGATCCTTGTTTGAACTTGGTTATACGATATAGTGCCAGTGAAATAATTTACGATGTCTCGTTGGGTGGGGGCCAGAACATTCAATTTAGTAAATAAAACATGTAGCGATGAATCAACTCTCTGTGTTTTTCCGATTATTTGATTACTTCTGTTGATTGAATTTTTTAATAGTTTTTGTAATTTCACCCAGATGTTACTGTTAAAAGTGTAAAATCGTTCACTGTCTCTGCGTCAGTGAACAATAGTAAATTTTACAATATGACTTCTCTCAGTATATATATTGATAATAGAGTTGGAAGAATAAGTCAATCCATCCATCCATTCCGGACGGGATTAATAAAAATACTATTATTGACGTGACATCATATGAATTTATTTGTTATTCCAGCAATTCTATTTGTGCGATCAAGTTTATACTTCAATCATCGAGACGTATCCAACACACGAACAATTTATGCAATTTTCCAATATATTTATTCTAGCATTGCCTTCACTTGTCACGAATTAAAGTAGCATCTCTTGCGCACTAACTACAAAATCATGTCTCAGAGACATATCTCTCCAATATATAATATTATTCAAACGCTTAAAATTCCAAATTCACTCTCCACTCAAATCACGTTTGATGTGTAACACGACTTTCCATTCTCATTCCCAATCAATCTATTATAACTATCTCAACACCTTCGCTTCTTTGGTATGAAACCCGATTTATTTTTCACCCTTATCCGTTACGAACGACTGGATGTACAAATCATCCAAAACACGCAGATGGAAATATCCAAATATGCGGTAGATCTCACACTTCTGAAGTGAAACGCATATTGGAGCGAACGATCGAAAGATCCAAAGCTGAAAAATCAGTTATTGCGTCAGACCAAGAGTGTTTTCTCCTCATTGATCTCCAGAGCCACGAGCAAACGAAGAAATCCCCTTGCGGAGAGGAGTTGTAATCGCGCTTGTGATTGTTTGTTCCAGCCTGGAGCACCTGACGGCGTCGTACCCGGGCTCAGCGAGGAACTCGGCCGCGAACTCGTTGGCGAGCTCGCGCGAGAGCAGCGCCAGCCAGGGACCCGGACCCTACCGGGTCCTCATGCTCGGCTCCGGCTCCGTCGGCAAGAGCTCGCTCGTCTCCCAATTCATGACCTCCGAGTACCTGCACGCCTACGACACGTCCATCGGTGAGTTTGCATCCCCACGTCATTATAGTCGCCGGCAACCAGCGGCTTTTTACCCGTTCCAACCTCTCGCGCCGTCAAAGCGGCTCCGTCAATTCGCAAACTTGGGCGCGCGCGAGGCGCACACACACCACTTGGCAAAGACGTCGAGTGGATAAAGCCCGAGTTTGATCAGACGCGCGGGGCCGAGCGTTCGGTGAGCATCCGCACACGGTATACACGGGGCTCGGGCAAACTGGTTAGATTCGGTTTGATACGTCTTACTCGCAAAATTCTGTTGCACTCCATCGGATTATTCGCTCGGATCAATTTGATTATTAACAATGATGCGCAAACTAATAGTGCCCGCGCTGGAGATTGGAGGCGAGCTCGCTCTGTTTGTCCAAGCCCTATCATACCGTTGACTGGACATCGGTTTATCACGGTTCCGATCGAGAATGATGTTTCAAAATTTCACGCAAGCTGCAGATGGAATAATTGTGCGAATCGCTCGAATAGGCAAACTTACTCATAAACTCGAATGACTTAACCGAGTGCTATCGCGTTTCGCACGTTGCAATCTCAATTCTTCCCTCTCTTGTCGTCGAGATGATTGAAACGAATCGAGAAGCGAAATTTCTCTCCGTTCCGTGCGTCACTCCCCCTTATTTGTTGTAGCAGTTAAGAGTTTCCTCTCTTTCTGATAGTTGGAACAAAATCTCGAGGGCTCAATCTTGGACTCCTCGGCACGGAGGGGAACCGATAAAGTCGCGCAACACCATGCGCTACAAGTCCATTTCGTTGTATGAGTGGTACAAGAATAAGAGAAAAAACTGACGGAGACATCATTATCACAAAGTACTCGGAGCTCGCTCGAGGTGTCTGCCAAGTTTCAACACCAGCCAACTTTTTATATCGATACGTGAGGCTGGTGTTGCTCGGCCTTGGTTTTAGCAAACATGGATGTGAAAAGTTTCCTGTACGCGTCATACGTGCTCGTTTGAAGTACTCGCGCGAGAATAAGCTTCGTCGATAATTCATACGGTTGCAATGGGAAATTAATGAGAATTAGTATACTCGTCTTGAACATTAGTCAGACATTTTTATCAAATAATAATCTCGTCGAAATCTTAATTTTCGTACGTCTTATACCAACTGCATAATCTTCGACAACAGTTTTCATGCTGCTCACGCTTGTGAGTTGAAACTGTGAACGTCTTTTGCGCACGAATCTTTGCGACGCATTTATCTATTTATCTACTTTATCCTAAGACTATGTTATCATCACTGACACAAATGTCAGAATAGAGTTAATTTTCGAAATGTCATTTTAAATTGAATTTGAAACTCTTAACATTTTTGATAGAGCAAATCTTGAAAATTAACAACGATAAATGTATTTTATCACTTCGACAGATACCTAAATGACGAATTATATGCAGTACAAGTAGATTATGATCAAGTTATGAATTTTGAATAATTTAACGTACATCAGTTTTGAGAAAACCTGTATGGAATAAATCGCAAGAAAAAGATCAAATCCATTTGACATTGAGTTGAAAATCGAAATTATCGAAGAATTATCCGGAAATGTTTGCTCAAACAAGTCGTGAACACTATTAAATTTCTCGCGGTTTAACAAGATTCACATCCTTCTGTGGAAATTAAAGTTTTTTCAAACTGTCTCCGAGGTAGGAGTCCGATGTAAATATAGTGTTCTCTTGTAACTACTGGAAACTCTTTTGATCCATTTTCTCTCAATGTGTACGTTTGACTCTGAAGTGAACATTGAATGTGGGTAAAAAAAATATTGCCCTAAAAAACTTTTCAAAACTTCAAAGTTCCTAGTAAACTTAGAAATTTGAGAGAAAATTGCGATATTTTGATAAGTATACGGAAACGAGAAGTTATATTTACCCACTTTTTGCCTCGAGTTTTGAAATGAGTTAGTTTCCTTAGCGGGCACCGATGTGATACCGAGTCGAGAGGTCCTTCGGAAGATTCCGTCAAATTAAACAAGGAATAATCAACTCACTCGATGAATTGGTAAACGCGACGAGTGACTCTAGACGATCTGACGAGTCGGGCATCCATTTAATTACGGCCTGTTGTCTGTGCAACGAGGACGAAATTCGCGGAGGAGGGCAACAGATCGAGCCCTCGTAATCCTTGAAATTATTCATCGTTGCCCGCGTTCATGTATATCGGCAATTAAAAAGTAGGAAAAACAGGCGGAAGACGGGCGGGTGTATTCAATTTACGACGCTACGTGGGATGTAACTAAAAGGCGAGTCGCGCGCGAGGAAAGAGAGAGTTTTTATGGCCAGTTAAGCCGTGAGCCTCGACCCTCGTAAAACGGGCTCGACCTCGCGATTTCACGATACGCCAGCTTGGAATCCCGGCGCGCATCGACTGTTCAGCCCGTGTGGCATGAAATATACACGTGTAATAACACGCGGCCGACTGTCGGGTTTGCCAGGGTATGCCCGGGTCCCGATGATTTATCGCCCCGAGTCGGCTCCCCGTTTTCCGGGAGGGAAAGAAAAAACTGTTGAAAGCCGATGCACGCCGCCACCTCGATATATATATTCCTTATCTTCGACGGATATCAGCTGATGGTATATTAACGCTCGGCCGATTTGTCATCGTTTGTCTTGTTCGTCGTCGTCGGTGGTTGCTGCTGCTGCTGCTGCTGTTTGGCGTTTCCCCTGTCGCACACGCAAATCGATTTTCAAATAATGCACGTGTCGGGGAGGCTAATGCGCCCTGATATTCTCTCGTGTGTGCAGTGTGTATATACGAGCGCTCTAACGTATTCGAATTCAAGATATACATTTACAGTGTGTTCTGCCAGTGAGGTGAGGTGGAAATACGAGGGGCTTCTCGCAGTAGGGTACTCCCACAATTTCTTAGTACTCCGTGGTGATAGATTGATCTCGTGAGCATAGACTTGCTGTATTTTGACAAAGCGCATATTGGCCTGAGCTGATATAGTTCTTGGCCTATTTTCGCAAGAAAATGAAGAGGATTATTTGTCCATACAGCTGCGAAAAATCCCTCGTGAAAATAGTTAAATATTCAAAGACGGGCAATTTTCTTTCGTCTTTGTCGCAAGAGTAATTTAAGGACATTTACTTTAATTTATGATATACCAATCGATGCGTATACGCCTGGTGAAAATTCGATGAAATAACACAGGAATATTTTTTTCATTAAACATCACCCGACGAATCGGGGTCACGGGGAAAGACCCGGATAGACAACGACGATTTCGACGAGTTTTATCCCCCGCCGAGAAAGCAACGGAACGTCATCGTACGCGCGAAGTCAATATTAAACATATTCATTTCCACCCTGAGAGCGAGACAAGCCGCCAAGGATATAACCAGCCATGCGTATTTATCGGGTAGTGCAGTCAGGCGTATATTTGTCCGATGGTCGTACATCCCCGAAGCAATATTCAAATGGTCGTGGGCACACGTCTAGTTCGCCGCCGATGCAAAATAATATTTGCCCGGTCTTTAGCCGGGGCTCGAGCGGGACGGTAATAAAATTCGGCCCGCAGAGGAGCCGCTGAGTCGGAGGCGAGTATCTGTACGTCGAAAATCGTGTTTCAGATGACGAATCCGGCGAGAAGACGGTGAGCGTACTGCTGGCCGGCGAGGAGTCCGAATTGACTTTCATCGACCATCCCTGCTCCGAGATGACCGTGAGTACTCTTTCACCTCCTTTGTACCGTCACATGCGCGAGGGGCCGAATACGTATTTACGCTACTGATGGATTTCGGTGAATTCTAATGGATTTCCTGTAACCGATATACGTACATTCGATGGCGGCCCGAAAGGAGGTTAATAGAAGCATTGCAAACAATATTAATGGGCACTTCGAGGGGGTCTTAGGATAATTCACCCCTTTGCGAAGTCAATTCGGTTCAACTGGATATTATCGTGTGATATTCACACATGCGCTGATTCTCATGGGGAAAATTTCACTTATTGTCACATCAGATTTATGTTTCGGATTGAGTGGTTCAATTTACAAACGGTTCAATCTAGAACCGTAGTTATTTAATTTATTTCAAATGGTTCTATTTCCCTATGAAGATAAAGCTTATTGAGAAAATAATTCCATAGACCGACTCGAGCTGTTACCTTCTACTTGATTATCCGTTAAGTAGCTCGAGGTGGTCGATATGATCCCTCTCTTAATGAACCGTAGTTTTTGGTCCTCAAATAAACTTATCTCCTACACTCTAAATTTTGAATAGTAAAAACTACTATTTCAATCTTGGAAGATACAGAATCCTATACTGCTCCAGAATGAGGCAAGTCGATCATACATTCATCATCGAGCTCGTAGCTGAGCTGTTGATTCTCTAAAACCTCCCAACTGACGACTTTCCAAATAACTCGCTCGCAATTACTCGAGAAGGAGGATATCGAATCCCCATATCATCGACATTGAAACTGCGATGTTGGATTGGAATTCAACGCCCAACCAAATCACCGAAGAACACACGAGCGAGTTGTAAATGCAGTCAGATCATACTCCTATGTACTAGGGAGTTAACCAGATTGGGCCGACCCTCGGCACGATCAAGTCAAGAAGGTGCAGCCTTCGATCCGCACGAGATTGGATCAACGAGCATGAACCAGAAATTCCTCGGCATCGGAATCGTCAATCGAACAGCGGTTCAGGCGCGCGTGTGTACATAGGGCCGCGAGGGGACGCTCGTTGGAACAAGCAGTTCGCTCCCGATCAAACAGCTGGCCTATTGTTCGGCAAATCCGAGCGAGGTAATAACCGCCTTATTGTGCCTAAGCGGACCCGGGTTACATTACAGCGAGGTTAGCCCTGGCCACACACACACACTCACTCGCGCGCCCTCGGTGGACCGCCAGATCGATATGTGCCCTTCTGCGCGCGGCGCACTTCCCGGCTGTGACCTCAGGGAGTAGTCCACCCCCCTCCCGAGGGTCCGCGCCCTACGACAATATCAACATCAACAACAACAATTCGACGTAGAGTGATACCGACGCGTTCGTATACGTATGGCATCATAGATCGTGTTGCTCGTTATACATGCGTATATACAAGGGACGCCACTCGTTCTTTCTGACGCGCATTCTCTCTTCGCGGCTGGATTGACTCGATTCCACTCACCCACGAGCCAACGAGTCAGCTATTTTCAGTCGGGGCTTATAGAGAAACCGACGTTCCGCGGCCGAGTGCCATCGAATTGTTCCACCGCACCACGACGATCCGATGCCTCTGCAGCCCTGATATATGTACACATATGACTGAAATTATATTCAATGATCTCGGATTTTTCATCGCGACGATGCCGTGCGTGAAATACAGCCTACGCCTATGCAATTAGTCTTCGTCCAATAGACGTGTCAGTTGATTCGAAAAATGAATCGATGTTCGGGACGATTCGACGTGTGTACGTATCCTGCAGTGATTCACCCGAAAAAAATCCCCTCGACGCTGTAACTAGAAGATCATCTGGGTCCTCTGGGATCGATACACTTTTCTTGAACCCCCGAGGAGACTCCCTTGATCGTCGGGAGAAGAAATCTTCTTGTTACACAGCGTCTAACCGATTTTTCATCTCGAGCCCTAAAGTCAATTTTTGCATCGAGCGTAATCGGGCTCAATATATTGACAATTTCAATTTCGTAAAAATAACACGGACACGGTCCACCGCTGATATTCGCAGTTATCCCATACACACGAGGTTTCGTCTACATATTATCAGCCCAAGCAAAATTGTCGCAAGAGGCTGTGGGAAAATTGGTGAACGCACGCATTGGGTGGGTCGGGCCAAGTCAAAGCACATCGGTCTTGGGCAACCGGGTAATCGGCGAGCTAGCCGACTAATCTTGCGGCCGTCATCCGTATAACTGGGCTGCCACGGTCAGTGTGTCAACGGGATCGAGGCACGCAAGCAGCCGTTCAATTATTCCCCTGGTCGCAGCCGCGGCGCGCATACACACACACACACACACACACACACACACACACACACAAAGCCGGCCCGTCCTCAATAACACACGTACAATCACCGGCTAATCGGCTTTTCGGCGTGAATTTTGCAGCCGCGGCCCCCCCCGTCCGAACCGACAAAGGCAAACTGCGCCGCGCCTCCTCCTCCTGGTATAACGGCCTTCGCTGCAACTGGCACAAGTAGAGCCGCTCTTTATAAGAAGCGCTCGAAGAATATCGAGAGGAATAGAGAAGCTCGCGCATAAATCAATTTGGGTTATTGGCTCGCGCTGCAGCGGCGCACCGCTTGTTATTGCGCGCGCCTCTCTCGCCGACACTTCGCGCCTTTTCCACCGAGCGGCTCAATCGAATCCGACAAAATTGGGGCAGTCCTATAAGCTCTTCAGGTGTGTATAAGCACGCGGAAAACGAGCAGCCGAATGTCCCGCGGCTCGGCCGAAACTTCATTCAGCCGGCTCGGCGGATCGATCGATAGAGAGGCTTTTCCGATAGAAAATTGGTTATCTACCTGTAATGGCCGGGGACCATCGCGAGACGCCTCGTCCCATTACATTGCGCGACGACTCTCGGTTTTGTTGGGTGCATGAGTGCTCTCGCACAGTACTGAGGCCCGTCGTTAAAGTTCGCACTAGAGGAATACTTGTCAAGCGTTAGTTTGTTTAGAAGAGAAACGGAATTGGGATCGACGGATTAAAAGTATACCGGTGAATGATCCATCGAATTTGTGTGAATCGAAATCATTCAGTTACAGTCGAATAAACAAGGATGGTATTGAGTGACGATTACATAACACCGATCAAATTAAATTCAAACGCTAAAAACTGTAATAAACTTGCACTTATTGATCAACTAGCTCAAATCTCCATAAGATTAACAAATTCTAATTCATACAGTGCAATTTGAGTTGAGAATCAGATTTCAGACTAATTGCAGATGAGAACCTTCGATCGCTAGTGCGTCTGAATTCAAAACCGAGAGTGAATCCCTTCGCTGCTTTTCCCAGTGGGGACAACAGGAGCGAATGCTTATTTATCTTTCAATGCGCATTACAGTCCTCTCTCTTGATGGTGCACCTCACCGGTGCTCTCGCTTTACACCTGTCACTCGTTTTATTACGGCGCACGTATATATATATATATTCACTAAGCGTTGGGCTCATTATTATTTCTTCGATCCTCGGTCCTTTTGATCTTGATACTCAAACCGTTTCATTTTTCTCTTTGGCACGTCGGTCGAGGAGCCCGTTTCATTTATCCGAGGATTAGAATTTTTTTCCTCGCGCTTCTGTCGAAGATCGCCGGAGGACAGGAAACGCGATGATTTTCCCCGGATTTTCCGTGACGCTATTCTCGAACAGTCGTTTTTCCCCGGTGAATTGATAACAAGTGCCAGAAGGCGTGAATAACTCGATTTTTTCGTATTGTCGACTGATAAATCACGAGAACCACTCGCTCTGCTGTGCCGAAATTAGATTTTTGACGCACGGAATTCGACATCTCCCGTTGCATCGCGTGCGCGCGAGGCGTCCTATTTGTACACGTGAGCGGAAGCAGGGGGAAAGAGGACAAGGAGAAGGTCTCTCTCTCTCTCACTCGCGCGGGCGCATCCTTTGGCGAATTCAAAGCGAATATATCCATGTTATCCGCGGACGTTGTGAAATGTTTTCGAAAAGCCCATGGCTGAAATGAAAAATTCGTGAAAACGGAGGAGGTTTTTCATCCGAAACTCTTGAGGCTTGCTCTCGGATTGCCGGGCCAACTGGGATCTCACGTCTCGACGAGGCTGCAGCGCTCAAAGCCCCTCGAGCTGAACAATGGAGCAAGAGGACACGGATCGAGTTTGCATCGAGGAAAGGAAAGAAAAACGAGTAACAGAAGCTCCTCAAATGGCCGTTATGAACGCTAGCTACTGAGAGGGGGAGAGAAAACACATCCATGGCATCTGTGTGTGCATTTGCGCAGAAGAGCCCACGCGCTCTACTGATTTTCGAGCGTTGCAGTGATCAATCTTCTCTTTCCTCTTTTTTCTCTCTTGTTTTTTCACACAGAGCTATGTTTATCTCTCGTTGCACCCCAAAGCAACGGGTCTAGCCGCATTTACACTGCACTTCTCTTTACCCGCGACCGAGAAAATTCTCGCATCGTCGGCCCAAGTAGCTCGACGCTTTCTCGGGAATTTACACAGGCGTTTCAGCTGAGTGTGAAGCTTTGACAATCATCGTATACTTTCGGATAAATTTTTATTTGGTCGATACGAATTTGGGCGATTCTCATGTGACTTTATACGTATTTTGAACGTCGAAATATCCCGGGGAAATAAAATCGAGTTTCCGGAATGTGAAATAATATTTTTCCGCTCGACAGTGCATATACAGGAAGTATCAGTATTGACGCAGATGGAGTGCTTTTTGCGATTCTTTTCATGTCATTCTGATGCAGCTTTTCGTCTTTCTCGTATCGCTCGAGATCAGCATTTTAGTGTATCTGGTTACGGACAAAATTTCAAGCTTAATTCACTCCATTAAAACTAAGGTGCTATTTACTCAAGAATCACACCAAAAATCTAAATAAATCACAAACTCTAAGGTAATTGATCCCTAGATTGGTATAGTATCATGAAGTATTGACGTCTATTGCGGAGATGCCATGAAAGTCAAATTTTAACCTTAATTTTTCGATCTTCGAAAGGAAAATATGAATTTCACTCAATCTTAGTAACTGCACAATGAAATTGATTATAAAATAATAAATTGACTGGGAGTTCGGATGATATAACTATTGCAAGATTTTTGCCTCACAATGAATGATTACCCACTATTTACGGCAAAATCTGTCATGACTTTTTCAGGATGATTGAAAAAAGGTAGAAGAAAAATATGTGGAAACTCATAGCACGCAGTAACCACGAAAATGCATTAACTTTCAAATTAATTTGTCGAAAACATTGGAAAAGACAGAGTTTATTGATCCTGCTGCCCTGTTCTGAGATTCTGTTCAATTGAACTTTAAATAAAAGTTTAAAATAACATTTACATTGCGGACATTGAAAGAAAAAAAATCGAAAGTTTGGATACATTCGTTTAATTGGATTGAAATGCGGATTTTTCATTCGCATTCGAGACGAAAGGTCGCATATCAGAACTTGCTATCGAATATTGGAAAATAGTATATTTTTTTTATCTCGCTATTGAAACCAATCAACCATATTCCTTTCCGATATTTTAACTAATTGAATATTGGCCTATTCCGCGAACGACTCGTTGAACAGCCTGTAATAGCTCATCGCCAAAGCTCACAGGCTAGAATTTTCAAACGAAATATCTCGTTCGCTCACTCGGGGAGGAGAAAACCTCGTGTTCTTGAGAAAAATAATCGAGTCTGAAACTAAAGAAAAGAATAATCTACTCCGGACGAACTCAAAGTACGCGACACTAAGTGAATCGTAGCAATTCGTGCTCCAAGTATCCATCTATATCTCGGGGGTCGCTCCTCGTGATCTTCGACGCGAGTGACCGGTGTTATATAACAGCTCCACCGGTGCGTGGCTAGAATAAAACGCGACGAATTCGGGGTGAGGCGGCCCTTGATACCGAGCAGCGACAAGCTTAATTACCAATCTGCCAAAGCGAACGTGCCGGCGCGCACAGAGCCCATTCTCCAACTCGCCCGTCTCGATGGAAAAGTTTAAACGACAAAGTAGAGAAAATGAACGCATGGCCGGCCTTGAAAAGTTTGATTGGCTTAGGCTGCAAATTGTGTGCTCTCACGGTTAGAGGCCGGATTCGGGCAAAAGTTACTTTATTATACGATTCTCGGGGACTGGCCTGTGTGCAGCTGCGTGCGCGTTTTGTACGGGATTCGAGGAATTAGCCCGTATAACCGGACTAATTGAATGAGTTTGTCTGGGGGAGGGGGAGGGTTCCGACTCGGTGGGCCGAAATTATTTCCCCACTTAAATTCTTCGCGGCTCGTGTCGAGCGCCGCCACACTTGGATTGTATCCGCGAATAACAAGCTTCGTTACGCGCGTCGCCCGGCCGTATTGTCTCAATGTACTACACGCCACAAGCTCCGCGCGGTCGACCCTCGAAAGCTCCGGTGCCAGATCGCAAATCAGTTTTATACTGAGCCCGCAAAGTCCAACGCGCTCGCCTGACACGCAATTATTCTGCTTGGATCGACAATTGTTACAGCTGAAACAGCTCTCGAGAGATTCGTGGCTTTCGGGTCGATGGCCCATTTTTAAAATTGCCACGTACACTAATCGAGATTAGTTATCAACAACAAATAAATTGGGAAAGCCTTATTATGGGATAGTATATATCTCAGATCTCCTAATTGGTTAACATCTACTGGAGAATTCTTTTGTGAACAATATGCCTTGACCCTGGAGTACTGATGAACGGTATACAATTAGAACTAGATGAATTCAAATCGTTCGTCAAGATCGCTCTGCTTCGAATAAAAGTTATGACAATTGTCGAGCCAAAAAAATAGTTCTACAGGCAAAATTGGGTGGGAATAACTTCCGTTTTTTCTGGAGACTTTCGAGAATAACACATTCTCAAACTCAATACGGATATTTGCGTGTATAATAGTTTCCACAGAAAAGGTCACTCGAGAAACAAGTATTTTCCTAGCCTCGCAAATCGTTAGCGATTAAATTTACGTAGGAAAAGTTGTATTCAAAGATATGAATTTTTACGCGCGGCATCACTTTACAGTTCGCCACGTGGCTCTACCGCGAATATCGAACTCGAACAACTGTGTATAATCAGCGAATAATTCGACTCAGCGCGGGAGCTCGAAAATTCCCGAAACATTGCCACCGAAATCATTCCAAACGAGCCAATAATCGAATCGAAGTAAAAATCCACTGCGAACGTCGCGTGAAATGACGAGCGAGCGAGCGAGCGCGTCGGTGTCTCATTAATTCACATGGAAACGGGAATGGACACGTGAAAAGTATAAAGTACGTGACGTACGCGTCAGCCAGCCAAATCAGTCGGAGCTTGGGTGAAAATGGAATTAAAAGGGAAAACGCCGAGCGGTGCGGCGGTAATTAAAACGGCTTGCTACGACGGCCAGTTAGTAAACGAGCTGAGCTTTGTGGGTGACGGAATTCCGACATTTAATTGGCAGGCGCGTTGCAAATGACTGCGTCACGTGACGCATCCGCGAAACGCGTGTATGGATAAATGTTGTTCGTGCGCTTGCGAGTGACGCCGAGGAGACGAGTGCAATTCCCGTTAAGTACTCGCGATTCGTGCAAGGTACCGGGATTTTGGATTTTACTTCCACACCTGCACGTTTGCATGATGGGAGAGCATACAAGAAATTGACGAATACAGTGTGCACATGACGAACGAGTTATTCAATTGACATCGTATAATGCGGGACGAGCAAAAAAGCTCACGCTTAACGATGGCCCGATTGAAGCAAAGCACTGCCGGCAAACTTGAATCTGCAAATCAGCGATGATTGTTTTAAATATGTGCCTAGTCGCGCTCGAGTCAATTTCTTGAAGGTGCGCGTGTGCCTCGCGACCGATAAAATAATCCGGCTCGTGATTAATTGAGCAATGGTCTGCACAGATCCGTGTAGAGCTGACAATTCGAAATAAAAGGTAGGCTGATCTGTAGGGTCTACCGCTGACAATACAATTGTGACAACCAGTTCAAGTGGCCTCGCGCTCCAATTTTCACCGTTTCAAGCGTCGACGTAGGCCTGACGATTTGTAAATATTATGAAAAAAAAAAAAAAAAAATAACAAGGTTCGACGTGAGTGAATGCGAATATTGTATATCTCAGAACGAGTGATGAACAATGATGAGTTTTTCTGCCTCTAGAATCGCGTTCATCGATAACTCTGCGTCTATCTGTAGTTTTTTTTTTAGTTCAAACGCAGAGAGAATGAAAATCGAAACAAATATCATGTGCAGGAAAATGATGCGTCAATATGGAGATCAATCTAAATAGAATTAGACTCGACGGATGTTTTTTTTGTTTGTTCCTCTTTAATTAGTAATTGACATGTACAACACGGCGTCTCTTCAATTGGAACATGTTGACTCTGTCATTAAATGCGCATCCAGGGAATACTCGTTTCTGTGACCTGCAGTTTATGTATACAATCGCTAATTTTAAACAAGAACATTCAACGTTGCACAGATACGTTTATTTAATCATCGGAGTTTGTATTCAATTGAGTTTGATTCTAATATACAAACAAGAACATCAAGGGTATCATCGTGCAATAGTTCAATTGATAATTATATTTGATTCTAATTTCAAACAAGAACATCAAGCGCATCATCGATCGTTGAGGGATGTATGTTCAATTGATTTCTATTCGAATGTTAATATCAGCACAGGAATCATATCGCAGACATTCGAATTCCAATGGTAAATCTACGAACCGTTCAATTTGATTCGATTGGATAAAAACATTTCGAGTATTTCAGGACTATATCAGGCAAATAGACTTTTTTGTATGGATAAATATAAACCTTCATTCATGGGTAGACTTTGACTTTGAATTTCGAACAGTCACAGAGTCCTCACTGTTACAGAACGATTTACAGGATCGAAAACGTGGGGAAAACATCGTACGGATACACACGAGCAACTAATGCATTACGGAGCCACAAAGGTAGACAGAGAATCTATAGTTTGGTTTGGGTGGTCAGTGTCAAAGGATCGTCGATACACAGAATCGGCACAGTTTAATGGGTCCACAAACGGACAAACGGATGGGTTTAGGAAAAATCTTTGTCGCTTCGTTATCTCAGTTATTCACGAGGATGCGCAAACATAGTCGGTCGGTCGAGTTTCCATTCATTATTTTAGAAGACGCTGATTGAGAGGGCCGATAGTGAATTCATGTTTCAATGCTAAATCGTGACCCAAATAGGGCATGGGCTGTTTATATTCAAGTCAAATACTTTCTATGATTAAATGCACTTCATAAATGTTCTTGGAGAATCATCGACTATTCGAGTCAGGGGCTGAAGGTAGGTCCGAGCTTGATTTATTACTCGCGAATGAAAACTTTTTCACATTTATCGGGATTCATATCCTTCGCCCACAGAAATTGGCTCGACTATTCAATAGAGCTGTCATTTTAACCAAGATATAACAAATAACTTTGTATCGATAGTCATCGCACGGTAATTGAATCATACTTCCTCAAAAAAGTGATATAAGGCAGTTTTGAGTAATTTCGATTGATTTGGACATAATCAAGTGAAATAGATGGATAAATATGCAAGCACATAGATGAACAGTGTAGATAAGAATATGAATAAACAGGTCTATCAGGATAGCAACACTAGCACGTGTGAAGGAATCTTTCGTGTAGAATGAGAACGCTCAAATCCTCCTTCAGTGTCCTTGACAGTGACGCTCGAAGATACTTTTTTTACCGGCTACGTTTCCTCTTTCGTGAAGAAATTTCAAAAAGAGAATACTTCCATCCATTTACGAGCTCATGCGGATCATACAAATAATGCATAACCACCTTTCCATCCGACGTGAGCACTTTCATCGCCCTCATTAAATTCGGATGGTCGAATAAACAACTCTTTATTCGGTCCGTTTTACCTCCCGGCTCGCGCCAGAGTCCAACGGGAAAAGTCGAATTACGCTGTCCACCCGGAAACAGAGGGACACCCGGGCAGCATAGGCCAATCGGGATCCAGTCAAAACGCCGGTGGTGCGAAGACCTCGCGATATAAATTCAGCGCCGAAATCCCGGGGGCGCGAGCTCGACGGGCTTGCTCCCCGCGGGCTCTCGCCCTCATAATTCCTGCTTATTCTTTCCCTTTGAGCGCTCGAGCGAGGGGACGAGCTGCAGAAGGTGAAATAAATAATTTGTTGCGCCAGACGGGAGCAACGTACCTCTGCGCTCCGAGGACGAACTTGAATTCGAGATTCCGAGTGCGCTCGACGGGCAAAAGCGTGCCAAGTTGATTCCGCCGAGCTTTACGTGTATGCGGACAGTTGAATTTCAAAAATAGTCTATTCATTTCAATTTTACTGTGTGTCCCTCGGCGAGAAGTGAGCGCGTGTGCGACGAGTTGAGCAGATTCTTTTTCAGGAGAAAAATTTACAAGTTTACGATTGTAGATGATGATAATGGAGCACGTGTAAATATTCAGGAAACGACATCGTACATTACTCGGTGGATAATCTTCCGGAAACGCAAACTTCTCTTCGAGCGAATTTAAACTAATTCGTTACACGGTGTTGTCAACATTTCATGATCGGCTGAACGTTTTTTCATCTTTTTTTCGTATGTTTGATGGAAGTGGAGTCACAGATATGAATTCATCTTCTAATATGTCAAGACAAACACTTGGAGAAAATAATGCTAGGTCAACATATAGTCATTGATTTCGACCTTCTCGCACAGCCTCCCCCGAAGAGAAATAATAATGGCAGTAGTGGTAGTAGAGCAGCAGCAGCCTAAAAAAGGAGAAATATTTACTTTTGTCGGAGTAACTCTTTAATGCCTGTTGAATGGTTTTTCGACGAGTGAATCCATGACTTTTTGATGTTGGCCAAACAGCTCGAGCTTTGCGAGGACTTTGACGACAACATCGATGTTCTCACTTTATTGCTCGGACGAGACGGGAAAAAAATTGAACAAAAAATATGGAGCAAGAGATATGTTTGAATAGTATAACAGCGATACACGGTTCAGTGGAGAGAAGCGCGTCAAGTCAACCGAAAAACAGTGTGAATAGAAATGCCGAGAGGTTTTCGACTAGAGTGACTTTTTAATTGACTACCGTATTACAAAACCTTTAATTTTAAAAATTCGAAATTCAATTTTTCGAAAAACTGCAACTTTCTAAGCTGAATATTGGTAATATGTATTTCAAAAAATGAGGCATCAATTATGCAGTTCATTATATTTTCATCGGCAGTAAGCGGCATATTAGCTCCCATACAATAAACGATTTCCTTCACTATATTTGCCTGTCGATATTTTAACATTGTGAAGCAATCAAACGAAGCGGTAATATGAATATCGATTTCATTTAAATGGAACGACTGTAATTAGACAAAGACTTTCATATTTCCATCCTCATGCTCAATTGCGAATCCGATAAAATTGCACAAAAAGCACTTTTGAAATGATACTTTCACGAGTATTTGCTCTGAAAATTAATTTTGAGTAAGAAACATACTCGGTCAGGATCAAAATATTCCGTTACTAGTGGGAAATACTATTTCCGCGACGTTGCACCTATCTTTCATGAGAAAGTTAAAAAAAGCAAATTATATGGAATTTGCGTTACTATTTAGTACTTGGGTGACAGAAAAGAACGCATGGATGGGCACACGTTTTTCCCACCGATGCGACATGGATTGGTAAGCAAACGTTGGATGAGCGCAAGTAAACGAGCCTTATATGCAGCCAACAGTGGCACATCCGGAGGTGATGGGGCGCAGTTGACCTAGATTATCGCAACGTCGAACCAATCCACCTTCATCGGTGTATCCTTCTGTTTTTAGTCTACTCTACAACCACGCCCATTCCTTGCCAATCTCACTTATTTTTTTTTCGTGTAAATTCACTGTTGCGCGCAAAAGCATGCATAATTCCGACCCTCCAGTAGTTTACTGCTAATTACAACGGTAACGTGATTCATAATTAGATTTTCGTTTTCGGAGCTTAGTAATCTTGATAGAAGGCGAAACATAAATCTTAAAATATGTTCCAATGAATATTCGAATTGATGAGGCGATATTACATCATATATTTCATACAGTAGTGGATTCCCATAATGAGCTAAAGTTATAGAATAACATGGAGTTGAGCTGAGAGATAGAAATAATTCAGAATACACCAGTGAATTAAAGACTCGATGCAGATTTTGTTAGAAGCAAAAGGCCAATATCAGAGTAGATTGTGAATAGCTTCTCTGTTACGGCTATCGCGAATTGAAATATGATGTTTTATTTCCAAAAAAAGGGAGACGGTACTTCTATCCACGTAATTAGATTTGAAAAGAAGGAATTTAGATCAAACAGTAGGACAAGAGAATATTCGTTGATAAAGCCTGCAATTGTATGTCCCAATTAAAATCTTCCGCTCTGAAAAACCCCGATGGAATTCGCGATACGAGAATTTTCCGGCAGAGGATAATTACAATTATCCATCGTTAAATTTTTTGCCGAATAATACGGCTCACTGCGTGGCTCAGATGAAGAGATGAAAAGATTTAAAGAATCAGTTATACGACGATGAAACATTGAATTGTCCTTTCTACTTCTGAACGACTGTGTGCAATCGAGTATTATATACCTTATATACCTTGAACTCTGATAGAGTGATCCCGATGATTACTTGTGGGGATTACTTCTGACCGAACTGGCAGATTGTTCTTCCGAATATAACTCTAGACGTTGGAACAATATTCGTAAAAATCGCGCGATTCCATTGAACGATTTATTTCAACACGGTGTACATCACAATAGAATTTTTCATATCAATTTCAGACAACCGTGAAACGTGTTCGTGAATGGAACGTGAATGTTCGTGAGATATTTCGACGCCACGGTACTCTCTGAGAAAAGTTCAGGAATAAATTGGACGGAAATTCGAAGCGAAAGTTTCAGGACTATTCAACTTGGTAAAAAAATTCCTCGCGGCACAAAGAAAAGCCCCGATCGTTTAGATTCACGAGCTTTGGTTACACAAACTCATCAAAACTGATAATACAGCTTGCTATAATCTGACCTAAATTTTATGTAGAGACCACTAAGCACTGGCACTTGAATAAATGTTTCTTCTCTAAACTCTGAAATTGTGCGGACTTCAAAGACAGCCTGTACGTCATCATTTAAGAGGAGCGGACATTAACATGCCTTGTGATCAATTTTAGATCAAGAGGATTGTAAGAATAATCCATACTCGAGAGAATTATTGGATCACTGATATTGTTTGTCTGTGGTTTTTGCTTCATTGGGATGATTTTTTTCCATTCTATCGGAAAAAGTAAACTCGATAATTTTCCTTTCGAACTCGAAACGAAGAAAGAACTTATTAATCTGCCCCTTTATCAATAGAGTTTTTTATGGTACTTCAAAGTTTTTAAGTGTATAACACAACTTTTTCGAACATGTATGAATATATATAAACATACATCTGTTTACGTGCGCACTTCTCTAATTTTATGTTCATTTTATTGATATTTAGGGTCCAGTACTCTTATTTCTTTAAATCAATTATTATCCAAACTTTCATTTTTCCAATTCAGACATTAGATTTTCCCACATTCATATTCAATATATCTCATACAATCTTTTTATTCAATTTTGATCAATCTCAATGAAACTTGAAAATGAATAATCTTTTCTTATCACTCATACTTTGAATCGTTGAACTATGTTGCAAAGAAATATTACCGACAGTTATGAGATCATGCAAAAAAAATGAATTTACAGTTTTTTCTTTCACTATATTTGTATATATTAAAGTATCGCCGCGGAAATGGCGTAGAAAGAAGTATCATAGTTTATTTCAAACACTGTTTTGGATATATTCCAACAATATCTGTATAAACTCAACACTAATGTCTCCTACCTGATCTACTGGTCTATAATACTGTTCGAACTGTCAAATTTCATATATTTCAGATGAGTTCATTATTAATATTAACTTATTTTATTTGTATAAGATACACTGGAAATAGTTTCATTTTACATGAAAATGAATACATTACAATTTTTGAGGATATCTAGTGTCAACAAGTGGCAGCGTTTTTTCTATCTCTATACCGTAACCCAATCAGATTCAATTAGAAGCTGTTATTTTTCGGTTACAAAACGAGATCGAAGCCCATCAACACCGGGTGAGAGCTGCATATACCGCAAAGGTCGTTCACGTACGCAATGCGTTTGAACTCGGGGCAAGCGGTAAAGTAGGTAAGAGGAACTCGATCCCGTGAAATTTCAAAGTTCTAACTGAGTGGGACTGATGGCGAAGGAGGAAAGTAATTGAATCGTCTGTGCCTCTCTCCAAAGTGATCAACCGTCAGTCGCAATAAGCATTGACGGCTAATAGGGCGAGCAATTTGTCAACGCTTCAAATTCCATTCGACGCATAAACGCGCGCGTGTAGGTCGTAGTAGCGGCTTGCCGTAATATTGTGCCACGCGCCCTCGCGCCGGGACTAGCGTTTAATCATGAACGATACTGGGCCATTCATCAGCGTTGATTGCGTCCTCAGTGTTTCGTTAATTTGTTTACGCGTATGGCATTGTCCGGCATTTATTTACATCATTCGGCTGGTTCGCGCCGGGCCATTGTCGTTCTGCCATTTGCATATGACGGGAACCCAGTCCCACGCGTCGTTCAATTTTCAATGGGCATTTCTGATCGGACGCAATACCTGAGAAATCGTGGTTCTGTACTGAAATGTATTGGGCACTAAATTTCCTCCGCGTATCCAAAGTACACCGTAGGCATTGGTGACTATACATCGCGAACGAGTTGTCCCATAATAAAATCCACATTCTCACATTATTAGTCTGTTGAATTATTTCCAAAAATAATTTTCATACGATATGTTTATCGAAGAAATATTTTGTTTCCATCAGTTGCCAAAAAGAGTAAGTTTGCTTGGAACTAACGTTGTCCTCTTCCCCCAAAAGCGCAAGTGCTTTCGGCCGGTTATCGTGTGCTCTCCCTTGGTGAATTTCTCTTGTTTTCTTCTGGGTATTCCTAATCTTCGCAAAGCGTTTGTATCTACTTTTCCCTCCCACACCTCGCTTATGGTTACTGTTTTTCTAACGCCGACTTGTCGTATCGATTTCTCGGCGTTGCGCTCCACTTTTTATTCATTGTTGCCACGATCACGTTCCAGTTGTTAAATCGAGAATTCTCAAGTTGCCTACCGCAGTTTCGTGAGACTTTCACAATTTTCATACACAGTCTCTGTTACGTATTTTTCATTAATTCCGACAACTTTGCTGTTGTTGTTGTTGTTGTTGTTGTCACAATTGTTTCGATTTCAGACTGAGGGCGCAGGCTTGTTGATCAATTAAGCACAAACAGGTAGCTTCCAAACGACGAGATGTTCCACCAACAATAAATTACTGCAACGTACAAAAATCAAACTCAAATGTATCGAATGGAAAGATATAACTTTTCACGATACGCTCTCAACGATCTCCGAGTGCTCCAACACGGGAAGCACGCAATCAAACCAAGGGGTTCATGGCTGAGGCTATAACGAATAAAAATCAATGAATCCATTTATAAAACCAATCTCACCAGCCGATCGCTAATGAATAATCCGTGGTTTGCTCGAGCTCCCCTTGGCTGTGCTTGCACCGCCGAGGCCAATCCCTCGCTCGCTCGCTCGCATTCCTGAATACCAAGAGCCCGACTAGAAAGAAGACTCCTCGGGGCCGCTACACAGTGTCCCGATCCCAACCCAGTCCGATACGATCGCGGAGTAAATAATGCCGGAAGGCAAAGTTGGCCCGGGGGCTATTCTCGCGCCGCGCGACGGCCCATTGATTGGCCCCGTAATTGAGCGGCCGCCGCAGGCCCTCAATCCCGCGACCACCTCTCCCCCTGCAGTATTAAGAAGCTAATGAAGTATGCCGTATCTTGTTGACCCGACGAGGTCCCGGGTGCGCGAGGCCGTGCGTGACCCGATTATCCACTCGCTTTCAGACGCTCCTGCGGCTCCACGATCATACGAGGCCGTGCATCATTTACGCACCGGAGAGTCGCGCTAAATAGACGCGTCCCGTCGGCGGCGAACCACCACCGGCCCATATCTTTCCAGCGTAAGTTATCGGTGATTTTTCGAGTATTTTCTTCACGATCAGTGGTTATGAAAAAATTAATAATGCGCATTTGCACACATGATCATGGGATACAATCCCAATTAGTAACCGTCAACTGGGAACAGACCCTGACGTGACGTTGATCTTTCTCATTATTCGCCGAAATGAATTAGCTCACGCTATATAGTTCATATGTGTACGAAAGCAACATCGCAAATGTTTCCCAACTAGAACAATGCACAATCTGGATGAAACTATCCCTATATATAGACATTATGTAATCTAGAATTACTCGGTATGAACATCAATACTTTATGTTCACTAGCTACATTCAGACGCGCTGCGCGCGATTTACGCTTTATTTCATTATACGCAATTATAAAACCTGTATTTAGATTTTATTCAACATCTGACAAGAAGATTTGGTTGTTTCAACCTCAAAACTTTTATTTTCTTTTTAAAACTACAGTATACGTCCCTAAACCTCAAAATTTATTCTTCTTTTGTTTTTCGCTTCCCTGCATAAACTACCTACATCTATATCTATATTTTACTCGACTCGTCACGTGGTTAGGTCTACACCAATCAAAACACGAGTTAACTGGCTTCACTTTGACCCCCATCACTTTTTTATATAAGGATACTGTAAATGTTCATCTAACTTGTATATCAATTAGCCTACTCACACCCGCACTGGATCGTTATGTTGATGGGCGGAACCTCAACCCAGTATCACTATGCAGAGTTTATTGGTGTGTGGTGCGCGTTTCGCGACCATCTCACCAATTTGTCAATGACATTCCGATTCTAGTTAACGTTCCTCAGCGGTCAGCTGGTGGCCGAAACCGGTATCGAGGCTACTCCCGTTAGATGAGGCAATTAGAGCCCCGATAATCCACTGGCTTGCCGAAAGTAATTCTCTGCGAGGCTCAAAAATACCTGCACACTATCCGGGGCCATTGATAGTGTTGATCACGCAATACTTACCCTCTATCGTGAAACTCGAGATGGCGTGAGCTTGTCGATTAGATGTGGCTCTTAGGAGATTTCAACGTAGGCTTCGTTCTTTTTTTATCCTTGATTAATCTTTTGTGTTATCTTGAGTTTGTAATTGACGTTGGATTGACAACATGCCTGGATCACATTCAACGTATACATTGAAGAAAGGTAGTATCAGAACTTGAGTGGCTTTCAGTGGCGTAGAATAGAATACTTCACCTGACGAAAATATTGAAATCAAAGTTTTCTAAGGATAATCGGTACGCTATGATTAGATCTAGTAAAATCTGAGTGATATATTTCCAAAAATATTATTATTAAAGATAAACAAGTGAGCAGGGAATTTATGGTCACAGTCTGTCAAATGCGCTGTGGGCACTATAATTTAAACGAATCGTTGGCAAAAATTAAAGTAGTGGTAGATGAAAAATGTGAATGTGGATATGAAACACAAGACCTTTAATCAAAGTATCATAGCAACAGATTAACGCTATCAAACTCTTCAGCCAAAATGAGACATTTCCCTCCATTCGACATCAAAAGTTTTTTATCACAACCACATATCACGGTTATGCATGACACGATCAAATTTTTGAATAAATGCGATATTAGAATATAAGTTAGCAAGTAAAAAATCAAATATGTACCATATGTATCTCGTAGCTAAATAACCTTTTTAGAAGAGTTAATAAAGCTTGATTAAAAAAAAACATCTTGAGGGTTAGGTGACCAAAAGTATGCGCTCGCGTTCTTACGTTAAGCCCCTACTCCGACGCGTCCTTCTCCTCATGATTTTGGAGAGATCTCTCCCCTGCGTATTAATCATCATTGCCTCACGAATTCTTCGCCCCTATCCATTCGAACGGAAAATCCAATACTTTTTTATTATACCCCTCGCTTTCAAATTTCATATTCCAAATAGACGAAATTCGGCTTTTATTTCGAGAACCGACAGTTTTCTTAATAGGTAATGGCTTTCGGCTTGGCTCATTTGTTGTAAACAACTTACACGGGTAATATTATCTTTTTAACGTCGATTATGCGTCATCGAGTTCTCACGTGCTCACGTGATAGTATCGCATTGCCTAAACTTGGCTCTTGGCTGTATTTGAATTCAAAATACGCTTACTTATACATATTTCTAATTTTTTTCTTACGTTTAAACTTATGATGTAGACGTGAATGATTGTTCTTAGATTGTAAAGTATCTTTTTTGTACCAAAAATCGTTTAGTAAATCTTGTACGCTTTTAACTGTTCTCAGTACCGAGGATTGCGCGTAAGAGCGGCTTCTGTGAATATAAGCTTCTTCAAATAGCTCCTCATGAACAAATAAGTCAAATCTAATTAATGAACAATAGAAACACTTTTTGATACATTATTGTCATATGAATCTCTAGTTTTTCTGAAGCCCAAGTTTCTCTGAAATATTGTGTGAAAGAGTAATCTTCGAGACAAATATGATTGATTCCCGAAGAAATTTTAGAACACATCGAAAACTATAATGATACTTTTACAACTGTGCGAATATAAATTCCGCACGCGTGTCTTACACTCTCATTTTGATAAAATAAGAGCGGACGAATCCTCGATCGTGATAAAAACCCTCTTCAATATCGAAGCCTCGGGGCAAAAAAAGCCAGCCGAAGAAAAATCACCTTGCCGAAGGGGACGCGAGGAACAACGAAGAGCGATTTTTATTCGCCGCGTGGAAAAGCAGACTTGGCTGAATTCGAACCTAATTGTCCACCGTACGGCTATTCTCCGTCTCCCATATCATTTACTTCATTCGGACAGAAAAGCTATCGCGACAAGCGAGCTCGCGTGCGTCACAGGCTGCCCGCGAAAAGATAAATGTGTCGCTCTCCCCGGAGTTTATACGCATCATCGTCGGGGAAAGTGGCGAAGACGGCAATAGTCTTTCAGGCGGATGTGATGCGCGATGTAATTTTTCTTCTCGATCGCGACGAAAATGCTTCTTTGACGGTCGTCTGGAATCTCCCGAACTCCCAAGGTTTCTATATGAGAAAATTCATGCGACTGAGGGGGAAAAGGCACTCCCAGCTGAGATGGCAGTTTTTTTTTCAAAAGATTCAAGATTCAGATGTTGAAAGAAAAATTTTCAATAAGACCAAAAAATCTACTTAGGGAAACTATTAAGGTTTGAGATTAATTAAAAACTTTTTCATTTCGTTATTTTTATTACCTTGAAATATGGCTAGAAGATGATATTTTATCACCTGTTGATTGAAACGCTGTCACGGTGACATTTTGTAATCTAAATTGAAGTAAAGAATATTTTGTCATGCCCGGAACATGTGCATAATATCTCAAAACTTTATTTCAATACCATTAGTAGTTGCGAAGGGAAAATATTTTAAAGGGACCTCATTTTTCAGCCTCTCAAAGTTAATTGACTCTTCAAACCAATTAATATCCAAGACGAGTAGAGATATTTCTGCAAATTGGTCAGTCTTACAGTTGATCATAAATATGCGAGCCAAATCTCACAGTAAGCAGACCAACCGTTCATGAGATATTTTATGAGAAAAAATGAATTTTAATATATTAATAGAAATCCAACATTTGAAAGTTGGGTATAGACCTCGCTATCAAATATTCTGTTCGGGGAAGCAAACAGCCGACGGGGCTGACTCAACGTGTGCATACACTACTGATTCATGGTAACCGTAAAAATTGGCCCTAGACGATAATATTTGTAGTGCTGGATACTATGTTGATTTCATCGAAGGACAATTAAACGATGTTTCAAAAGTGATAAAAAAATTTAAGGTGTTGTGAAGTAGAATACTGTTGGAATAGAAGTCATTCCAAATTTAGCTTCCTTTCCTCAGAAAACTGATCGGATTCTTGGAATATATTCTTCAAAGATACTCGGTAATGAAGCTACAAAAGAAGAGAATACAATTTCTTCTACTGGCTCATTTCATATAAGTCTGTATATGAATATTGTTAGAAATTTTAAGAACCAATCTAAAGATGTGGACATTAGATTCATCTACTTTTTCATATTTGTACCTAAAAGACGTGAATTACGATGAATTAGTTATGGTTTCAAATATTGATCTTCTTGAACATATTTGCTCTCTCAAACAAAAAACTCCAAAGTTCGAGCAAATCCCATACTAGTTTGAGATACTTTGCATCGGCGATTATCCAAAGATCTATACCACGGCATAATTTAATCAGATATAATTCACACTCGCTAGAACCAAGCTACAACATTTTCCTTGAGTAATCGTTAGAGCATCTTTGGAGAACCTCGCTCACTCTCTCGCGAGGACGCTTCATGAATAATGGTTCAAGTTGGGGAACGGGCTTGATTCCTCGAGCTTCGCACTTTGACACAGATCAAAGCGTAGCAAATCAAACATCTTTTATAAAGAAAAGCTCGGGATGAAAAGAATTTAATAAAATGATGCATAAAGAGGCTCTTGCCAATGCATCTCGTTATAGCCCAATTTCACACAGTCTCATAAGGAACTTTTCATCTCGCGTTTCTCTCGACAGTAGATACGGAGTTCAAATTTCGTTAAGATTGAGTAACTTGCCTTCAGCTACATACAGGCTCTTTCACAAATCTCTCTGATAAAATCAACGAGTTGATCCAATTCTCAATTTCACTCGAGAATTGAATCTCTCCGATCTGCATTCTGACTTTTCACTCGTTCTTCTATAGCTTGTTTCAAGCTTTCCTCCAATTGAATCAAATCATGCCTCTATCAGTTCTTGTTCAGGATTTCCCATGAGATTCAGTAAATTATTCTATCGGATTAATGTCAATAAGAATAATAATACTTAGCTAACAAAAATATTCAGATTCTAATTGGTTACATAATAAACTGTGCGTTGTCAGATGTTACGTGATCTGGTATATATACATGTGATTCGTTGACTGGTTCACGCACAATAACTATATGAGGTCTATTCATATTGAAAGATGTCTCGGTATGTCAGCTGGGAGAGTATACGGCGTGAAAATAGAAAATCTTCTGTTAATATAAGACCGCGCCTTTCGTTTTTGAGTCTTCCTTTATCTAATCGAGAACCAATTATTCAATTATTTCAAAGCAGCGCTTGATAAACTTATACTAGTGATAAACTGTCGACGAGAATTTACTTTCATCTTGGTATACTCTTCTGAGATGTTACTTTGTAGAATCGAACGACTTGAAAATAAAAACCTAAGTTGAAGATCTAATCGATCACTTGCGTACTCGTCTACTTCGTCTTTGAAGTTCAAAGCTTCGCCTCGAAGAACTTCACTTATTATTAAATTCAAGATTTCAAAGTTTTGGCTTCAGAAAATTTCTCTCAATTCACTTCTTTGAGAGCAACTAGAGAAAATTGCGAGTGGAAAAATTTTTTCATACAAAATCGACAATAGAAGCAAATTTAATATAAACTTTGGAAAAATGAACGAAAAAAATTATTCATAGGATCTATTTTTATCATCGCGTTTCAAATTGGGACAGAAATAAGTCATCGAGAGTGGCTTCAACTTTTGAAAAAACACGAAGAAAGAAAAAATCGATCAGTTTGTCATAATTTCTTTCTCCTCTAACTAAGGCTGATTGGATGATTTAACAAGAGCATCGATATACCAAGCTGGAATTTAGAAATGAAGATGGAGTAACGTTCGCTGGGTCCGTGACCGAGCTACCGAGCACAGTGAAGAAAGTAAAGAATTCTACTGTATAGTGCAGTTATAATTTGATTTGCGGGCTTATGAGCGTATTTATGGAGCCTTCAGAATTCACTGAATTTTATTGCCTACTTTCAATTCTGCAGAACGAGCAGCGGATAGACGGTGCCGTGTTTTTAATTACCAGCATTACTCATAAGAACTTGGTTGATTGGTTTCTTCTGAATAATCTAAATTCTCAATGAGTAATTATGAATAATACTTGATGCAAGCGTGTGTCGGTCAATGAAATTTTTCCGATAAAACATGAGAAGTACATATGGGCAATTCTCTGTGGGATCGAACATGAAAAAATTTGATTTGGCTCAAAATTTTTTTGTAAGTTCTAGGGCATCAAGCCGATTTCCCAGAATTAGGGGAAACTCCCGCAAACTATATACATTTGAATTCCTCATCAAATTGCGCATCTAGTGATCATACTTTCAAGTGGATTTATTCATATTATCTATTTTCATGAGTAAATAACTTGAGGTTGTAGTTTGAGCCCATCCGGCGATAGCTGCTTGGACCTTAGCTATGCAGTTTATACAATATGAGTGGATTTCATGAGTCCCACATTCATGAATATTACCCATGTTTAGTGAACTTCAACATTTTCTTGTTGATATTAAAAAAATCATATGATATCTATGCACTGCCTAGTGTGTTATAAGGTGTACGTGTAATGCACAGCTTACAATTTACTCTCTGGATTAATCTTTCTTATCGAGTGAATGCAATTCATGACAATGTACTTTATTAGTAGTTTCTTGTACATTTTAACACAATAGAGCCA
>CM037084.1:61187410-61255360 GCA_020882725.1 Aphelinus certus
ATTTATATTCATTCCTCAAAATTCAAGAACTGAGAACGTTGTTTATCCAGAAGTCTTATAAATTTCAAATCCTCAGATACATGAAAATTATAACTCCAAGGATTACAAAGTATCAAATTATACAAAGTTTACAAATAAATACATATCATACGAGTTTTTTTAACAATAAATGAGAATAACATTTCGAACTCAATACACATATTCGCGGGCGAAGCCGCGACGGGGGGCGCTAGTCTGTTATATTCTAGCGGCACTTGCTGATGTGACCAAAATCCAATTTCAGCTATTTTTCACAGCGCTTTCTTGGCTAGAAGAGTGTAATGAAACATATACGACTGTACAGTCATTGGTTAATTCTGAAATCCAAGTTTAACGTTTAAAGGATATTATCTATCGAATCTCCAAAGCATGAGAAAATTGATTGGTCTGATTGAAATCTCAAAAATGATATGTGCATCTAGTGCACGAAATTGGTGATGCCTGCTCATTGACACTCGGGAAGGTTTGACATTGAAGTCCTGCAGCAATTTCTATGTTATAGCGTGTGCGTGTAAGTATTTCACACGTTGTTAACACATGACCTTAATGATTAATAACAAAGAAAAAAATGTCAAAAAAACTAAAGCAGGGTAGAAAAAAGAGGAATTGGCAGGACAATACAGCAACAGCGCGATCACACTACGCAACGCATTATCGACCACCGGACCTGATCCCAACCGGTAACAAATTCACACTAATGAATTCCTCAGTGTAGCTCTCGTCGGTTTTTTTCGTCCTATCGGTTTTCCTCTTCTCGTTACAATTCATTTCCTATTTCCATTGACATCAAGAGCACGTCCATACGCGAGGCAAAAGCAATTAAATGCTCCAGCTTCGACTCTCATTAACAATTTACTCTTGAGAACACATGTTAATGAGACCATCAAGTTTGTTTGATAAAAGCTGCGCTTTACACACTGTGCGTCCAATTTATTGGTTCACCCTGGATCGACGGAGCGGAAATATTACATTGAAAGTCTGATCAATCAAACATCGACATGCATTTCCTGGGAATAACGAGGATCGCTCCTGATGGATAATTCACTGAAGCCCCACTCAACAGTATTCCTATACACACTCACGTCGATGGGAAATCGCATTACTTTTTATTAATCTGACGCATAAAATCACATTTATATATCTATTGACACATGATTAATTATATATACATAACTCCAAAATATGCATTGAGAATCTAGAGATATATATCTAGAGATGGTAAATATTGTTATTATAAATTAGTATATAGCTTGCACTGGAATCACCTCAAATAAATGTTAGTAAATATTTGAATTAAACGTTTTTAACTGTCATGACCTGACGGAGCGGAATCCAATTTCAAGTTTCTAAAAGAAGTGGAGCAAATCATTGATTCAAGTTATTTATAGTGTATAGGTAAGTTTAGACAACGTGTAAGGTCCTTTGATATCGAATAATTGTTACATCATCTATAGGGCAAAACGAATGAAATAATCTCAGCTATTTATTTTTTCATATTCTAAAATAGAATACTGATTTACGTGGATACGTCAATTATCGAGAACGAATCATTCGAAGACTATATACCAATCCGCGTGAATTCTGAAATCATTGTCCGTGCTCGCAAGCGGTGAATCGTACAGATTCGCAAAAAATCAGCCTGACGTCCCGTTCGACAAAAAGGAGAATTCGTCAAAAAAATGAGGAAAAAAAACAAGAGCAGTTGGCAAAGACATGAGCCGCAGGTCAGATCGACGAGGGATATATAAACCGAAGCTGTGCAGCGGCTGGCCGACCGACAGCCGCGAGCACAGCGTCAAAAGAAGCGACCTGCAGTCGGGCGTTAAGCGCGCGACCGAGCGTTAAACGACCAATTGCTCCAGGCTCGATATTCCAACGGGCAGCCCGAAAGGGACGGCCACCTCGTCGCGTGAGCTCTTTATCGACGCGTGTATATATCGTTCATATAAGGCGTGAGCGCGCGGTTACGAGTGTACGCGAGTACGTGGAAGGGTGCGCGATTGGATTGCCCTCGCCTACCGACTATTGGACTCGAACGGAGACAATGGCCGAGCTAAGGCTGCGCGTATTTCCGCCCCGGGGGCACACGTACACCTATTCGTGTAGCTTTGAAGATTCGATTCCGATTCAGTGGCCAGAGCCGGCGAGTCTCGGTTTCATACAGATCACGCCTCGAGCGGTATACATACAAACACACACGCATGCCCGCCGCCCTGAAACAACTCGCGTCAGCCGCAGACTCGTTTCGACTGGTACCCCGGGGAAAAAATCATCGTGGATCCCCCCGCGAACTAGCTTAATTGGCACGCACGTACGGTGTGCAACGTTTCATCGGCGGCAGAGAGAGACAGGGCACTTTTTTCCCATTCGATACAGATGCGGAAACCCAACGAACTCGAACGCTCGGCGAGAAACTATACCGACCGAACTGTTTTTTTTTTTGCCCCTACCTAGAAACAATAGAAAGACAAACTGCGGCGCGCTGGAAAGTGGGGAAAAACGCATGTTGAAATAGTCGGTGTACAAAAGAGAGGGCGAAAAAAACAAAGGAAAAAGAAAAACGAGTGTTTGTACGCGGCGGCAGCTGGGCCGATTCGCCCAGGGCGAGAAAGTCGCGGTTTTACGAGGGAAATAAACCCGACGCTGACACTTTTCAAAGCCCGGCCGCGGATTTTCGCTGTGGTCGATAAAAGGTGGGGGTGGTCGGATAGTCGAGGCAAAACAACGCGGAGAGGCCGCGGGGGGGAAACAATCGACGCGCGGATCGGCAGCTTTCAGGAGCGATGTGGCTCGACTCGCCGCGCCGCGATTGATATGCGCCGCGGCGACTGTGTTATTCCAACGCCTTGTGAGTAGCGCAGCTATATATCGGCCCGACACTGCGCAGCTCGACTAACATACTCGGCGCGCGCGCGGGGCAGGTGACAGCTGCCACGGCCAAATCGGGCCGAACACGCGAAAGCTCCCAGCCAGATTTCTACCCCCGGTGGCTTGTCGCTGCGCCAAAGTGACGAGGAGGGCATTAGCCAGCGAGCCGGAGGGAATTTCATCCGCGAAAACCGAGATTTTACTCGTCGCGTGACAACGGTGACTGCTCTTTTTGTTTATAGGTCGAAAAACCGTTTTTCGTATCTTAGTGCGCAAAGTTTGTCTTTCTTTCTCGGATTAAGGGTGCGCAGAGTACCCTATTCCTTTACTGTGCCAGAAAGTAGCGCGAGAAAGTTGTGCGAGAAGATAAAAATATGAATGCACTACGATAAAGTATAAAATTAACGGTCTGGTTGTTACGAAGCCACGAATAATTTTAGATTCTTGGGAATTCTGCATAGCAAAGAGACAAATGCATTTCTATATACTTATATATGTATGTATTGAAATATCTAAAGTTCAAAATTCAGACCTCTCAGAGTCGAAAGACAAGATTAAGCATTCAATCAAAGCAGTAAATGTGAACTCTAAAAAGAGTAATGCTTGCCACCGTAAGGTTCAAATGGCCAGTATATAATATACTCTAGAACATTCGATTTTACTTGAGAGGAAGGAAAATTAACAAACTGCAATGTTTCAGTAGTACTATCATAAAATGTAGTGCTCAAATGTGTTCGTTTTTTTGTTGTAGCATGTTAATTTTTTTTTTGATGTTGATATGTTGATATTTTTGTTGTTGCGAGGGGGGGGGAGCTCCATCTCCAACACCCCTGACGGGGGCTTCGGCTCCCGCACCCCCACCGGGGCTGCGCCCCCGAGACCTGCTCTTTGCCTCCTCCTACTCGTACTCCTACGCTTATCTTACCTTCGTTGCACTCAAGCAACCAATGCATGACGCTATGTGCATACGCGTGTCAATCATCCATTATCATAGTCAAACTTTTCGCACTTCGTTACGAAAAATAGTATATGCAACTCGTGCGCACGTAATGTACTATTTGGCGAGTATCGCGAATCGATTCCAGCTAATACGAGTCGATCCTCGTTTTCGGCCCCAGAAAAATGCTTCGTCGAAATTCGGTGCACCGGTGTTTAGTCCCAGTGTCATCCAGTGAATAGCTCATTGTTCAAAGACCCGTGTCGCGTAATTTCATCCAGTACGCGCTCGAGCGCTCCGCATAATCACTTTTCCCAACGCGATTTTCCCGAGTTAGTCCACGCGTAATCCAACGGGATCCGATTCCGATCGGTCGGGCAACTGTCTATTTCCGCGTTGGATCATGCGGGCACTGCGCGTCGAAACGATCGATGGCAGCCGAATACGCCAGAGTCCAGGCCAATTGACGATCACACACATACACACGTAAGTAATTCCAGCGCGAATGAACTTAGAACCAGCCGGGCTTGTTAATAATTCCACTTGGTGGATATACCAAAGTAATCTCGCTGGCCGTGGCAGTATGGCAGAAGCAGCAGAGGAGCAGCATCCGAGGAGCGAAGTGCAGATACAGGCAAGGTGGCATACAACTGCGGGCAAGAACAATAGCGGAGCAAGACTTGATTCGCCGTAAGCGAGCGCTCGAGTCTCTGGTGCACGCACGTCAAAGAGTTGATCTAATTACGCCAGTCGTGCGCGGGGCTCGTTGCCGGAATTATGCGCTGTAGAGCAGCCGCGAGCGCGCACACAGAGCTACATGCCAGACCACCCCGTCGGCGCGCTGATGCCGCAGCACTGCTCTTGATTGCGTATCGCGTGCCCGGCTTCTTGGCCGTTTGCCCCGCTCATCCCACCCAGCAGCTTATCCTTCGCTCTGACCAGCTTCGCAGTCGGCCTCTTCGCTGCCTCGCGAGGCTCATTCCCTTTACATCTCGACGTGCCCTATGGTACCAAGTGCGCTTCTTTGCTCGTCGTCTTGGAAATATCGCGCGACTGATTCGTGACTTTCTTCATGAAAATCAGCCGCGGCTTTCCTCTCCGCGGATCGATTGCCCCCCAAGTAGCCCGGAATAAACGGCGGACGCGATACTTTCGAGCGAAAACTCCTCAACTCTTGGAAAATTGAGCTTAGCTTCTGATAGACACGGTATGTGTTTCGCAAACTGTCTGTTACGGGGAAGACACTGTTTAGAGTTTGATGTGGCAAACGTGCCTTTGTGGGGGGAGGGAAGAAGTTGGCTTGATACGTAGAAGTATCCGTACCAACAAAATACTGCACGAGCGTAATACTCGAGAGGCAATTCCAATTTCACAAGTGCGCCAAGAAATTGTTAGACGTATCAAAGTCTCGCTGACAAATAGTCAACTAGACGCGCAACGTCATACTATTCCTGCGAGCCGCGGGAAACGAGCGTTTCTCCCTCGAGCCGAGCGCGCGCGAACCACCCACGCCTCGTTTCCGTCCCGATATATCTTGTCTGGAATTTCCGAGGCAAACAAAAAGAAAAAACACCGAGAGCAAAAACATATTTATATTGAGATTTCTCATCATCCCTGTTCCTTCTTCCGAACGGCGTCTCCGAGAATAGACAATGGATCCGTGATGCATTTCAATCGCCGCGACGGACGAGGGCAAGGACTTAATCTCTTCTTCGAATCCGACCCAACGGCTTGACGCAAGAGCTATATAGTCACAAAGTTCAGCTGGCAATCGAAGGATGCTTCAATCGCAGTTCCAGAAGTGGCGTCCACGAATTTGCATTTCGCTTTGGTGAGACGTTTTATGGGACACGGCTCGAACTGCCGTTCAATTCGACGAAATCTTATACTATACATTTTAGTATAAATTAGTAAAATATACTGTATACTAGTAGACTTTTACGAAAATATAAATACAGACACTATATTTTGTATAGTGATATCCTGCACCGATTTAACTATAAGTGGATAGTAAAATTCCCTATATTATAGTGAATTTCAGATATAAATACAGTATGATTTACTGTACTTTTCATTCCTATACGGTATAGTAGGATTCCCAAACCAAATTTCTCTCAGTGTACGATTCCAGAATGGAAATCGGAAGTGTAGGACCGATAGGATGCGTCTTTATAAATATTCACGATTGAACTCGTGATAAAAACAAAATATTGAACTGATTAATGAGTAAATTGATCAACTCAAAACAACACACGCTTCGAATGCCTGAAAAAACTATCCAGCCATTTCCAAAGAGACACGTCTACTTGTTACACTGCAACGTTGCTTATGTATTCGAATGAAAGAGACAAAAGTTTCTCATCGTCATCTTATCTTGTTACACAACGTTCGATATCCTTCCACGTCCTGATCGATAAACTAACCGAGCTGCCGGAGCAAACGCCTGCGAAAACCCCTTGACTATGTTAATGACAGCGTAGGACGACGGCTCTCGAAGTCGAAAATCCATCAGGGCGTAAAGCCGTAGCCCAGCTAAAAAACTTGCCGGGCGCAAAGCTCGGCACAAAACGAGCATCACACGTCAGCAGCATCGCGGCCCTGTTTTTCTACGCTGTATACACGCGCGGTCGTGTTTGTGTGCTGTGTGCCTGTGCAAAGACCGGGGACGCATATATATGTGTGTGTATATATACGTCAGCCAGTGCAGGACAAGTTTTTAATAGAAGCCTTTTCGGCTTGGATTGTTACAGCCGGAGAACTGCATAGCGTCGTACGAGCCCCATGGCTACTGCGTCGTGTACTCGATAACGGACAGAGCCTCGGTGCGCGCGGCCGACGAGGTGCTGCAAAGCCTGTGGCGGAGCGACCACATACCCGCCAGAGCCGTCATACTCGTCGGCAACAAGGTCGACCTCGCGCGCAGCCGCCTCGTCTCCACCGAAGGTAAGCACCCGACTCTCACTCGGCAATATTTTTTTTTTTTTTTCATGGAAAATTCAAAGCATTTTCAGGTTGCTGCGTTACTACGCGATTTCTCTTCCAACGCGTTGCTTCGATATTTTGTTCCCCCAAATCGCTCCGCCAATAATACACCATATAGCCATCCGAGTTCCCCGAACTTCATTTTTCTGCTCGTTCCCCGCGGAAAGGTATTCGATATAGCTTTCGTATTTTATTATGCCATTCGTTTTTATAACACGGCGGGACAATGTTACACTTAATTACCGAGGGGGAGACATGAAAGTATGAGCTTCTATCTCGTATTAAAATTTAATACCTGCGTATATTGCATTATTATTGGGTCAAAGGAAAATACGACGGACTTGAGTGTCACCGTAATTGTGTAGTTCGAGTTGATTAATTTCGATATTAGAATAGCCGCGTATAACATTGTCAATCTAACGGTAGACATCAAGTTTTCCACGTGACCGGATAGTTGCATTTTTTCTCAGAAAAGCAAATCAGTGCCCGTAATTAATGATTTAACTTTGCAATGACCGGATTTAATAAATTACCTCGCTAACGATCGTTCACGTGAAATAATGAATCGCATATTTATAATAAACGAATAATAACGCGAATCTCGTGCAGCTCGGAGTCGATTGCTCACGAGTTGATGCGCTTCGCATCCATCTCGACAACGATCAATACCAATTTTTTCATACGAAAACCGAAGGATTATCATGCCTTGAACTCGCCATCCGGACAACCGCATTGATACGATTAGTATGTATTCTTCGGAGTGAGATGTTTTCAATGTATGCGCGTGTGCAACTGAGCGTTTATACAGCGTGGATTCATATGCTTATGCAACGCTTCATAGCCTCTGGGCTCTTGACCACTTGTCTGTGGTTTTGTGTGTGTATATATACGTATATTCATACATCCCGTTGCCTCATATCCAGCCTTTGGATATATCAAGCCGACCGACTCGCACGCTCAACTGCGCACAACCTTTTATTAGTTGGAAAGCTGCAGGTACTTGCCAGTCTATGTGCAGCATAAGCGATAATTAAAACTGATTACACGAGTATGAACTCGAGAAATTGATTAATCGCCGGAACAATGAGATCCGAGTTATTCGGCCCATCGACTTTTCCCAAGAATGCCTCTCGCGTTTCGGAGAGCTTTTCAATCGGGAGAATTATCCACGCTTGCTGTGATTGTCAACAAAAAAAACTGAAAAACGACCTGAAAGACTTGTTCGATCTCTTTAATTTGACTTAATTCAATAATTTATTCCAAGATATGTTCTTAGTTATTTCCTTTCGATGTATTTCACTGGGTTTTTTTCCAAGTCAATAGAGGTAATAACCTTTAAATGTAATTTGAAAAAAATGTTTGCCTTTCATCTAGTCACAAGGTCAACTATTTTTCAACAAATATAGAAAATAAATTTATAAATTAATGTTCATTCTCAAGTTATCAAATTTGCAAGGACCATTATTAACGCATATATGCATAATAAAGTTGCGATTATTGGAAATAAAGACATGGTTTAATTGAGAAAATAGGTTATTATCTCGGTTCTCATATATCTGTATAACTGATCAAGAATTCTGATAATATAAATTCCTGATAAATAAAAACATACTACCAGAAAATAGTAATTATATCCCGTGTACACCCTGGAATATTTCATTATTCCCTGCAATATCATCAGTTGCGCAGCTGATGTTGTAGAAAGAGTCTGAATTAAACAGAGAACGAAAGCATATGCTATTAATCTAAATTTAGATTTATGTAGACTCGATTCCAATTCCGTCCAATAATTAATTCAAATATTGGTAGTATTGAACTCAAATAAGCTTGTAAATTGTATTTATTTTTCACGAAATGTTACAGAAGTCCCTTCATGCTCTTCTCCCCAATATCATGAACAGTGAATATAAATTCGTACTCAAAGAATAATCAGTTATACTGAAGAAAAATTTATTTTCTGATATACTCCCTTTGTCACGTTCGAACTTGCTAACTCTACATTAAAATAAATTGAAGGGCATCAAATTTGGCAGCGTCTCGTGGAGCTATGCTCGAATAGAATTGAAGCATTGCTGAAACATCGATAAAGTGTACTTGGCAACGTTCGACAGTCACTGGAATGATAATCTTCTCTCCGCAGGGTGAGAGACACGTATGGATTCGGCAGTAAGAATGGAATCGAGTAGCAGCATCTCCCTCCAGAAACGAGTCGGGATCAAAAACAATACGAGCAGAGATGAATTTACGAAAAAAATTGTGATTACAGATGGGAAATCAATGGCGATCTCGTACGACTGCAAGTTCATCGAGACGTCGGTGGGTATAAACCACAACGTGGACGAGCTGCTGGTGGGACTGCTGACGCAAATCCGGCTGAAGCTGGAGAATCCGGAGCGCAATCGCGACCTGTTCAGGAGGCGCTCGCGTCGCAACCGCAGCCGGTCGCCCCTGGGCAGCTGCTCCGAGAACAACTCGCCCAAAAAGTGCCGGGACCGTCGGACCAGCGCCAGCCTGAAGGTGCGCAACCTCCTGGGCAAGGTCTGGGCCCGCGACAGCAAGTCCAAAAGCTGCGAGAACCTGCACGTGCTCTAAGCAATCCCAAGACTGAAAGATTATCAATTAGTAATCCCAACCCACCCCCTCTTTCTCTCTCTCTCTCTCTCTCTCTCTCTCTCTCTCTCCCTCTCTCTATCCGTACATTATAGTTTGGCTACCTTCGAGGGGCCGCTTAGGTTTGAACTTATAGTTCTAGACGCGCTTAGACGGTTCTAGCGCGAATCAAGTGGAATCGATTTTGTAACCCACATCCAACGCGAAATATCCATCTTACCGTCGGACCACGAGAAAATACTCGAGTTCACCAAACAATTTCGGAACGGATCGTTGAAATTTTCAAAAGCAATAAATGAAACGTCAAATCTTAAGAGCGGTGTATGTTAGTAATAAGCACGTTGTCGTTCAACAAATACTGTCGCAAAGATTTTCACGCGTATACGCGGAATAAAGCTCTGGATATTATTCCTGCTTTGATCGAGTATTTTCAAGGGGAGCATACGAAGCTTCGAGGAACGCTTTCCTAATATCGTGTCCAATATATGTTATAGAATCGATCCCACGTCGTTTTCTCGTTTATACACCCAATGCAACAGGGAACGAACTCCATCAATTGAAGAGAGATATTTTGAAAAAGTATCGCTCGCAACTCCGTGGTGGTATTTTCCTTGCAATTTGAGGAAATTTTAAAACTTGGAGGGAAAAAAAGCGAGAACCGCTGCCACGAATAGACATGATTAAGTGTGCGGGGAGATCAAAAAGTCTGCTGGCTGATACTTGGTACTTTTTTTTGGTAAACTCTCCCCCATGTATCGAATAATCGTTACTCCTCCCTCGAGGTGATGGCGAGACATTGTTTTCCACGATATCTATATGTCAAAACCATATACGATACATTATGAGACATTTTTTTAAGCGCACATTGTGACTATAAGTGAAAGGTTTCTGTACCGAAGAAACCATCGTAAAAGATTTCAAGACTAGCTTATAATTAGGTATTTACAAATTATATTAAAATCATTATATTCATTGTCATGTATTGTCTTATGATTCCACATGAAACCGAATACTCCACTGAAATGGCTGCCAAATGATTTGTAATTATTACTCGGTTTTTCAAAATACATTACGTATAAACTATTAAACAAATGGAAGATGTTATTTAAGAGTTTGGGTAAATAGAACATTTTCCACTAATTAAGTGATAGTTGGATCCAGAAATAAAAATTTTAATTGTTATAGAGTTTCTGATTAGCATAATTTAACAAACACAACGTACAGAATTTTAATAAGAACTATGCTAATGGATGGCTTTCGAAGATGGGTTAGAGCCGCTTTTATCTTTGTACTTTCGATTCAAACGAAAAAAAAACTTTTGAAGATAGAAAAAAGAATACACAGCTGGTAATATTTATTTCAAATTCAACTTTTACTTGAAGAGTAAGGGAAGCAATGGTAATATTGAAAGGAGGTAAAACATCGTACCGGATTTGTTCTTCAATAATGATCGTCACTACAAACAAATTCCAAAATAATTTAGGTAGTGTTAGAAAAGTTGAACTATTCAATAAAAATACGAATATTTTGAATGTCATTTTATCGCCGATGATAATGAAAAAGGTGAAAAAAATCTTATACCAAACCAAAATGAAACCAACGTATGAATTTACATAATTTTTTACATTACGATTTTGTACGTCGACAAAAAGGAAGTAAATGTAATTCTCATAAACGATACCGATAAAACTAAAGCAAAATGTTAAAAAATAAGCTTGGAAAATCGAGAAAAATAACACTATAGCTTATATTAACCGAAGAAAATTCAAAATCCTCTTTTATGATAGAAAAACATTGCGAACATTGCTCTAAAGGTTCAAGAATTTCAATCAGTGTACTCCTACCTGGGAGCTTTATAATATGTTTTTCTCACTAGAAATTAACTTCGTGAGATTTTAAATTTATGATCGCTTTGGAACAAAATGCTACAAATTATTTATAAAGCTGTCAGAGTGATATATACATACCCATACCTATATTGATGTTTTCTTCTGAAGTAGTTCAATCGCAATCTGAAATAATCATGTAAATTTATTCCAGCGCCGATGATTGTTTATTTTGCATACACGTATAGGTTTGCATACATAGCACGCTGACTGGATAATGGACTTGACAGACAAATCGGATTTCAAAATTCAGAAACTCGGTGATTACGCCGAAGTTCCGAAAAACAGAAATAACATAAATCAGCATATGATTTTAGAACTTGTAAAAGTATAATTCTGATTTGTGAACAGAGTGAAATGATAAAACACTCTAATGAGTGCATTATTTCATTCACATATTTGAATTTGAATTTTCTGATAATTTGGCAAATCTTAGAACTTGAAAACATGAAATATCAAATAGTTAAAATGTTTCAGTTTATTGGCTACAAACGGTAAGTGAATGCTATCAGGATGAATCCATGCAACTCCATTATACATGCACCGAGCTTTGCCTTGCAAATTTAATATGCAGTCACATTATATAATACATCAGCTGTCTAACATCTATACGTATAATTCTGTATGTGAATGTTATATTCAAATATTCTAGTAGAAGCGATCACGCGTGTGCTCCATTATCAAAAAATTATTAGAATTGTTAACGCTGAGCAAACGATGATTTTACTACGGTGTGTCGTTAGTAAGGCGAGTCGATGACAAGTCGATGCGTATAGTGCACTAATGCGTCTATAATCAGGATGTATTCGGGTATGAAAGCGGCAATTAATACCAAGGAAACCTTCAGTCACTCAAATTAAGTAATCTATTGGGAAAATCATTTTCTTATTCATCACGAGAATTTGATTGTCACGTTCAAGTCCACTTGAATTGTACAATTTAATACATTATGTTTTTGAAGATTCATTCGAATTGTATCATTTTCTAACATATTCTTCGTGTAATTACTATTATAATTGTCTTCGATCTACTGGGAACAATAGATTACCGGATTGTTAAGGGAAAAATCGATTTTTCCTGGAAAAAATAAAAAGCTGCATAATACAGCAATCTAGAATTTTAAACTAATGTGAATTCATTCAACTATGTCCACTTCAAGACTGTGAAGGAAGAGTCAAGATTATTAATTTTATACCTATCATACCAAATCAATTCTGATGCTCATTCGTATGAGCAGTTAATGAAAAATTGGATTTTTACGGCAAGTTTGTCTTGAAGTCATGAAAAAATCAAAATGTTCACATTTTCCATGGTTTGAACCATTTTGAATTCAGAATAATATGGATACGTTTTTAGAAGAGACAAATCTTGAAAAATATTAACAAGAACAATTAAAGATCATTCGTATACCATGGGCACGTGTATTACGAGGTTTATAGGAGCAATTTAACATTCAATGCCAATAATATTAGAGTTATTGAAGTAATCACCCAATTCTTATAGATGTACCCCATTAGTTGATATGAAAGTATATATAAGCTTGAGGCGTGGCTTCACATTAAAAACGGTGCTTACATGTTCATTTTTTTCTTGAGACATTAACCCAACTGAATAATATTAATAACCTGTCGCCTGGGATAGGAATAATTGAGAAAACTACATGTACATATATATAGATGAAAAATAATTTAATATCGATTTTCAAACAATTTTTTAAATTTCTGTACGAATGCATTCAGTGTTGAATGTTGAACGTTTAACGTTCGTGTATAATCGTTTTCCTCCACAACAAACGAGTATTCATTCACTATGTCAATGAGCAACTACTTCTTACAGCTGGCTGTCTTAGAAATTGAAGAATAAAACCTTGTTAAAGAAGTTAGAAAAGGATTAAAATTAATCTACAACAATAATTTGGTTTTATTATGTTTTTGTTAATAAATTGACCAAATATCTTGGTTTGTGAAAAAATACATAAGCATGCTTCTGGAAACATTCGATAAATCACTCAATCTAAGCAATTTGGAGTGATAAGATTTTCACGAACGAGATATATCATTATTACTGATACAACATTGTTTTGGAAATATTCATTGAAAGCAAAACTTGTAACACACTGATGATTGATTTTTACAAAAAATATGTCACTCATTAGTGAAAACAGTTGAAAAATTCATAGTTCTAACAATTCAATCAAAACGTTGCTCTAGAAGTCTAGAAATTCAATTTTCTTAAAACTTCGTTATTTCTTAAGTCGAGATATGCAGAGGTAAGATCTCAAGTTTGTTTTATTGAGTTAAATATTCTCATCCTTTTACTCCAAAGATGAGAATATTGAATATTGAATAATTTTCCTAATGACAGAGAAAAACTGGGGTTATTTTTCTAGAAACATTGGAAGAATCGAATTGAACTTCCTCATGGTGACTTGCGCTCAATCTCCCGTAACAATAAAATCTGGAAATTTTAGCAATTCGTCAGCAAAACACTCCACGTATTGTATTTCCACCTGGATTCTGATGGTCACGTTTACTCATTATCGTCACGTGCCAGCTGGGGCTTTTCATCGGCTCGTATACAATTCCGATGACAGCCATTTCACCCGTAAGCCAGAAAATCGTTTTACAAAGCTTCATAAACAACCTTACTTCTCTCTTTCCCTCTATTTCACTTTGTTCTTGATTTCGTATTTCTCAGAACTCTTATAACTCTAAAATCTCCCTCGATTGTTTTCAATCTCAGTCTCCCGCAATGCGCGCTGAAACCTCCAAATGGTACAAACAATAATTGGCAAGCTAAGTGTTCTTGGCGTTTGAGTGTCGCTTCCATCTTACGAAATAAAAATTGAAAATACCATTTTCGTCAAAGCTGCATCAAATAATTAGAAATACTAAAAGATAAATCAACGAAATTACTTTAAATGCCCTGACGTTGTACTTTACTGAGGATGGAAAATTTTGGATTCTGCGTATGGCCAATTACAATATGTGAAATTAAAATCATGGCAAATGGCAAATAAAAGGTGGAACATGAAGTTATAAACAGGCGGATCCATATTTATATTGCGCCCGGAAATACTCATTTGATAATCAATCACTCGACGTCTGCCAGAGACAGAAATATCAAATTGGGAAATTGTTTGAAAACACCGGGAGTTTGTTTCCGAATTTCTAAGTGATTTCAATGCCCGTTGGAAGAACGTGAAAAGTTCTGTCATGTTCGAATGTATATCATCGAATAAACCCATCACATGTTTCTCTCTCTCTTTCTTTTTTTCTCTCTTTCTCTCTCTGTATAGCCTCCAATTGCATAATCCTCGTTCGAGCGATTTAAATTGCGCGCAAGAGCATGAAGAAATTAAATCGAAACGGTGCGCGTACTCTCCATTGTTTTCTCAGCGGGCAGTAAATACGTGAACGAAAAATAAACGGGAGGCGAGAGTCGAGGATACAGAAACCGAGGGACGAAAAGCCGTGAATAGGGTCAGGTTGAAAAAACTCGTTAGAGAGACGTGGTGTTTTCTTAAACGAGGAAATATTCATGAAACTTTTAGCTACGCGCTTAGGTCCAAAACATGTGACCCTATTTTATTTTACATTTTTCAACAGTCTTGTACTTGTTTTATTCAGGTTCACGTGCGCGTACTTTACCTATATATGAAAGGTTAGCAGTACAGTTATTGGCTTTCCTCAATATGTGCGCCTTTAATTATTCTCAGGGACCCTCGATGTACAAAGAATTCTGTGACTACAAAGGAAACTTTCAATGTTGCAAGAAGATCAAACGTGCTTTATTTTTCTATAAGTTTTCTTTTTTATTTATTAGATTAAATAATGTTGTATCGATTTTGGAACTTAATTTGTACATCAAAAAAACATTATGAAATTCTCAATCGCTAACGCTACAATGTCATGATTAATACATTTTCAAAATCACTATATTTTCCTCTCCGACATTTTTCCAACATTTTCGTTACATTTTTACGTGGAAAAGAGAAATGAATCCTTCAACGCTGAAAAATAATTGCTGTAGGGTGTGTGTCAATCCAAACCGAGGTGAAATGAAATAGTGAGAGAATAAAATCCACGGGTGCAATGAGTTTCAATGTGAAAAATGATTGGTTTTTACCAGATAATCTCAGGAGTTCATCATAATCCGCGCATCTGTAACTAGAGAAACAACACAATGGAGGTTCGAGTTTCTCATCTTCATGTTTGGGGGTAATTTATTTTATCACCTTTAGATTTTGGGTCACTATTCACAATGACACTTAGTGAAATGGTTCTTGGGTACCCAAATTGATCAGATCTATAAAGTTTCGGTCTCTTTCGAATTGAGATCTTAGACTAAGTAACTGTATATATCGTGTATTCGGTTGCCCAAAAGCCACCTCAATAAGTTTTATCGTAGTTGGTATCTCAGAGATCGTGACCCTTCCTAGATGATTCATCATACTTATACATTTGTTTGGGAGTCCAGTCACTCTAGAAGTTAATTTGAATAAAAGTTCAATTTTTTGTGATTATCAAAATTAATTTTTGAACATGACAAGGGACCATTGACTGTAAAGCTTCACCCATGAACTATTGCTCAAATGAAAATAGCATAAATTTAATATGCAAGTGAGATTCAAAACAAAACAATGACACCTAACGCAATTTAAAACATACATTTTTAAGATTCATGACTAGATTGTACTGAAACAATGAATGATAAAGGTTTGAACTTTGGAAAATAACAAAAAGCTTGTTATTTTTTCTTGGAGAACGATATTGTGCAGATTTTGCATATACGCAAAACGTATGTTTGTACATACGCAGAAACTTGTTCTGTGTTTGAATTTATTTTGGAACCTAAAGTAGGAAAAGAGGGATAAAGCGAGTGCTAATAAAGTCGCATAAACACAACTTGTCTATATTGAAGAGCAGACAACGAAATAATTATTTGAATGTTTATCTCATTTTGCTTGTTGTTTTTTTTTCACTTTGCAAAAGAGGATTGCAGTTGTATTTTTTTATTATTTCAAGAAATTTTTTTTTTTGCCAATTTGATCCCTTTTTGACAAGCTGACATACGTACAGTTTTTAATATAAACGTACATAAAAATATGCATCTCTTATTTGCAGATGAATATACACACATATTTTTTTATCGAAATGTTCGTATTGATACAAGTTGCTATGGTAAGAACCATCAGGACAAGGTGAAAATTAGATTGTACTACTTTCTGAGTTCCTTGAGACGATTGAAACTTAATGATGAAATTTGAATGTTGTTAGAAGAGATTTTAAAATGAGGTGTAATATTTAAATTTGATCCAGTCAATCGCATTTCTACAATATCGATAGCTGCAATCAACAGTTATTCAGAATCGATTTCAAGAATTTCAGAAAATTCTACAGAAATGTTCGATACACACACTTTGTCGAGTGAACAACTTCTATATTTTTGTAGTAACAATGAAAAAAGATTTGATCAGAAAGGGATAATCTGGCATGCATTCATATGAAATTTTCCCCACCGAATATTCAATCAATTGTTTATCAATTGAAGAAATGAATACAATTTTTGTCATATATAAAGCGTAAAGCTTTGACCAATGCAATATCTATGAAGAGTATAAGATGAAAAAACTATCAAAGGAAGTTTAAATTGTGTACCGAAATCTAGTGGAAATTTCGAAAACTCAAGCGAATAGCTGATAATATACTACGAAATTGGAAAGTTGAGAGAAGAAGAATACATACTATATAACTTGTATTATATATATTTAGAACCATACGATAATAGCGTCGATTTTAAGAAAACTCTTCAAGTGAGATCAATTTTTGTTCATTAGGAAAAAATGGTGAGTGGATCAAGTAGCTGATATATTTCAAAACCTTTAAAATTCTCAAAACTCGTAAAATAAGAAAAGATTATATGAAGATTAAATTGAGATGAAAAGGATGAAATAAAAGAAAAATGGAACAAACATACTGAGAAAAATATTGCTGCCCTTTTCCTTTCATGATGTATAATATATATGTATATATATATATATATATACATGCTTGATCGTTTTCGCATTTATAAATCGTCCTTGATATATAATTCTTGGAAAATTTTGCGTTGATTCTTATTGGAGATATGTTATACTTAGGAGGCAGTAGAAACAATACAATGACCCAGGCAATGCTGAGGGAAAGAAAAATAATATGAAAGTTAAGTCACCACAGTATAGATGAAAGAATGTAAAAGATACCGAAAAACTGCGACTCGGTTTCTTTGGTTGTTGAACTTGAATGGATCAATATATAGAAATGTGCGTGAAACCAATAAAGTTTCAATCGTACAGCACTAGATTAATTAATTGTGAATATTTTGTCTATGTGTGAACAATTTAATATAGATGCATGATTTTGTAATTTCTTTGTAAGTTCAGGCTCGTGATCTTATTCATGGCAAATAATATTTGTTATACATTCAGCAGGATTTAAGAATAAATCAAAACCTGCTACAGTGTTTTCTTCAATTTGACAAATAACTATTATACATTGAGCGTATATATAGTTTTTCAAAAGATGAATAGAAAATACATTTTGGTAATCGGTTATGATATGATCTGTATCGTACATTCAATCACAAATGATTTTCCAAAACCAAAACTAAAACGCACGAAATGAGCTTTAGCGAAAGTATGAGATCCGGTTAAACTGATATTTTTACAGTGCTAGAGAGAGATCAAGGCGATGTGATAAATGAATTGTGACAAGATTAGGTGAAGAATTTCTAATTGAGTTTTGTTTTATAAATAGTTTACTGTTTAACTGAGACACTTGATGATGAGCCACTTTAGCGGTCTGGTTGTTCAGCGTGTGCAACTATGTACGGACACGAGTGTGATACATTGCCTCGAGCGACAGATGTTGGAATCAATAAATGGTAATAATGGTACACACAAAGTATATTCATTTGAACAGGATCCTTTTCCCTCTCCTCCCGAAAGCACTTTAGTCCCTGTCTATCCGCATGTCCATTATTGTATTGTGAAAAAATTGAGAAAACACCTCTCACTACTATTTTAGTTTCTCGAAGTTTTGGTCCGAGTTATTCCATATTTAGGACACGAGATGGTATTGATTTTTTCACATTTTCAGACACCATTTCTGTAACTTCCATTTTCAACGTACGAAAAGAGTAAAAAAGTTTATATCTCCATATAAAAAAGTTTGAGAGAAAAAGAGCAAACTTTATGTTGTTTCTTCGCAGTTCAACAAAAACTTTTCATAATCTACTCTTTCAAAGTTCAATATATTGTGATTAGTTTCTATGTTAATTATCAATTTTGAACGAAATTATAATTCAAGATATTCCATTTATGGCTCGATAACCTTGAAAACGATTAATATCCAAATTATGAAATGAATCATCTTCCAAAACTCGCTTTTGAAACCTTTATAGTTTCATATTATTGTGTGACATGGGTTTGATCGATCGAAGAAGGATACAAGGGAATAAAGATGACTGGTGAAATACGTTGCAACAAAAGAACTACTGGATGAGATTGCTGAGCAACAACGCCATGTCATTTTTTGACTCACGAGAAAAATTAGTAAGTATCATGAAAACAAGGTAGTCACGAACAGGAGAAAATTTTGGCGACGATAAGAAAACAAAGCATAATTAGAGGATATATACGTGATGATATTTGGGATTAGATGTGGCAATCTACGTAGGTACACGCTTCAAAAACAAGAAAAAGGTAATATTTAAGTTTTTCGATTATTCAGCAGGAACTTTGTTAACTGGGAGAGATACTCCGCAAAATTTACAAGGCAAAATATTTCGTTCTATTCTTAAGCGTTGACTTTGATTGAAAAAAAAAATATAAAAATAGGTTTAAATATGAAATTAAATTAGCAGATGAGATTATAACACATGAAGGCGAAAGGAGGTACTCCAATTAAATCATTCAACCAATGACAATAGACAATATGCATTTATTCCATATTTTACTATCTATAGTTTGACTTAAATGATATGCCGCTCTAGAAGATCGCTGCCTACAACGTGATGGCCGAATTTTATTGTGCCTGGCCCTACTAATCTTTATTGTGCTCCAATCTATCATGAATAAACAAAATTGGATTTTTTCATCAATTATACATATAAATACACCATTGCTCTGTGATTTCTTGAGCTATACTGATTCGTATTTTTGGAGGGCGCAAAAATTGAGACTCATTCGTAAAAATCATTCATCAATCTTCGAGTTAATACAGCAAGGGAAACTTTCACATGCAGTAAGTATTTTCGTTTATGAGATCGCATCTTTCAGCTTCAGCATAATTTAAATGCTCGAATTTTCTTGAGGTGTACTTCGAAGTGTAACCAATTGAGATGAAGAATCATTCCCAAGACATTGGAAAATATTTTCCAGCTCAACGTTGCATTGAAATTAATGAATCACCTTTCATTAACAATGGTATTAAAAAAACATGAATTTTCAGCATTATTCTGTGATTTTTCAAAAGCCCACACAAATCATGTTCCAAATTATCGTGGGCCAAATCGATTCGTGTTTTAATTACATATATTGTTTTTCGAACTTTTTTCGTACAATGAAGCTGTGTTCTTTGATGTGCTGAGGCTTAAAAAAAACTAATTTTATTGTCTGCGATAACTTTCCCTCTATGTCTAAGCCAAAAAAAGTAAATGTACTGTTTCCTCAAGATTTTTTTACGTTAGGAATCATTCACTCGACTGCGATCGCACGGCAAAATATAATTTAACTCGCATTTTAATATAAGTTATGAATCATTTGAATGTCGATGAACGGCAGCGCTTCAACGCCGTTTCACTTCACCCATAAGCAGTTTGATGAAATGACGATTGTTTTTCTCAATCCAACCAATATGAATATATATATAATACTTTTTTTTATATATATTTATATATTTATATAATATATATTTCTTAACAAGATGTGACAACCGACGCGAATTGACGGATCTTGTGAATTTTCACCCAAAGTCCTGACATGTTCAAAGTGCACAAATCCACGAAAAGACGAGATGAGCAGACTGTCTGCATGACAGCTCTTCCTTGCTACAATAAATATATTCCCTTTTTTACGATGAATGAGAATCGCAATGATATAATGGCACACAGCATGGCAGTTGCAACAACGTAACCCTTTCTTATATCCATTAAATTTGGTTCGCATTGAACATTTACACTCTACAATTTACGCACGAAAGGGTCTCTATTCATCATTTTCTCATTTGATAATAACATCGCAGTGTACTATATATTAGTAATTGCCATTAGAACAGAACAAACGCAGACAGCCTAACAGTGACTCCGTGTTAGACATTTTGTCTTTTGTTTAGTTCACGTGATGAGTCATTTATGTTAAACTCTACATCATTTGCATAATGAATATGTACACGCGTGCATATGTTTCAGAACTGACAGTGCATAAGGTTGCTTCTACAGTGTATACAATGGAGATTCAATTTCTTACTTATAGCAAATTTCGTAAAGAGTCATATGTACATAATACTAGAGAGTAGAATTAATGAATTAGAAATATAAAACTGCAGAATTTCTCTTATGTTTTATACCCAATTTCAACAATCACATTATTCCAAATTATTTAATTCAAAGAGCAACATTATCTTTTTCCTAAAAACGCTAATAATCTAAACGCATAGCACTATTCAAATATTGAACATTTGAGGAGACGAATCTTTGTCCCAGTGATAATCTTGTATAAATAATCTAAATTTTCGAGTCAACACAATACTCAAATGTGCGATTGTACCTACAATTATATTGTGCAAAATGAATAAAATACTCATTTTTATTTGAATTCACTCGAAGATGATTTGATGTTTCATATAATTTCTGCATAGGATCATTCAATATTAAAAAACTATAAGATAAGGAAACTCTCATTTCCGGATTCGTATATAATACACGTAAATTTTAAAAATGAAGATTAATCGATCTTCAGAAGAAGCTATTACGTTAGAATGATTTGCTTCCTTCATAATTTGATCAATATTCTGTGCACATTTAACAAAGATATTAATTTTCCTTCTCGCGACAAACTGTGCATCCTACTTTTCAAGGGCAAATTTCAATTTTTCAATCTAAGTCCTAACAGGTTTTGTTTCCCTAAAAATGTATTAGTCGGAAATACACCATCTAAATTAACTCAGCTGGAACTATGTATCGCTCAAGTAGTGAAGAATTTAAGTCCTTTCTATCTCTCATCACTATATTCAATTCATCAACTAGCATGTTTCAGTACATTCATATAAAAACAAATATAAAAGAAGATTAATTTCACTGAAACATGTTATTTTTGAAAAATAAAATGAACACAGAATTCAAATTTATAATTTATGCTAGTAGTCTGCTAAATACATATTTTGAACAAGAATAAATTCAGTCATGAGAAATAGTTGTGATATTCACGTCCTCAAACTACAGTGGAGTAAATTTTCTTTTATTACTAGATAACATTAATTTATGTATTTGAACGTGGAGATTTGATAAAACATTATGACGGAATAATCCATAAGTTGGAGCTGAGTGAACTAATGCTTTTCTATCATTTTTAATAGATCTCTAATATTCAATCAACAAACGTTTGCGAGAAAGATCGAAGGACTGGAACGCGCACATGAGAAGTTGCTTTCAAAGATGTTAGTCATTGATAAACTGTTTGATATATATCGACCTGAACAAGTTCAAACCATGCCACGATACAAAGTTTGACAATGATACAACTTTTCATCTCATAATCATTCATGAACAATATCGCTTCCTCATATTATTACTGCGGATATAATAGTATTATTGATAAATTATAATAACTATCTCTAGAATCATCAATATCATTATTACAAGTCAACAAGAAATGGAATGGAAACCTCATTATTATTACTCACATTTATAGTATTCTTCTGATATCTGAGAAAGATGAGCATCCAATTAAACCAGATTCATGTTCTTAGATTAGTAGACTTTTAGGCTATAATTTAGTTTTGAACAATTCCTTCAGCAGCGAAATATAGCAAATTCATATTCACTATACCTAACACACATTGGCCTAAGGAAAGGAACAAAGACATCTGGTGAAATCGAATGCGAAACGCTTTCTCAGAACCAGCAAACGTGTTTGAATTTACAACAAAAATGGTCATATTCATGTAACAACACCATAATTCAGTTACGGTATATATATAATAATTAACTTCTTAGATATATATGTATTACGCAACACGTTGATATAGGCTTGATATGATGGTGACATTGTATACGTATTTATGTAAATAGCGATTTAGTGTTCCACCTACACAAGTTATGTGTGGTATCACCAACCAATTTCCATGTTCCAACTTAAAATACACGAGTATTCTTTTTCATATTTACATAATAGTCAAAATCTAGCTTTCACGCTTAGGCTTACCTCTGTAAAATTTGAAGTCTTTGCATTTTTATTATGATTTTATGGGAAATCAATAGATAGAATCAAGCTCTCTTTCTTTCATTATTTCGCATTTTGCGTTACTTCTTTCATACGTTTTTTTTTCGAATTCTATTACTTTATTTTTCCCCCATCATCGCTTTTTCTTTCACTCATTCACTCGCTGTTTACTTATAGAAAAACTAGGAAATTGATAGCGTATTATTATAAATTCAAAATTTACTTATAAAAGTTATGCATCGTATTTAATGTATGATAATGACAGCTGTAGTTTCATTATATGGGCAATTCAAATCTGAAACTTTTGTCCTGTACCATAACTCTTGTCAAAATAGTGCAATCATATTTCATCAGGATTATTTCCCACTTGTATGGAACGTCAGAATGACAAAGAGAAACTACTGTTCTGAAACTAGATACATTTCAACAATCATTAGACATTCGAAATTCAAGATCGGTTTAGAAATCAAGACAGTTCTCTCTTGCATCACTCGTTCGTAGTGACTAAAGTTATATTTACAATTTATTGACCCGATCAACTTTGCCAATCAATGAAACTTTTCTTACTTACTCCTTAAACAAAACTTGTTAATTAGAATAGCTCTGAGCCACGTAATTAACAAAAAAAAATAGACGAACGATCATTATTGTCATCGTGATAACGACTCGCCGCATCCATTAGTGCGTGATAATTAGCATGCGTGTCTGTGGACTTTCTCGTACAATGCTAAAATTTTATTACTACTGAATGAATTTAACTGAAAGAAATTCAACTTCAAATCGTGCGCCGGGACTTGATGAAACTGCCTTGGCCTATGGTTGATAAGTTACGAACTTATTTCGTATTTCGTGCCAATAAAACACTCTCGATGGCATTCTTAACCAATTATACATTAAGTATTGCTTGATTAACGCGGTCTAATATAAATATATCTTTACTTTACATCATATTACGGTTTCAACTATAAGTACGATATCAGTATAATTGTGTGTTTCTATAGATGATTCTACCCCAAGTAACTCAACTGACGATGCAAAGACTGAATTTTTATTAGCGATAATTTTTCATCTCCAAATCGAATGTTAAAGATAAATGTGAAATAAAATTCAGTTAATGAATTTTTATACACTCACATTTTGGCATTATTTGGCAATTAAACATTTGACATGAACCAATTTCCCGATAACATTTTCCGCTCAATTTATTATTTGGTGTAGAATATCATGTGTGATTATTTGTTTCAGAGTATGAAAGATTGTATTTGTGTTTTTTCTTCATAATATACCCGCACTATACAATGACGACTTTTGGACCCATGATCAGAAAATCCGAAAAAATACAACAACCTCTCGCATATGCGAGGGCACGTTAAGTGAAAATTTATCTCAGCATTGCCTACTTTTTCAATAAATCGAACTAAATTATTGAGTATAGAAACGCCATAGATTTTTGAAAAACGTTAAAAATATAAAGAGATATCCGTATTCAAAAATTCTGTCCAGGAATTTTCATTTCGATATGACTTCAAGTTTTTAATTTCCTATGAAAGTTGTTCAGTATCAATAACTTAGATCCATAGCACTATTCTCGGACAGTTCGGAGAATAATCTAAGAACTAGAATTTGATTTGTTCCCCGCTGATTGAAACTTATTAACTTATTCCTTGTAACTGATTCCTATAGTGAATGTTCTTGCTTTATGTCAATATTAATCGTCCTTACATCGGTGAACGAAACAGGAAAGAAAACTTGATTAAATATCAATTGTTCCAATTTGTGATCTTACAGTAATAGCCAAAACGTATGCACTGCTAATAACTAGAATAACTAACGATGATTTCCTTTGAGAGATAAAATTATTACAAATCATTACCTACACCTGCTTGTAATTTTCCAAGATTTGGGTACGAACGATAGTTAGTGTATTCAAAGTTCATATACTTGTTTAAATTACGTATAATCACCTCTCTTCTGATCAATTAATAAGCATCGAAGAGAGTAATCAAATTAAATATATATTATATTGACAAATTTATACTTTTTTTTCGAAAAAAGTAGGCATTTTGGGTATTTGATATGGCAAATTGATCATAGTAAGTGTATAAGATGCTATTATGTGCAGTTTATATTGGTATTCCTATTGAGAATTTGACTTTATGTTTCAGATGCGATGCTAAACCCACTCATGCTAATTTTTTTCATAAAAGAATACAAAACTTTTTTTTTCTAGGCTCATCCTTCAGAAAGGCCAATATTTTGTTATTCACCAATCTGACCCTGGAGACCTGGAGAGGTCACCAAAGTCGAGATGTATTAAGGATTAACTGATATTGATACAACTAGTGAGCTAGCTTCCAGAATAGAACATCAATACTGGCAGCTGCGCGAGTGCAAAAGCGTTACTTCAAACCGTTTGCATATTGACAACTCATACATACTAAAATAGTAGTCTCCGAGAACCGAATGAATTATTCACTCATTTTTACACATTCTGTCATTCAATCATAAATTACTTACTTTATCTACCCTTTTTCAATGTATTGAAAATTGCCATCTCTAAATTCGCTCGAGTATTTTTTGTTTTTGGACCACGTTATGAAATGCATACTTTTTAGCTCTGGTTTCAATTATTAGTTTCTTTTAATATTAAATCATTCACTTCATCATTCATATTCCTTGTGGATGTTCAAAGACTCAAGCGAGATTCAATATCAAAATGAGGAAGTGAATCACAGGATACATTCTTTTCATCTCATTCATTTATCGATTCGACAGGAGATTGATTGAGTTAAGATGTTGTTTCTGTTGAATTTAACTCTTTTGTGAAATGTTTCAGCCTTTTTCATATCTTACATTGGATGTGCATCAATAGCACATTATTGAATCGATGAAATCAGATGCTCAGAACAAAACAAAGAATATAATAAAGTAAAATGACAAAATACACGAGGCTCACAGTTTGATCAAGTCACTATTCCTTAATGATATTCTAGCTTTTCTAAAACGAAGAAATATATTACAAATAATGTACAGACTTCTTGGCAGAAAAAAATGAAACATGAAGGGATAGATCAAATGAAAACTTGATTCCATTTTAGTGAGCTAATATCTTCAGGTACATCTCTGCTTTTCTAGATTTCATAACTTTGATGGTTTTATATTCGAACGACCTTTTCTTCTTCATATTTAGCCTATACTTTAACATAGTAGGAGCTGCTCAGTCTTTCCCGTAGCATATAAGAGCTATTTAAATGTTCCGCAGCGTGTATATCGTAATGCTTTTAGCTTCTTACAAATTTTAGTATTCCGCACATGCAAGTCTTATCATTTTCCAAATACATCTCCATCATCTCCAATCTTGAGTATGCCCACCAAATTAGTGAGATCCTGAATGAATGCAATTGTGACTCCTTTCAGCTCAATAATGATTGAAGTTTTACATTGCAGAATCAGCTGCAAATTCTTGACGATTCTTCACTGGAAAATGAAAATGTGTATCATAATCTCGATCTCAAACTTCTAGTTTGGAACGTCAGAGTTATATTGTGAGAAAATATTGAATGATATATATGTTCATAAAACCCTTGTAATTTATTTTTAGTCTCGGAATATGGAGTATTTCAAAACCTTACTAGGAGAATGTGAAAGGAAAATCGCGCTGAGAATACCCGAGTACCCAAGAATCTTGAGACGTATCCAATTTGATTCCGAAGAAAACGCCCAACCCTACCCGACACTACCCAGGATTTTTGAGAAACTGCACATTTCTACTTTTTACAATCAAAAACTAAAATGAAAAATCTTAAAAGTTTACAGACTCAGTGAAACTTTATCGCAGAATCATCCAAAGCCTGACTTATAAAAAGAACTGGATGATATTAAAAAATATTTTCGGTACGAATATTTATAATAACATAATGTTTCCATTCTCACGAATCTATTTTTATCGGCATCGTTGAAGTCAGATTACGACGTAACATAATTTTTTTGAGAACCTAGATCATTATTTAGTTTCTACAGCTACGGATCTTATTATCTCACCATAGAAATCAACAATACGTTTTTTACGTACTTTTTTTGAAAAGCTTGAACCATTTTGGTATTCAAAACTTTCTTCGGAGTTATCAGAGTGATTCCAAGTTGTGTTGCTGATGCTTGTACAGAATGTATGTAAAGTACAATGACTGCAGTATCAATAAAAAGTACCAGGTCAGATTTCCTTCTTCGAAGACAACATTCATATGGTTGAAAACTGTTGAGAAATATTCATAATGAAAATCTATTCTATTTCTATATTATATATTAGTTGCATTGCTGCTCACTATATTTATATGCAGTGCGATTCTCTTGAAGCTGGACTTTTATCCTGCAACGTATAATTTTGTTCTGCAGGAATTACTGAGTTGAGTTTTCTAGCACTCTGTTATCCATCGTGGCGGGGATACCCCATACATATTTCTTATACAAAAAAAAGTATACTATTCGTCCCGTTTCAAGAAAATCTCACGTAATTTGTATATGTAAATTGCTTACCCATTCGAACAAATATTGACAATTGTTGATTTTCCACCTACTCCTATATCTTATGGGTTATATAACCTACATCTTTATACCATCAATAACATCGTCTTCAAAAACTTTTCTCATAACTGAATCATTTTTTATTTTTCATGGAGGTAAATAATTCAATGTTTATCTATTCGCTTCTCCTCGCAATAGCTTAGACTTGTATCATTTAACATTTCTGGAATGACCTGGGATATTGATTTATTTGAATCTTCTGCATATCTTGTGGTGGTTGCTATCGAAAATTGAGGAGCCCTTCTTGAGTCGAATTTAGTATTTCGTGAATGAAATCTTGTTATGTGGTTTCTCAAATACTTTTAGATATCTTCTTACTGAAATCTTTTGTATGACTTCATGTTCCTCGTATTTCACAACTTATCGAGTCTTAAGAACATCTTTCTATTTTCTTCTTTCTCACAATGTCTAGATTCACATATTTATAACTATTACTATACAGGGAAGACAAAGGTGGGATAAAAACCGAAAAAATTGAGCACCAGAAAAATTATTTCCCTATGCTTCGGTTTTTCTGCTCCTTTCGGTGGATTGAATTAACATCCAGCCTTAGTCTTCAATCATCCGTATTTTTTAGATAATTTAACAATCTTCACTACATCGATGTCTTAATTTCTTCTATTTACCTTGACAATATGGTCCATTGCCTTCGTTGGTTATAAATTACATTTATTATGAACTTTTTATTCGAAAAGCGAATCGTTTGCAATCAATGAATATATATTCTTTATCTTTAGCTTGAATTGTTTGAATATACGTTCAGAGCACTGCTCTCAAATACATTTGGCTATACGGAAAGTCTCTGATCTTTGAAATCTTATAAATTGTACTAAAATGAAAGGAATAAATATCTCCAATGAGACACGAGTTTAGAAAAAGCTTTTCAGGAAACCAGCAGGCCCCGCCTAATAGAACATAAAGAGAAAAAGAGCTTTGTCAGAAAATTGTATCATATTTTAATGAGTGAAATAACAATTTGAGTAGTGCTCTAGTCGGTTCAATTGATATACAAAATTCTATAATAAAAATTATAGAATAGTTCCCGGGAGAACGTTGAGTAGAAAAATGACAAGAATGAATAAACTAGATCACTATTCGCTCACTATAATGATCTTGCCAATGACACAAACGATACTTACGTCTTGCTGTTGTGCTGCAGCTTTTAGTTTTGCTTGTGCGGCCTTAAGTGATCTAGAAAATTGAAAATTTGATTGTGAATTTACAAGTCACACAATACTTAAACTCTAGAATGCAACGCCACTTACTCTTGGAGATCTCTTATTTGTTTCTCTTTAGAATTCTGTTCTTCCTGAGACATTTGTACTAGTTGTAACAGTCTTTCTGTCTCTTGAGTACTTCGTTTTGCTTCCTCCTTTGCTTTGTCAAGTTCTTTCTCTGCATTCTCGAGCGTTCTCTGTAATTCAGCTAACCTCTTGTCCGGTGAACCACCAGTCTGTTGGAAAATTTCGATTGTTAGTCAGTAATGCATTCACAAAGTTTCTCTGAAGTACGATTCTGATTGGTTTATTGATTAAAATCGACTTTGATCATATTTCTGTAATTCAAGTAAGAATCACAAAACCAACCTTCTGAAGTTGCTGTTCCAGCTGATCCATTTTCGCTTTTCTTTTCTTAAGTTCCATATCCATATTCTGCAGTGCCCTCTCTTTCTCTTCCACCTGTCTGGCCTTCTGATCAACCATCTTGGATTTTTCTTCAAGTTGATGCCTTTGTTGATCAATCTGTCTCTTTTGATCTTCTATTTGCTTCAACTGATTTGGATCAATAACACCTCCTTTGCCAGATTGAGACAAAGCAATCTAGAGACACAACATTATTCCCGATGAATTCAGGTTACGATGTACATTTGAACATTGTCATTGGTTTGAATGCTTGATAAAAATGAAACAATATGTAAACGCTTTACCTGGTTCTGTTGAAGCTCCTGGCAGAGCATCTCGATCTGAGCCTGGAATCGTTCACGCTCAACGGTTGCCTGGTTGACCTCTTCCCTCGCCTTGTCAAGCTCCTGCCGCAATCTCGTGAGTTCTTGGGCATTCGCTCCCGATGGAGCCTGTTGCTGAGCTTGTTGGACTTGTTGCATTTGCTGTTGCATCTGTTGGATTTGCTGCTGGTGTGCGTGGAGCTGTCGTTCTGAGGTCTGCACCCGCTTCTCAGCAGCATCGGCCCGCTGCTTCTCCATCTCCAGCTGCCTCTGCCACTGCTCAAACTGTTGCTGCTGTGGCTGACCCTCCTGCAGAATCGTCAGCTGCTTCTCGGCTTGCTCAGCTCGCTGGCGTTCCCTGGTGAGGTTCTGCGTAAGCGCCTGGATCTGGTTGGTTAGAGTCTGCACCTGCTGGGTGAGCCGGTTCACCTCGGCCATGGTCTCCGCGGAAGGTTGTCCACGTTGCTGCTGCTGCATTTGCTGAAGTCTTCGCACCTCCTCACGCTGCTTCTCCAGCTCAGCCTCGCTCGCGTTGAGTTCTTGCTGGAAGTTCATCAGCATGTCCTGTGACTTCTCCAGCTGGATCACCAGCTGGTCCCTTTCCACTTGCAGCTGTTTCGCCTCGGTCTCCAGCTTCTCCTTCGCCTTCTCGATGTTCTGCGCATGCTTCTCGCGGTTCTCAAGGATTGCGGACATCCTGTCGCGCTCCCGCTGCGCAACCTGCAGTTCTTGCGCGAGCCGCACCATCTCGTCGTTGCCCTGCATTGCTCGATGCTGTTGTGCACGTTGAAGCTCCTGTCTCACGGCGTCACGCTCTTCCTTCAACAGGTTCGCTTCGGTCAGCAGCTTCTCGTATTCTTTCTTGCTGGCCTCCATCGCCTCTTGGTGCTTCGTTATCACCAATGCGCTCTTCTCAAGTTCCTTAGCCAACCGACCTGCTTCCAATTCTACTTGGTCACGAGCTGTGATAGCCTTATCCAAACTTGCCCTGAGTCGTTCCACTTCGATGCTTGCGCTTTCCGATCTGTGAATATTACATGTTACGTGAGAAAAAAAATTGTTTAATTCGCCATTCATCTCATTTATATTACTTTTCATTGTTTGAAACAGTTACGATAGAGCCGAAGGTAAGTTTAAAATAGACCCGAGAGTAAATGTGAGATGAATGAGTTTCCTAGCCCGAGTGCAATGACGTGCGGCAAAACAAGAAAGAGCTCCGTGACACATTTATGCTTCTTTTCAGATCTGCTTTTGAAACCCTACGAATGAGTACGTCCTATGTGTGTAACGACTCAATGAATGAGTGTAATCTACGTGAGATTGCGTGACGTTCATTTTCCCGTGCTTTGCGTGTTCGTGTATTTGTGCTCTGTTTACGATTGTGTACTCGATAATGTCAATCGCAATTCTTTTGATGAATGAAGGCTTTCATTTCCCGAGAAAGAATCGCAAAAGTGTAGTAGCAATCTCGATGGAATTTACCAACCGTTGGATGGATGTTTCTTTTTATGCTTATCAAGTGCAAGGGACAAGCGCACATGTACTCGGAAACACGCACTCTCAGGAAAGAAAGTGGAAAGAAAGTGGAAGAAAAAGGAGTCGACGTCATTGCTAGATATTCAGGGGGTGGGGAGGGGAGGGTATAAAAAACTCACCTAGTTTTGCCCTCTGTTTGCATGAGCCTCTCGAGCCTGACGATCTCGACGCGGAGCTTCTCGTTGTCGGCTTCGAGGGCGTCAGCCTTGGCCTTGAGCTTGTCGTATCGGTCCTTGAGCTTCTCGGCCTCGATTTTGATGCGCTCCTGCTCCTGGCGGTTGCGTTCCTGGGCGGCCTGCGCCTTGGCAGCGTCGTCGCGCGTCCTGTCTAGCTGCAGCTGGCTCTCGTGCAGCCTGTTCTCCAGCTCGGTTATCGTGTTCTGCTGGCGTTTCAGCTCGGCCTCTCGCGACTCCAGCCGCTCCTTCGTCCGCTCGAGCTCCTGCTCCATGCCATACCTGCCGGCCCGGCTCTCCGAGCGTACCTCGTAGTCGCGCTCGGTGCGCCGCGCCCGTTCCAACTCGGTCTGCATCTTCTCCAGCCGGTCGCGCAGCCGCTCGCACTCCAGCTTCGCGCGCTCGTGCTCCTCCTTTTGGCGCTCTTGCATCTTCATCAGAGACGACTAGTATCCCCCAACACAATCATGAATTAATTAAGCCTTGATCGGTAGCTTTCGTTGAAGGACAATAAGATTTTGGTGTACGTACAACAAAATTGAGTGAAATTCCCATTGATAATCAATTTATATCGCATTAATTCATATCTACTGGTCAATGATTCTAATCCATAATATCTTTTATTATTCCATTAAAAAAGTTCAATTATGCAGATGACGAGGGAACAGAGTCTGCTTGAACAACCGCGACGAATAACCCGTAATTTTGAAGTGAGACAAAGGTGGATTAGATAAATGTTAAAGTCACCTGGCTCTCCTGGTACTTTCCGAATCTCGTGGCGTATCTCTCTCCCTCCTCCCGGGCGTTTTCGGCCTCCTGCCTGAGCCTCTCGGCCTCGGCCTGGGCCTTGCGCACATCGGCCTGCTGGCGGTCGTGCTTCTCGTACATCTTCTCGAGCTCGAGCTGCATGCGCTTCAGCTCCTCCTGGCTCTTGTCCGTCGCGGCCTGGGCTTTGCACAGCTGCGACTGGGCCCGCTCGAGCTCGAAGCTCAGCCGCTCGTTGTCCGCGTGCAGCTTCTCGCGCTCGCTCTGCAGCCTGCGCATCTCAATCTGGTTCTTCTCGTAGCGCTCGCGTGCCATGTCGAGGTCGACCGTCAGCCTGTCCAGCTCCTCCTTGGACTTCTCTTCCTGCTCCTTGGTTCGCGAGAACTGTAGCGCCGTGCGCTCGTACATCTCCTGCATCCGGCCCAGCTCTTCCTGGGCCTTGCGAGCCTCCTCCCTGCCCTTCGTCGCCAGCATCTGCTGCTTCTCCGCCTCCAGCTCCAGACGCTCCTTGTCCGCCTCCAGAACTTCGATCCTGTTCTGCAGTCTGTACACCTCGTTCTGGACTCTGCATCATTCAAACCCGCCTTCACTTACCCGCTCTTTATTGCCCATATTTACTCCCGACCTACTTACCTGTCGTACTTCTCAAGCATCTTTTCGATCTCCTTGCTCACATTTTCCTTCTCGTCTGTTGCCTTGCTCAGTGTGTATTGTGCCTTATCCAATTTGTCTTTCAGGATCTCTATTTCCGTCAGAGCGTCATCTCGTTCAAGCTGCCAAAGTTAAATCGTTTTTAAAAACCGGCTTGCAATAACATGACTCTAAATAGGTAAATAGTTTACGCACAGCTAATTTTTGTTGACCATTGTGTGCCTTTTCCCAGCGTTCCTTTATCATATCCAATTCGGCTAATACGTTTTCTTTGTCCCTTTGAACCTTGGCAATATGGTTCTGCTGGAACTCGAGTTTCTCCTGCAATTTCTCCACTTCTTCGTGGAAAGTATCTCGTTCTTTCTGTAGCCGTGTCAGGTAGTTCTGCAATATTACAATCGTATTAATATATATATATATATATATTTATATTTCTAAACAATATTGTTGAGAAAACTGCAATGGCCGTATTCAAGAATCCTCAATTCCGTTTATTCTGAATTTTGAGTGGATTTTGCTATTCAGCTGATCAAAATACTTAACTTATTCAACATCTTCTTGAATAAATTAGTCATGAATATCAATCAAATAACAGATAACTTCATACGCGCATCGATGTGTAAAATTCGCGTTTGATCACTATACCATAAAATATTGTATGCAACTCGTAAAATACGATTTCATGCACTCGTGTCACCACCTAGCTTTCGTTAGCCGGCTTTGCCGACGACTCGTGCAGGCTTGGCACACTGGTGCGTAAAATCGCATTCAACGCACTAGTTTCATAATATAGCATTTACGTTCACGAGTTGTGAACCATTTCTTATTACTAGGAAAAGTGAGATTGTGTGAAATAGATTCATCCTTCTCGGGCTGGATTCGAATCAGCAACCTCATCGTACGAATCCAGTCCAAGGAGGGTGATTTTTCTCTCTAGCAATCTGGCTTTTTCAATAATAAGAAATGGTTCGCCCAGCCCAATAAATCAATATTTATTAATACGTAATTAATTAAAATTTGATAAATCTGCTTACTTGAGCCTTTTCATATTTGTCTTGGAAACGATCGACGTCCAACTGAATAGCTTCCTTGTCTTTTTGCATTCTAGCGATTTGGCCGTGTGTTTTATCGAGCTGACTTTGGAGATTTTCGAAATCGTAGATTTGTTTCTCTTTCTCCATTTGCATCTGTAAAAGATTCGTTAATTTATTGATTATTTTGATTAGTGTATTAGAAGTCTATTTAAAAGTTAAAAACACAAAGACAGACAAGATACTTAAAAAAAACATATTAATCAAAATTCAAATTAAAAAAGTACCGGTTACTTGACTATTCGTTTCTTAACTATTCAATAGTAAAATTGGAAACTCAAAGAATTGTGTATAGCCTTCAAAATAATAAATGAAGTAAGATGACATTTCATATAATAATTCATTGTGACGACTACTCATCGCAACAACTTTTATACATCTCAGTCAATTTTCCGAGAACAGAAAAGATTCAATAGGAAAAACCCATAATGTAGCCAACTGTTACTTTATAAAATTTAAGAAGTTATGACTTTAAAATTCTTTTATGCTAACCAATAAAGGAAAGTTGAAAAAAGTCGATTAAAGTTACGTCAAGGGAGTGGTTTGGATAAACGTGGGATTTATCTACTGTCATACATTTCAAGTAGCAAGAGAATTGAATTTGAATTTTGTCGAATTTCTTCCTCATTTTAGGAACACAAATTTTTTTTTTTTCGTAGACTTTGTCTCCGTGTCAGTCTGTCTGGCGACTGAAAGATGGTTGAAAGTTTGGCGGTAAATTGTAGCTCACTTCCCGAGAAGCCATAACGAGCTAGATTTCTGCATCTAAAGTGTACTTTTGCATTCTTTGAATCGATTTTTGTCTCTTTTTTCCTCGCAGCTTTTGGTAATGTCCCGCGAGTACAATGTAAGTTTGAACTCATACAATTGATTCAGGTTGGAAGCGTGCCACGGAACTCGACCACCACCGGAGAGAATGTCAAATCGCGATGAAAAATCTGCCCCGACGCGAGAGTCGTATCGCGGGTCGGTCGGGTCATTCTAAACAGCTCGATGATCATGTGGTAGGACATCGAGTGGCGAAAGTAAGGGAAGCGAAACGCTGGATAATCGGTTTTCGATACCAACCCTTCTGACTTCGGTCTGCGACTTTTCGAGCCTCTCCTGCAGCTTATCGACTTCGGACTGAGTCTTATCTAAAACGTTCTGCAGCTTATCCTGTTGGAGCTGAGCCTTGCCGAGAGTCGCCTGGGTTCGTTCCAGCTCCTCCCTGTACTTCTCGAGCTCGCCGATAGCCTTGTCCCTCTCGGAGTGCAGCCGAGCGACGGTCGACTGCGCGCGGTCGTACTCCTCCCGCAGGCTCTCCTGCTCGCTCTGCGCGTTTTCCAGCCGCGCCTTCAGCCGGTATACCTCGCCTTGGCTCTTCTCCACCTGCGTCCACCCAATTTCATTACAATCCTCGCGGACACGCGCTATTCGCAACCCAAAGTACCAGCACACTCGAGCTGAGCTATTAGCTGTTTCAATGTTACCAAGTGTCGAGTGATTTTGAAAAAGGAAAATGGGATCGCAGGATCCATTGATTATAAATTATTGCATTGGGCACAATTTACGTTTTGTTCTCGTGAAATAAAGGCAGTTTGACTGATCTATACGAAAACGTCCAAAAGTATCAACGCAAATAGAAAACTGTAACGTCGGTAGAAAAAATGCATAAGAGTACAGACCGCAAAATTTGCCATTTGCTAGTCCTTTTTGTGAAATCAATGAATCAAACTTATCCGATAATGCACCATAAAAGGCACCGATTCGATTAATGGCTAGAGTAGCGAATAGTCGTACAGAATGAAAAAGAGACGAGGCATGTGTACCTTCTCCTGGAGCTGGACGACCTCGGCGCGGGCTCGCTCGTTGTCGGCCTGGGTCACCCTCAGCTCGGCCTGGGCCCTCCTCAGCTCGGAGTTGGACTTCTCGGCGCGCTCGTGGATCCTGTCGATCTCCTGGGCGGACTCGCGGCCGCTCCTGTGGCTGTAGGGCGTGCTCATCTGGGCGCGCTCGAGCTCGTGCCTCAGCCGCTCGTTCTCGAGCTCGAGCCTGGTGAGCCGCTGCTTGGCCGCCTCCCAGTCGGCCCCGCTCCTCCCGACCTCCGTCGCCGCCTTGTCCAGCTCGGCCTTGCTCTTGCCCAGCTCCGACTGCGAGCACTCCAGCTTCGCCTCCAGCCGGTCCTTCTCCGCCTGGGCCCGCTCCACTCGCGCGCTCAGCTTCTCCACCTGCTCCAATGCAACGCACGCTTTACTCTTTTATTGCTTTATCATTACATTTTTTGTTTCCATCTGAATTTCGGACCGATTTGTCAATTTTTCACGAGAACATGTTTACCGTGTCTCGTTTGTCGCTTGAACGAAATCTTTATTGACTTTTGACGATTTCATGACATGAATGAGTTAAGGAACAAACGGGTCGTTTACAGATTACAAGTTTTAAAAATTCATTTATCCAATTGATTCAGTAAATTTCAGTAAATTTCAGTAAATACAGTAGATCCTGATTATTATCATTATGTATGTCATTAACAAGGAATAAAATTTCATTTATTCCACATATAATTTTAACTCAAATTGACGTATTTATATTGTAAAAACTATGTAACGAATAGATAAGTGCAAACTAACTATAAATCAGTTCAATTAATTGTTGGAACATTATATTTTACTAGAATCTTTATCCAACTGAAACTAATGGTTGCTCATTGTCATCCAATAGATGAACGTACATCAGTTATCCGATTTTCAAAATCTACTTCTACATCACTTACGCTTTTTTAAAAATAGACCAATTTATGTGACTAGAAATTTAGACACAGTTTAAATAGACTAGGAGGGAAATTTATAAAATTCACTCTTTCTACTGTTAGTTTTCTTTTTTCAAAGTATTGTACTCACTGGTTAATAAAATTGTCAAACAAATATGTATACTTTTACATGTTGTTTTTGTTATGGAAAAAATCATGGAGAACAGGCTGATTGGCCGTATGAGTGAAATTGCCATGATGAGAATTGTTCAGTTCTTTTTGCAGTATTTAGTGTTGTAAGAGTTTCTCAAGATAGAAAGTTAATAATGATACAATGAATACTTGAATGGACAGAGATTTATACTTTCCTGTGCTAGTCTCTAGTTGTCGAGATCACTCAATGAATAGATATTTATGAGAGGGAATAATGTTCCCCGGTCACGTAAGGCTTAAAAATTCCCGAGGTGGACAGGATGAATAATTGAAATGTGCTGTTGGCGCAGGGAATGGAGCACTCACCTCGGATTCGAGGGTATGAATTTTCATCTTGTACTCGGCTATCTCGCGCTCGTGTAGCTCGCGCTCCTCCTGCTTCTCCTGCTCGGCCCGGTCGCGCTGCTCCCTCAGCTGGTTCATCTGCTTCTCTTTGTCGCCGATCGCCTCCTCGAGGCTGCTCAGCGCCCCCTCGCTGCTGCAGTGGTGGGCCTGCATCGCGGTCAACCGGGCCCGGGCCATGTCTACCTGGTTGTCCTTCTCCTTCAGCAGGTCCTCCAGATTCTCGATCTGTTCGGTCCGACATTAGTGTTGCTCGTTATCTTTTTTATTGCAGAAACCATAATCGTACGCGGCTTCTTTTGAAGGTCTCACGCCGATCAATGTCCAATGGATTACGTCGTTTTTTTAAAATAACATTTTCGCACCATTGACCTGAATACTGGTAGGGACTAATTTCGACTTGGGAGGGAAAAAAATAATCAATTATCACGAGTTCTTGCCTGGGAGGCAAGCTCACGCAACACGATATTTCGATTAGAAAAGTTGGCAAGATTTCCCGAGCGAAGAAACAAGTTTCTCGTGAGAATTTCCACAAAGTCTCGGAGTCTGCACGTCGTGTAGCGAGCAAACACCGCTTCAAAATAGAAATAAAAATTAAAGCTTGCGTGCGGAGATTCAGGGTAATAAAAAAAAGTTAGTGTTTTATCGAGCTAGAGCCGTTGTAATAGAATATCTGCTCACCTTTCGTTGCAGAACATTAATTTTACGATCCTTGATGTCCATGTGATCCTTGAGCTCTGTTAGCTCTGTGTTGAAGCGATTACGCTCTTGTTGTGCTTGCAAAGCTATTTGAGTTTTCTTCTCGATCAGCCTATTTTTCTCTTCAAGTCTCTGTCTCATCTCTTCCACCTGCATTTTTTGAAAGGTATTACAATTTGTAATCAGATAGCTATTGAAAAAACGGTTCAACAGAAAATGTATCGGGTGAAGGAGGATGTTACACGTTGGAAGTGGGTCAAATTCGAAAGCTCTGCTCATTTCTAGCGAGGCTATCTTCGATACGGTTGTTTTAGGTACAATTTCTGCCGAGCTTCACTCAATTACCTCGATTTATTAAATTATCGTTTATTGGTCAACGCTTACACGTGAAAATCAATTCAGCGTAAAGCTTACGCAAGAACAATATGTGAGTCGCATGCTGTTATATGAATCACACCATCGATTGATTGAATTTTCTGCTTTCGCAATTTCCTCTAACTTAGCCGGGAGTACAAAAATACATTTGCATATAATTAGTTCTTTGATGCAATTGATTGGGTTGATGAAAATCGTTCAAAAAATACCTTTGTATCTGAAGGTAAAGTATTTTTTCCCGTGGAGGAGTATACTCTTTGTTGACAAAAATTAATATCTCAAAAAAATTATCTCAAATTTGAATTCGCTTTTATAATTTTAAATACTTCGATTCATTAGTATACTATTGCAATGAAGGCAAGAGAAGGAAAGGAAAAATTGCCGAGTAGTGTGAGTAAAACTTACGTCAGCCTGAAGCATGTTGTAGTGCTCTTCCTTCGCGCAAAGCGACTCTTTGAGTACGGCAATGTGTCTCTGGTAGTCCTGATGCTGTTCCTCCAGGGTCTTCATCTTGGCAGCCATGGCAAGTATCTCCTGATCCCGTCGCTGCACCTCCATCCTGAGCTCGTCGAGCTGTGAAAAGAGTCGTTGCCCAGGCATAGTCAGTCTCGCATCCGCGATCAGTTGGCTGATCGAGTACGTAGATGGATACGCGACAAGGCCGTCGTCGTCGCCTTGCCCGAGTATGGGGACGTCGGGCGCGTCGAAAAAGATCATCGACAATTCATCCTCATCCTCGTCCACGGCTCCTCCGAACACCTTTGTCAGACTCAAGCTTGACATTTTGTGCGTACCAGCCACCCGCTGTCTCTCTACATCTCTTTCACATTAACGTCTCTAAATCGTTTTATTTTTTTTTTTTTGCTTTTAGCGTTATTTTTGATTTTTGCGATGAGATGACTCGTTTGTATTGATGACTTGGTGTACGTCGAGATGAAGAAAAAGAGGATTACGACGAGTATGAGGTGATGAAGTGATGAGCGTCGTCATACTCGGGCAGGGCTCACGCAACATGCAGCGGCAGATCATAAAAAAACGAATCGTTTTTTTATGATCTGCAATACTATTTTAAAACATGTCTCATCTGGATGAGACATGTTTTAAAATAGTATTGCGGTGACTTCAATCTATTAAAAAAAATACGTGGTAACAAGGAAGCAGTAAACAAGGATTGAGATTGTTGTTAAGAGTTTGGGGAAATAGCGGTTGTTTAATCCTGATTTGGCATCGTCGCACATACTACACATCATATGCTTTACATTAGTATACATGAGCTATTCTCTGTAAAATAAGAGAGAAAAAAAAATCCCCAAAAATTGTTCATTCATTCCAGTTGGTCTGATCCCATCCCCCCGTATTTTCTTCAGATTTTTTTTCACCTTAATCCATGTTACGAGAGGGTGAAATATACTTATTTTCAATATCATAAATTTCTTTTGAAAAATCAGTTCTGAACTTTCAAAACCGTACGTGGAGGTCAATAAAAATAATTGTAGGATTAAAAAGTGGTTTCCAAAGAGTTTGATCATCTGAGTCATTGCTCTAACAACTCAATTAATTTATTGAACTTGTTCTTGGTAAAAATCACCTGAAATACCTGGTTTCTTCATATGATTCACAAGCAAATTACTACTGATAGAATTGATGGAATTGAAAGTATACTCTGCTCTTTCTTATTATTCGAGCACGAAGTATGTAATACCTATTCTATCGGTATAATAGCTCTCTTGTGAATTATTTGAAAAAAACAGCTGCTTCAGGTGCTCTTGATGAATAAAAGACAAGAAACGGGTATATCGATCCGTTTCGGGAGCTATCATATGATAGCTTCAATACACATATGATAGGTACTGTTGGGGCCACCCGAGTGACGACTCATAGAACACTTTGGAAATCATTATTCAAGCCTAAAATTAGATTCGCTAAACCTTAAAAATAGACATCAATTTATCCAAAAATTTCATGATATCTCCTGACAAACAGTCTGAGTTCACTTGTTATACTCACAAAATTACCTTCTCGCACCCAGAAGAATTTTGCCTCATTCAGAATTGATACTACTTCCAAAGAGAATCTTCCTGAGAGAAGACTTTTCTTATCCAATCAACAGAATATTATGTTGGAAAGTAGCGGAATTCTGCATCAGGTCTGATTTCTATGGGAACCAGAAGATACTTTTGTTAGAGTAACCAAGAAGTCATATTATCGGTGTAAATTCACGCAAAAAACTGTCTCTTAGATGCCAAAAACGGCAAAAGTAGCATCTTTGACACTCTGGTTACACGGGTTAAAGTGCCCAAAACGACCTCAAAAAATTCAGGGGATATATTGTAACTACTGCCCGAGTTCTTCTCTCTTATTTGACAGGTACTCACCAATATATACATATTCCTATTATTATTTGAATTTCCATGTTTTGTCATGAATTCGAAACATGGTTTGGATATTGATATCTTATTCAAGTAAGGATTGACCTTAATTTTCAGCTGGGTAAGTTGTGTTAACTGATGCTAGATAATTGATTCTCACTTCGATGGACCGCTCATACCGGAATCTTCTTAGTTTCAAAGTAATCTAGCTATGTAATCAACGTTTGAAAAATAAAGTAAAAAATAAAGCCTCCACATTGAACCTGTACTGTCTTTAAAAATACAATTAGTGAAACAGATTTGAAATCTCAATTGTCAATGACTTGAGAAATCGAAATCATGCATGTGTGAAACTGAATTTGAGTAATTCCTTCTTCAATTTAAAGTAAAATTATTTTTTGCTGGTGCCTTTTGCTACACAAACTTTAGTATAATGAAGTTTTAGCATCATGAAATCAAATTCGTCATCCACATATTTACCTATATAACATGTGGATTATTTTGAATTTTTGAACCATATTGCTAAAATTATGATTTGTAATTTCTTCAGAGGGACTTTTTTAATTGGATATGAAAAAAAATCAAACTTGAATTATAATTGATAAAATTGCAGAGAAATAGAAAAGTTTGGTCAAATCTAAGAGAATAATGATTGATCCTACATATATCATACAGGCTCTTTTTAATTGTCGTTAAATTTTGATTTTCTTACAAACTGTTCAGAAAAGCTCAAAGGGAAAGAATTTGAACGTGATTCTATTTCGATTACATATAAAAAGAATTCATTAGTCTTTTTCAAATACATCTGAGCTGATTGCACTGGAGGTAAAAGAAGCTAAGTAGGACGATTGGTCAATTACTAAACTGCAAAAAGGAGCATTTTTCTCAAATAACCCATTTACTTCCACAGAATAATGTCAGCCCTCTTCGGATGCCGTTAGATGAATGGCAACATTAAGCAAACTTCAAAGTTGCTTTCAGTCGACATGTTTTATTCACCGAAAACATTTTACAAACTGCTCAGAGTGAAGAACAAGCGAGGGGGGAAATCAATGCTTCCTGTTCAGTCACGGAGAGTCCCAAAGGTGCCAGAGCCGAAGGAATGCGAAAGATAAGAGGGTCACAAGTTGACTGTATGGGAGAACTGAACGTTACACCGGAGAGAATAGAATAATGTAATCTCAGTGGATTAAACTTTGAGAAGCTCTTCTAATGGTCGTTTCCCCACACGCTTGGCACAATCACTAATTTAAATTGGCCTTTTTAAGACTTGCCTCTAAAGAAAGGCTTCTTTGTAGTGATTCACACTAAATTTCTAAAATTTCATCCGTTTATTGGGATTCTATTCGACTAATAGAATTTGAAGAAAATGTTGAACAATGATGATCATTGAATTTCAGTTGAAAAAGAGCAAAATGTCTTTGTTCTATCTACTTCTTGACTTTGCTTCATATCACTTTTGAAATAAGACGAAAACTTATGATGGGTAATGTTCATCAAAATACTATTCCAGAAATGCTGTATCAAAATGAACACTTTGCGATACGTTTTTTCACAGTTAGGAAATTGAACGTTCTGCTAATGTCATTTTATCAGCTATCGAGCGAATAGCTATTGTCGCCAGTATATCAGTGAGACCCTTCGTGCACGTCTTGACATGAAATTGGCTTCCTCTCACCTTGTTTAGTGCTTGATAATTTCACCTTCACGCGTCTCAACAGTGTATGATATGCTAGACTACGAAAAACTTCACGAAAAACAAAATTTACTTTATGGAAGACTCGCTAGTTAGGACCGAAGCGTATGTTTTATTGATTTTGTTGAATATCAAATTTTCAAAAGTAGACCCAATAATTTTTTTCCCTAAATTCTACCTCCCTCGTAATGAAAGTTTGAACATTTCAACAATATAAATAATATGCGTTATCTTGAATATTTGTAAAAAGCAAAGGTGTAGAATTGGATAAATCCCACAAAATATAACTGTACACAATGTGAGCGACAAAATCTCATTTTTTATGGAATTACAGATTTCACGTTAAATCAGGAATTCAATAACATTTCTCATCAATATCGTTCGAATACATTCGGATAATCTCATGTCCATTGTATATCCGAATCTGAAATTTGGTATAGTGAACAATGTTATCCTTAACAGAGATAAAATCAATTGAAAGTTTCTTTAGAAAACCTTTTTACTGCCTGAAAGATCCAGTCCAACATCCCAAATACACACGGATTCTTGCAAAAGTATGTATATACACATAAATATGAGCGAATCTTCAGTGACTTTAGCTTTCAAACTCAACACAGAATTATTTTCCAAAGTATTTTTTAATTTTTTTGTTACGTTCTTAGTATTGAAAAATTACGTTCTTGGCAGGAAGGATTACTTTTGATCTTCCGAGATTTCAAGAAACTTTCAGAAGAATACCTAGGTACATAATTTTTATGATATTAGACAAGTAATTCGTGCTAAGAAAAATACTTTCAAGCTTGATATTCTTTAGAAAATTGACCGACTATTAATAGAAAGTGAGAAATTATATTTGTATAATTTCACTAGTACGAAAGAAAATGTTTTGAGAGAACCGGAAAAAGTGATAGCTATAGTGATGACACGTAATTTAAAAGTTCTGTATACTCGTTAGTACATTCATTATTGTTAGATTATGTACAGCGTGCTTTTAGACATGGATATGATATTTTGAAAATTATATAACGTGCGCGTGCACGAACAATTTCATAACAATGTGGGTACATAATAGGCTATCGATAAATGATAAAAATTTCGAAATTATGTCTGTTCTCAAATTTGTCTTTGTTCCACTCAAGTTGTGATGAAGTTCAAAGTTTTTCGTTTTAGGGTAGATCGTTCTTCATAAAGTTTGTTCAATTCCTCAGTATAGTATAAAAGGTAGATAGGAAATGTGGAATATGGAAAAAGGTGCAGGGAATAAGGATGAGAAATTATTGAAATGAAGCTTGTGACTCAATATGATTGTTTGTCCTCTGCGTGTCAACTTCTAGTGAAATGAATCAACAATGAAAAGCAGGGTGAATCTACGACTAACCTATGCTAACATTCAAAATAAATGCAACTTTGCCACTAAATAATTGTTCCAAAAAAATGTAATCCATTCATCAAGGTAGTTGTCGTCAAGTAATATTTTTGCGTGTCCTTTTGGAGTCCTTTCCTTGTAATAGAACTGAGATCTTCAATTGCATTAAAATTTTAAGTAAAGTAATTATAATCAACATCATTTTTTTTATAGTTTTTCCGCAAAAGGATTATTCGTATTCATCTGAATTTAAACTTCATTCTGTAACTTACTAGAGCAACTTTTTTGTTCAACTTAAAACTTCGCGAGGTGGAGGGTAACCAAATAGACGATATCTAGATTTTAACATTTTCATTCCTATCTCATATTGAATTAGTCATTGATCATTGTATATTCAGAATCACGACTATGACGAGTGAAATACGATTTTTTATACAGCATGAAGTAAATAATAGATGACTATAAAAAATAATATAATTGATATTAATACATGATAAATCATAAATTTTCTACATCAATTGCATTTTGTGCATAAAAAATATTATTTACATGATATATTCACCAATCCTATATGAATAATCTCTACTCGATAAATATATCTTGAATTGATTAGGAAAACAAATTTTCGGTTTGTTAGAAATGTAATGACAATGATCACAATTCTTTAATGTTGTAATAGCAAGCTTCTAAATAGAATAAATGAATGAGATATCATGAGAATTAGCGGATTAGAGACAAATAATACAGAATAATAGATAAGTTATCTCCTGAGATATGTTTGACTATACCCAATAAATTCTTAAATGATAGGGTGAATATAATTTTTTAATTCTTAAATGATATACGAAGAAAAACGTCGAGATAACTAGCTCTCCCTTGAATAGATAATCCTACCCTTATTTATTATGAACGTCTGAACTGAATGCAGACCGACAACTACCTTTGGCGTGTCATAATTCTGACTAGTATGTGGATACACGAGAGATCTAGTGAAAGATGAATTTTCTGATGAATCATGACTTATGTGCTAACCATTATGTATTTCAAGGGCAGCGAGAGATTGGACGTACGCCTTCTGAACCCGTCCACAGTAAAACTTTCTGCAACTCTAGCGTCAATCCGATTTGATATATATATATATATATATATATATATATATATAGATGGATCGTCCGTGGTAATTTTTACCACCGACGGTGGGAGCCAACGCTTTTATTGAGAGCTAATTGACTTCCTGAATAACTATAAACCGGCAACGAGAGCCAAGTATTATGCCCGCAAAATGGAAACTCACTATGTACCTGAACAATCTCACTTGGATTCGGTCCAGGATTGAAATTTACTGTGAAGAATTCAGTAAGCACGAAAACGCAATCTCCCGAGTGGATTGACATGATTGTTTGAATCTCTATTCTTTTCGCACATTCCAACAGTTTGTCTATCGCGCGAATATAACCACATTGCGAAATGCTCTGTGCAAAAATAACAGAGTTTGGATGACACGTTTGGGAATCATATGATGATTGATGATGGAATTTCTCTATCCGCGAAACACCAGCGGGAATATCAAGTTCAAATTGTACAACATGAATATATCTGTATGAAATGGTGTAACATCAACGACAGGTAATCATTTTTGTCTTACTCAATGTTTACTACGGTTAAATTATTAAGAAGATTGATTTTGTTACTTTCGACTCGTGAGGAAACGTAGGAAAGGTAGAGAGACTCGTAGTAGGATAAGTGCGTCAGTGCTGATGAGAGATATCCTTACCTCCTCAGTAAGCTAAAATGGATCAGGCATATTAGCTTATTGAATATGCTCTGCTCAGTTAGCGACTACCGGCTTTAACCCTGCTTGTTTTTCTGTTTTTTTTTTCTTTTGCCAATCCTATAACCTCTGCGACAATTCCCAGAATTGAATATTCTTACCCTGCCGTGAATCCCTGCTATCTTAGCTTCTTCCCGCGTGATTTATTATCAGCGTAGGGCTGCGTCTAAGGCTTCCCATAGGTCAGACGGATTTTGATTGGGGATCTTAAAGAATGCATCATTTTTTCAGGGTGACCAGACGCACATAAATTCAAGTTTACGAACGTGTTCTTTAATCACCACTCATTATGGAAATAAATTCTTAGCTGACTGCTCGCGGCGAGGTAAGGTCACGCGATGTTCCTATTACTTGGCGTAGTAGCCTCCCGCTAGCTTAGAATGAATCTAACCAATATTGGAAGAAGTGAGCTCAGAGCAAGAGCTAGGATTGCTCAATGCTCGAGAATTATCGATTTCGAATGCATTTCGAATCTGCTCGAGAGAAATGAAAAATATAGAGCCAATTCGAGTTTCACAATCATTTTTTACGAATTATTCATTTGGTTCACTATCCTTACACTAAGAATTTTGAAATTTATCGTGTGAAATTTTCACCATTTCATGGAATTCACCGCTTTGCGAAATTTAGCAAGCTTCCTTGAGTGGATTTATAAATTTTATAGTTATTCGAAAATTATTACTTTCATATCAGTATTGTGTTAAAACAATGTCGCCCAATTACAAGCAAATAACTTGAATGTGATCAGACGTAGCAAAAATTTGTCAATGTACCTGAAAAGTATGTATACTTGTACTTTGTGTACAGATATGAACTCACACCCATACAGAAAGTACAAGAACCTGCTAGAACCCAATTATTCTTCTCTGAAGGTATCAGACCTGTACATATTTTTAGATGCATATCTACAGGAAATTATCCTTCAGGTTTTCTCGGCAGGGTATTCAAATAATGATACAATTTATTATATAATTCAAGCTGAAATTAGACTATGAACAGCAGCAAATTCTTTAAGCATGTTAGATTCAATGTACTTTATCAAAAATATCTAATATCCTCTATTTTAAGCAGAGTATTAGCCGGAATCACTACTAGCTTATCACTTATCTTAACCTTAGCTTAACGCAGTTTAGCATAATTCTCTAACATATTTACTAAATTTAAGCACGAGAATAACTTGAACTTGGCTCATCTTTACTCCATCAAATATCAACATTTATATTAGAAGTTGGAAGTTATAATTATGAATTGAATCGGAGAAAAATAGTAAAACACTTTGGTTCTGGAGACTGATTCACCAAGTTCATCAAACCCTAAATCAATATCTGAATTCTTTCTCTGTACTAATGCTAACAACTGCATGATGTTCATTGCACTTGGCAAATTCACAACATACATTCAAGCCAAACTGTTTAACTACTCCGGAAATTGAACACATGCCACATGCTTGCAAATATGCACAAAACACATTTGATCTCATCTATCTTGATATTTAAAGTTCAGACTCTACAAGTATTGTTCCAGCTATTGTAATCAATGGAAAAAAATTAATCTAGTGACAGGGTCCGAAGATTTTTACATTTGTATTATCTAAGATAACCCTATTAAAAACTGCAACTTATGATATGATTTATTTGAAGGATTTCTGATCATCATTAAAACCATAAAAATTGAGAATCTTCATTGTTTTCCCGATTTCTTCTTCATCGCGTTATGGTTTAAAACATTCACAACCAGATTCTAAGCACGAAATATATGAAAAAAATATTTATCAATCATCATGGGGTATCCGAATAGAATAGAAATGTGAAACAGATATATGTGCCTTTTTTATGGTCAGGGAAGCACTTTTACATGACCTTCGGCAGAGCTTGGTACTAAAATTGATTTTTCTTGCAGTTCGATTTTGCTTACGAAAAGCCTGTGTGACGTCGGTACACTTGATCTTAAGCTTCAGAGTGTTCTCAATACCAGCTTTAGGTTTACTAGTTACAACATAAGCTGAGCACGTCATTTCGTATAGGCATTTGATCTTTCATTTTGCATGATGAGCGAATAATGAGCAACTATCTTGCAGCATACAATTTTAGCATATAAAACTTTCCAAATCCGAAAAATCTTGTATTTTGTTTTGCGCTTCATTGCTATTAGAAAAAACAGAAGGTCATTGAAGTAATTTACTTAATTTCATTATTATTTCATAATTAGTATTCACTATCGAGGTCGCGTCAAACTAGTATAATTATTAGGGTTATGACCAATATTTAAAAATGAACAGATAATCTTTTCTCAAAAGATTAGATTCGAAATGACAGGATCAAGGGCAAAATGTTGGATACACATGAATGTATTGATGATACGTATATATGATGATAAGATACAGTTGATACGAATTAATGAATTTGATTGAAAAACAAATGAATCGTAAAAGCACTTTCGCGCAGCAGCAGCAGAAGCTCGAATGAATTGCTTTCTTTTCCCTTTTTAATGAATCCAGAGACGTGAAATGTATCCCAGTGCAACGAGGCGTGAGGAGATGAAAGCTACTTAGAAATGCAAGGCATCACTGGCTGCATACATAAATTCCATCATTATTTACTTGAATTGCGATTTGAACTTTTTCCTTTCGTTGAATTAGATCGACCAAGTTTTCCAACTCGCCCGTAATGTTACTTATAAGTATACGGTCTCGCACGAAGCTCCAACTCCGTGGTTCTTCCGATAATCTCGTGGGCAAAGCTTTTTCCAAGTGCTTTTTTTTCGCTACATTTTTGCGCGGAGTACTTGTTGTGATGGCAAGTGTTGTGATCTTCGATTGGACCGAGCACCAGCCGACATCCAGACTTCGTCGGGGGGAGTAGAGCGACGAGGTACTCGATCCAATCAAAAAGATTTCAAGTGATTGTCTCGCAGCTGCTGTGATTGATTATTGTTGTTTCACCCCCCTGCGTAGAAGCTATTGTGACACTTGGAACGAAAGACACACAGAGCGTTGCGAGTGCAACAAGTAAGTAGGTAAATGCCGTTCGATTCGTTATGCTTTGAACATTCGAACAGTGCAGTCTTGTATAACTTGATTTGTACTCGGATGAGCGATCGATGTGATTTCATTAGATGTATAGCAATCGCGCTCTTGGAATAGAATTGATCGATGTTTTACCGACGGGCTCAACGTTCGGCTTCGACCATTAACCTCCGGTTGAATCGGCTTAGCCAACTGCTTGCTCACGGCAATGTCAAAGACTCGCTTTGATTTGCATATACATACCCGACGCTCGTTAGTTATTTTTTCCCCCCGAGAAGCTTCCGAGGAACGTTCGCCCCGTTCGCTGCAGTGGCAAATTATGCGTGTGGCCTTTTTTCTTCTCGCTCGCAAAAATTCTCGCAGCCGCTTGCTCAAGCACACCATACACAACGCGAATTATCGCATTTTCCCCGCACACAAACAGACGCACGTATACACACGCGGAGTCTCGTGCTCTTCATCCGCACGGAGTTACGCGAAAGCATTCTCTGATGGCTCGGCTGATTCAACGTTAAATCCCTCTTATACAAGGAGAGCGACGCTACGTCCCGGTGTCAATCATGAAGAAATTTTGTCAGATGGTTTATGATTTGTCTAGTAGCTCATATCTACAGAAACGCAGTTCAACGTTCCGTTTTTCTCAAGATGTTTACGAATGATTATTGGTTTTAGGCATACACAGAGAGTTTTAGATTCTCTACTCTCTTAAATCCTTACCGTGAAAATCCACTATAAAAAGGTGGCCAACAAATTCACTGAATTAAAGTGAATTTCTTAAGTAAATTTTCACTTTAGTTCCATGAGTTTTTATGGAAAACATTTTTACATCACAATTTCAAGTAAGTAGAGTGAAAATTCACTTCACCCCATACTTGCAAAACGTGATATAAAAATGTGAATTTTATGTAAAAATGTTTTGCCTAAAACTCATGGAACTAAAGTGAAAATTTACATAAGAAATTCACTGTAATTCAGTGAATTTGTCGTCCACCTTCTTAGATTGATTTTTCACTGCAATGCAGTGGTTTTTCGCCGTAAGGATTTAAGTGAGTACTCATGAAGCACCTGACAAAGTTTCATCGTGATTCGACACCCGGAGGCAGTAGTGTCCTCTCGTGGTCGGTATATACAGCGCTCGAGGCTTGTCCGGCAAGTGTGTTCCAACGCAAGGACGAAGTGTGTGTGTGTGTGAGGGAGGAGGGTTGTATCCAAAGTGTGAGGAGGGAAATCGGTCGCAATCATCGAGTCGGGAGATCGGTGTCGTCGAGGGGTGTGGTGGCGGCGGCGGCGGCGGCATCTCGATCGTCATCGTCATCGGCGCACTGCAGCGGCACGCGATCGGGGCGACTTACTTGTCTCTTGAAGCTGCGGTCGTGCTGGTTGAAGGCGTGCGCGTGCAGGGCGAGCGCGCCCTGGGCGGCTTGCGCCGGCTCGATCTGCCTCAGGCCGGGGTAGCGCCGGCAGTGGTGCTGGTGCATCTGGTGGTAGTGCGCGTGGGGGTGGGCCTGGCAGTACTGCGGCTCGCCGGCGCCCCGGAAGAACGTCGGCGAGGTGGAGGAGGGCCGGAGGAGCTCGCGGGGCGGCGAGCCCCGGCTCGGCACCACCACCGCCCGGATCAGCTGCTCCCGCAGCCGGCCGCCGCTGTCGCGGATCCGCACCAGCTCCGCCTCGAGCAGCTGGATCTGCCGCTCGAGCGTCGCGATCCGGGCGTCCTTCGTCTCGAGGATGGCGGTGAGGGTGCTGCTGCCGGGCACTGCCCCGGGCACCGCGACGCTGCCGCCCAGCAGGCACGTCGACGAGGCCGTCGTCGTCGCGTACGCCAGCTCCAGCTGGTGCTGCAGGCTCTTCAGGGCCTCGTTCGTCGCCCGCAGCTCCTGCCGTGGTGGGGCCCGGCCGATTCGTCGGAGGTGAGGGGGCCAGGGGCGGGGCACAGGGGCGGGGGAGAACAGGGGAGGGACACAACAAACAACACTTGTAGTATCGAACTTGTCCCCGCTGGCTCGCTGCTCGCCAAGCCGGCCTTTTGTCTCTCGCGCGCGCGCCCGCGTCATTCAAACCGCCACTCCCGACTCCTGCCTAATTTGGGCTGGTACCCTCCGACACTCGTGCCGACTTTATACTTTCCCGCACAGCCTCTTCTCGCTTCCAACGTACTTCTCTCCCTCTCCCTCTTTCTGCTTCCATCATTATTTACTTCCTCTTCACCCGTGTTATATCAAGCCTTTTCCTCGTCCTCGTCTTCGTCATTTCTTTCCATACGATCTACTGAAGCCAAGCCCACGAATCTTGAAGCGTCAGCTCACGCTACCTTCCCTACGTCTCCTGCGATATCATTCCATTTCTGTTTGCAATAAATTTTCGATTCGTCCCGCCAACGTCACATAATAATACTATCCAACCAATTCTAGTTCGACTTTTCATCAAAAAAGTATGACGTCGGTATATGAAATTCAAACTTTAGCTCTTGAAAACCCATTAAAATACTTCCTATTCCAATAAAACAAGTACTCGTTCTTTCGTATCGTACATCACATACTTTATCGAGTTGTGTATGAATATATGTATATCTATATACTCCCAAATTCAACAGGTCCACGGCGGGTATATTTCTCGTGAATAATTTACTTAATGTACTCATATGGGCCCGCATACGGGCACGTACACATTTTCATACACGTGCACACTTGTATTCTTTCACGCATTTACTATTGCACGTCTGGAAAACGCCTTCCACCCACACATTGTTACATGTGCTCAAAGCTATATATTCATACTATTGTGTTTCAACAACGTATTATTCGTATTTTATCTTAAATTAAAAATTTCATCGAATAAAATTGATAAACTAATTTTTCTGAATGTCACAATTATTAATTTCGACTCAAAATAGTGTATCTAGACTCCCTTTGGGCAGTCGACAACGGCTTTTCTAATGATCAATACAATTCAATAACATGAAAAATCGATGATTGTAACGTTACTATGTGCATATGGTTCACTATTGTCAATTATGTGCGAGACGTTGTCTACTAATATATTAATATTTCTGTTATTTCAAATTCAAAAACGATTCTCATGGATAGTTTTGTTCCGAGACTGATCACCATGCACTAACCTTCAGGTGCCAGCCCAAAAAAGGTGATAACATCAATCTCCAATCGATTTTAAAGTATTTAGCTTGCCGAGCTCGAGCAAACGGAATTATATCCAATGAGTGTGCCATAAAACACAAACATTGTAGTTGACGAAAGAAGAGGGACGATTCATGAGCATGTTCTTATTTTTCTATTTTTACTATAGTATTTACTACAAGAGTTTACTGGGTGAAATTTATTCCCGCGTTTAATTTGATATACAATATTACTTCGTCTCTGTTCTTTCGCTCGTTATAATCTAAAAATAGCATTGGCAATCAAATTAGAAATCTTATTGGTATTACGTCTCCAACCCAAATATTTCTCTCTTTCAATTTGGTCCCGAGTGACTGGCTGGTTCTAAGGTCACGTAGATTCACAATGAAAAATTCTTATATTGATGCCAAAACCATTTTCTTGTGCAATAATGTTCGTGATCCATGTGTATGTTGCTGAACAGAGTGAAATAAGTTGGTTGAGTGTAGAAATATATTTGAAGGATTAGAAGTGAAACAGAGTAACTGTATGAAAAGTGCGACGTCGAATAGACAAGTAGTAAATGAATATTTTGCAAAATGAGTTTATGAAGTTATGCATGGCAATATATAATTATTCTAACTTTCCCAGGTCTTTGATAGAATTGTCACACAAGTTTAACTTAGAAATTATTCTATTCCTCATTTCAGTGCCACCTGTAACTCTGCTGCTACGTTGGTGTTATCAACGCAAACATATACCTGCACGTTAATTAGACATTCAGTTTGGAAACGGTCAACTATTAACATTCGTCAGGAAGTTCTTTATTAAGTCATCTCTTGAAATCGAACGATAAAGACAGTTAGATATTTTTACCAAATTGTGTTACATCGTAAGCCTTTGCAAAGAATTTAATCGAAAGGTCTATAGTTAATTCATCGTTTAACAAATCGTAAAGAGATGATGAAGTATAGTATTGAAGATTTTATACGGTAAACAATTTTTCCATTGATTATTTTCGAAAAAATTCTGGTTCTTTTTTACTTTCAGTCAGAGAACTTCTTGTAAAGAGTTTTCAACTGGTTTCTATTTAACTGTAGTTATCTCGAAGTAATGCATAAAGTTAAGCAAAAACAAGAAAGTGTCTACCCTCAAATTTTATTAAATTTCAAAATTCAGTTCTCTCTCATGAAATGACCTAAGTTGAATAAGAATTGCTTCGTGGTGATATATGCAAAGGATATGATTACATTGGCAAGGCACATTCAATGAAATGCAACAACGATATTACGCATGTGCAAAATAGCTTTTGTTCAGAAATATTCATCATGAATAGTTACAGAGTGCAACACAATAACCGCCAATTTATAAATGATCGGATGTTGATGATCCATCGAATATGAGATAACCGTGTCAATACGCATCTCGTGTACGAATCAAAGGAATTAATTGAACTTGTCTTCCTAAATTAAGAATTTGAGTAGAAAAGAATTAAAGAGGGTGAAGAGTTTCAGGGATAAAATGAATTGATTTGGATTTAGCTACTAATATTTAGATTCTAACTGGTTTAATACAATCGCGCATTTACGTTGAAAAATCTTGATAATTCTTGCGTACTATTATTGATGTATTGATCCACGTGTGTTCCATACTTTAAATGGAGTAGACAAATTTACATAACGCGCGGATCAATGACTTCATTATATCAATAATTATTCTCGAGTAACATACTTGTCTTCTTTTCTCTTTTCAGGATAATCAATCGTATAATCACCGTACCGATCAATTTTTCTCTTTACATTTCATTGTTTTGTACAGTCTCACCCAAACTCGTCACTTTCATCGAAAACATGCTCGGAGTAAAAATTCGAATTTGTTGATATCTCAGATTAATTATTTTAGTGGAAGAAAAATTTTTGAGGTTTTCGGAAAAACTCGTTACGCTATCAGAAGTTCTGGAATTGCCGAATCAACGAGAGAGTAGGTAAAGACAGTGCCCTCCCACGCTGACACATAATTAATGATCAGGTGACTGACCTAATTGACAGTCTTAAAACTGGGCTTACGTACTCATAGTCCGCGCAGAATGACGATACGAATGCGCCTAATAACGAGTATAGCCTTAATTAAGCGTGCTCACGACCGGGTACGTTTAATCAGGTATTCCTCAATGCAAACTCGAATCTAATCAGTTGGTTTTACGCCCAAACATGCTTCAAATAAATTTTTTCCCAAAATAGAATGACGGGACGGATAAATACGTATTCGTGAAAACGAGAGGGCGAGATTATTTCACGGATTCATCGTGCACGATACACTAACAAGTTTTCCAAACGGATCAAACTCTTTTAATTATGCGATTCTACGTCAATTTGTCTCGCTCCGACCCAAATCGTAAAAATAGTATTACAAGTATAAGGATAATGCAAATTCTGGGCGGTTATTAAGTTACACCTGCGTTCGATAATCAGTTTTGCACACTTTTCAAAATTATCTATAGAATAAACTAGTCGTGAATATCATATGCACATAATAAGCGTGTGGTTGCCAATTAGATGTAGATTCTTATAATTTTTTTTTCTTTCAGAACGTTAAAATTTTACGTTTGATCATTTCTCATAAAAAAATAAACGCAACGTGGAGATCAATCCTTCCAACCCATCCCTTATATTTTGTATTTTTGTATATATATATATATCTTCGATTTGTAATAGAATGTGTACAGGATAGTAGCAGAATCATAGCTGCCTGAATACCTGAGCATTCCTCCCGGCTATCCGTTGCCTGAACATTGATTTGTCGAAATCGTGAACCTACATGCGGTTCTCGTTGTAGCAGATGATGACAGAGGTGGTGACATGAAGGTGTGATAGTAATGATGCCGGTGGCAGCGGCATTAAGGGCGATGATGGTGATGACGATGACGATCAAGATTAATATTAGTTGGAAAATGTTTCGTTTCATCGGATTATATGAAGGGTTGATGCAAAGGTGTCATCCCTTATCATTACAACTAAATCTTATCACCTAAACACTCAAAGCAGCTCATTCCGCACATTTGAATTGTCGGGTTAAGCGCTTCTCTTGCTTGTATATATATACGTATACTGTATAGCTCACGAGAAATTACACTTCGGCACTTGATCAGAAGACGTTTCGATTTCGTCCGCGTCTTTTTGGACTAAAGTACACTTTCGTGCCTTACTTTGCTGATTTCATTTCTCGCTCGCTATTCAAGTAGATTGGATCGCATGCACAAATACACACTATTGTGCACATGAAAGGTGGATGAATATTTATTAAAACAGGGCCGTACGGTCGGGAAAAAAAAAAGTACTTCGAAATGCCCGTAGTTAGTTTGCGTTGGAAAACACTGTTCGTTTGATCGAGAGCATGTGGGAGGATTCGTTAATTCCACCAAGATGCTTTCTCGTAACTAAATTATTCATGCAAACGTCGAATGAGATTCCCAAATTTCTGACTTTCAATCAGACGGAGTATCGAAAGAATGTAGGATTAGCATATGACTAATTGGGCTCATTTACACGAGATAAAATTTTCTTATTATAATTTTGAAGATGATTATAACTTTCGTTACCGATTTTCCCAAACAATAGAAAAAAAGGATTATCTAGTTGAAGAGCATCCCGTTTGTTTGGGCGAATAAAGTAATCGAATCGTTTCCCTTGAGGATATTTCCAGCTAAGGAAATAATCCTGAAATTAAATTGAAGCAACCCAATTAAATATCGAAGAAGGTTATCAAAATGAGACGCTCATCTATCAGTAAATTATATTATATCATGCCTATCTTTCACACAATTTCAATTCTAGTCATCCGAATTTTCGGATCCATACGTCTTCGATATTTACTTGGATTCGCGCAACAAACCTCAGAAAATAATGCTCGGATTATGTTGAGAGCGACATTTTCCAAGTCGTTGATTCATCAAAAAATGCAAGTCCTTGTACAATCATGTTGTACAATAAATTCATCATTTCGTTCCCATATTTTGGAACTTGGGTAATACAAAATTGCGAGTTTCCCATTAGGAAAAAGGGCATTTTTCCCCACGGCATAATCCTATAGTGTTTTAGGCAAAATAGCCATTCCAAATCAAGAAGCAAGATAATAAATAACTGAACAGTCCAAGGCAGTGAAATCAAACATCTAATAATTCGCATCTAGTCTATAGAACAAGCTACTGATATTGTTCGCCGTTTCGGGTAAAATAGTATTGTTGCTTCTATTCAAGTCTAATTTGAGTGCCTTATAATACTTCTACTCTATTACGGTGAGCTGTCGAATACATGGAACACACATTTATATAACCCGTTCGAAATATTTAAATCTTAGTGCTTGGAATGCTAAATTAGTATACTTATGTAATATCAGAAATATAAAGACCTGTTTCTGTGCCAGAGACTGCATTTGTTGAAACATGATGCGTTCCTCATCCTTGCCTATAACACAACAAAAAGAATATTATGATAGGTTCACGACATGTGTGCGTTTACATGTAATCCATTGCAATCGAAATAATGAAATTTATCGTAAACCCTTCAATGCTCGTTGAATAAATTGAAAGGAACAATAAAAGTAAAAGCTTTTGCTTTGAGTTTGCTCAAGAACTTGTACAGCGTTCTTTGCAGCTTAGATAATCTCTCTTTTTGTATAGGAATCACTGATACAGAAATGCTTGCGGCGAGATCCAGGTCATGGGTTTGAAAGAAATACAGAGGATTTACTGAACCTCGACAGTCAAAACAATTTTCACAACAAAACTGATTCTGGTCAATTAATTTTACGAAAAGTGTCATTCTACTTTATTAAAAATGCCGATATTTACTGTTTTCAAAATGTGCATATCTTCATGCCACGTTTGAAATCACTATTCATGTATGTATAATTCTGTCACTTGTAAGCCTTGGAGTAAACTTGTGAAGATGATGTAGCGGTTGCTGGTTTCATCATTTCATACCAGGACATAACCTCAAGAGTTTCATCAAAATCTGTGACCTACATTTATCATTCTTCCCGTGAAATTAAAGTCCGTGTACTATTTATTTATCAAAATGTTAGTAGTCGAATTTCGATTCACTATCCAAGAAATGGTAGATTAGATATATACTAAATACTCATTAATAACTATAATTACAATATGATATACGTTACTATAGATAAACAAATTTGTAATTGCATCAGTTTATCACTATGGTTTAATCCTAACAAACAAAGTATTTTGAAAAAGGGAAGCACAATCTTCTTTTTTGAGTTATTTTATAATTTTTCGATATTGATATGATATGCCTTATACATCGAAGATGAGAAAGATCATACTAGCATAGATCGATTGCTCATTGAGTGACAATATTTCAAAACAGATTTACTATAAGTAATTTGATGGATTTGAATCATTTCAAATTCCATAAGACCTCATGACATTCATTTTCCAAGACTAGTGCTCGAAATTATTCAAGACATTCCTTCATAACATATTTGAGTAGATTTCAATGATGCAAACGAAAGAGTATCTCTTGAATTTCAAGGGCCACTATGAGAATATGGAAAAATTCTGAGAGAATATCTTGGAAGAACGTTGAAGAATATAAATGTTGTGCAAAACATTCAAGGATTGATTATTTAGAGTTCCTCGGACTGATGAAGTGAAATTAATCAATTGTACTGTAAGAGAATGTTTCGGTTAATCTATTCTCCTTGTCTGTTCTACACGCGAGCTTAATGGATTATTTCCAAACATGCCTTATGAATATAGTAATACACGATATATTTAACAGTGCGTTTGGGGAATTAGGATATCATTTTGTGAGAGTAGAACAAGATGTCCAATGTCGCCAGTCATTCTACATTATGAGAATTAACAGACTTGAGTTAGCTCTGCAACTTTTCAGCCTCTCAATCTTCGAAAATATAAAAAAATAGAAGATAAACATCATGAGGAAAAAAACTGTTTTCAAGATTCATCACATGTTTCACAGTCATCCAGAAACTCACTACCAAGGATCGATTATTAGTGCTTACCCATTCCTTTGTTCTGGAGCATTTCGAGGAGCTTTTTGATACTTTCATCTCGAGCAGCTAATGTCTGCTTCTGCGTTTCTATTCGCAGCTCCAGCTCCTGCACAAAATTCAGAATTTAGTTTATTTTTAAGTTAATGTGAACAAACGACACCCGCTTCGATTTGACTATATATATCTCAACTCAATGAGATTCAAGGAGGGTGATATTTGTTATTATTATGTGTATAATGTTTTCTTCAATTTCGAAAACTCTGAAATGGAAATAACTGCACTAAAAGATTCTGTACCTCAAAGAACCATTAGTAATTTTTTAATGAAATAATATATTCTTGGGTTTCCTTAGATAAGGAGCAGATTACTTTCAATAGAATTACTTAAAAAAAATCCAATAATTTCAAATTACTGAACTATTCTTATATCAAACTGGACATTCATTAGATAAGCATCATCTTATATTCTAGATACAGTTTCAGATAAATTCACTCTTTTTCAAAGTACATACACAACATTTTCAATGTCCAAAAACATAAAATTCATCTAGAAGAATATTCTTCTTGAGCGAGAAAGCTGAATCATACGATACTTACCAAGTACCATTAGCCATGAGTAACTTTCTTTGATTAGTGGGCAAAAGAAAAGTATATAGAATGCATGCAATTCAATGTCAGTTCATGCATAAAAACGTTGGCAGAATATTTTCTTAAAAATGTATTTTGGGTCAAACCTATAGATTATTTTTCTACGAGGAATTTCGGGAGATTTTAAAAGACCTTAGGAAAATAGTCCAAGAAGCGTAGTGAAATTCTATGAAACCTACAAATTCTCGTCATGGGAAATCCCTATAAATGTTCGTAAAATTATTTGCTAATTGCGATCAATGTTTTGAAAATAATTGGATGCGATGTTTTTTCATAATCAGCGAAAGCCTGCGTATATTCCGTAACATACCTGCAATAATATTCTATGGAACTTTTTTGAATTTCGACGACCAACTTGACTTACGGAAAGATAAAATATATTCAAAAATATGTAGATTCCTGCGCGAGAGAGAAAACCCAATGGTTATTCCTCGCTGGCACTCCCTATGGATGATGCAGAGGTTGGTAAAATTTGAAAAGTACCCTTTCAGAGGAATTGGACACACGAACATACTCTGGAGTGTGAAGCACTTCCATTGAATGTATATTACAAATTATTGCATTCATCAAGAATAGAAGATTCTATCACGTACATTTAAAGATCTTCAGAAACATTATTCATCTTGTGAGAGGAGATAATCTCTTGATGGGGTCTGAGATAGTATTGGAAAAACGAGTGAGGTGGTATGATTTTTATCTCGTGATCTATTCAAATAAAGTATTGTTCAGAAATATTTGTTCAGTGATACATCACCTAGATTGAACTTTTAATTAGTAGCTTGAGAAAAATTGTCTCAAAATTACGATCGAAAGTGGGTTTTCTATTCATTATAAATGTAGAATAAAGCATAAGTTTCTAGAAAAGTCTGAATCTTATATATTCATATATCCATTAGTTCAGATGTCATGCTATTACACAATTTATTATTAATCCATGCAACTAGAACACGAAGTAAAGCACATTGTCTCAATCGATAGAGTGAAGTTGTGATGATGTTCTATCTTTGGTACTCTAGTTGCGTAGATCAAATTCAACAATGTACTCTCTTAGAATAAATTAAGGAAAAACCATTGTATCAGAGTGAAAAATCACTGTATGAAGGTGATTGAGTCGTACTACAATTAATTTTTAACGTAATAAAAGTGAATTTTCACTTTAGTTTCACGAGTTTCGATACCAAAAATGTTTACATCAAATACTCGATTTTGGGGGCTCTGGCGGATATCCATTGACTATAAAATAAAGTTTCACCTGACTTACCGTGAATTTGATGCACAAATTTCTGCTATCAAAAATCATGGAACTAGGATTAAAATTCACTTTTATTACATGAAAAATTATGGAATGCTCATGAATTACTGATTAAATCTATTGACACTGTAATTATATCGATCAATACTTTATTCCCATACCGAATTCTACGCTAAAAAGTACATCATTTGTTGAAAATTAACTTTCGTCCCAGAGGGATAAAAGAGGCACTTTCTCTCCCTAGTGTCCGTAAAGGGTAGCCCTTGTCTCCGTTACGCGTATTTCGGTACGTACAAAATTACGACCAGAGCGCAACGAGGGTCGCAAACTTTTTGCTTGCCAAAAATGTTCAAGAGCATATTATACTATTCTACGTTTATAGTCTATTAAGAAAAAATATTAACCGCAGATTTAGAACGTGATACAGTATATTATTTTTATCGCGATTGACGTCGAGATATTCCAGAGGAAAGATGAAATTCCGGGATCCAAAGAAAAAGGGCCGTTTATTTTCTGAATTATCCATACCCATACAATAGCTCACTTTCCGAAAACTTCGCAAGAAAATTTTCCTTTGTTAAATCAATTTATCTCATCATTTCATAAACTTAGTTTTCCGCAAAATGTTGTAAGGTATGTAAGGTACCCGAGTTCAGGTAAATCAGTTTAAAATTCTCAGATTTCAAAAGCAAGCTCGCGCTTGAAAGGTTAGCTTGTAAACCTTCGAAGAGCTAAGGAAAATGATTTTTTTTTATAATTCGAATTTCTTGAATGTCAGCATTCATTTAAGACTCAACAGAAAATACTCGATGAACTTTGCGAGAGAGAGAGAGAGACTTTGAAGTAACTTTGAAATTAGGAATTGACGCGAACATGCTCACATTTTATAATCGACTTCAACAAAAAATCCAAAATACAATATTTCTATATACTGATCCACATATACTGGCATCTTTACTTAAGAAATAAGTACTAGGAGAACGGAAATAAAAGTACCTCAACAAACTCGCGATACTGAGAGTTCTAAATCCCATAATTCACCCGAATTTTCATTTTGGAAATCTCAGGAGTAATCGAAGCAAAAATCCACTGTAGCTTCACACTCAGTTTTAAAAATATCACGATCAATTTTATCTGTATGAAACGATCATATGCGACTATAATTTTTTAATTAAATATTAATAATTACAAAGTAACGAGATCCATTGAAATTATCGAATCGACGAAGAAGCAAAAAATGTCTATATTGAACCCACAAAAAATATTAATTTCTACAATACTTTATTCATTTTATTTTCATTTTGATCAATTCAATACTTTGAATGGTTTAAATACAGAAACTGAACATTTTTTGCTATGAGTACAATCACTCATTTTTTATATTACTTGATGGGATGAGAGCGTTTGATGCATTGAATTTATATAATAAAATTACGATCAAAGCTAATTACTGAAAATGTATTGGAAAACTCGATTCTCAATGGAATTGTCAACGAAGCTTACAAAAGTGAATATTCAATTTGGAATTTTGATCTGTCAAATTATGAGTATAATTGCTTTGGCTGACTTTAGACAACTAGCATGAGCTCCTAATTACGAAACACATAATTATTCTGTTTTATTCGCTTATGAATTACGTAAGAGAATACTGCAGTCGAGAACGACGTATGTAAAATCGATTTCGAAAACTTTCACAAGAATTTAATTATTGCGTAGATGAAATTTTCATGTGAAATTCTGATTCACTCAATTAAGACCGGAGCCGAGGAATAGAATCTGGGAAAAGATCGTAAAAGTAGAGCGACCCTTGACACGGTTTTTAGAAAACTATTTCACACCGATGGAACTTAGTCGTTCGAAGAATCGAATAAGATGTGAACAAATAGGCCGCTTTGATATCCATCTTCGCGGCACAGAGGGAGTACTGCACTCTATTCCGTCACTGCTCAACTAGCGAAATGAATTATTCACCGTGACTTTCCAATGATTCGAATGAAAATCCGCTCTATCAATATTATGTTTTTTTTCAAATTTCCTCCTTTATCTATCGGTCATTTCCCCGCTGGAAAAAAATGTGGCGCACTACTCGGGAATATTTAATTTCAAGGCACTGAATGAAAATCTAGGCTTTATCTATAATGATATACGTATATATCTTCATCGATATTTCCATCGAGGTATTGGGGACATATACTCTTCCTGGGACCGAACAATGTGGGCCGTCGAGAATGCTTTTCCCGGATTCCAGTAAGACTTCGTGACGTGCTATTGTCCGAAAAGAAATAATGAGTCCCGCTTCTCTCGCGACGCGATCGAATGGATCATAGTTTACTTAGTCCCCTTTTAGCACGAATGCATTGAATCCACGGCAAACAGGACGACACACATGTGCTGGATCGAAATCTTGAAGTCAAACGAAGCTAGGTTAGGTAACTATTAGTTTTACCAACTCACGGGAGTGATTGGCAACGAGATCATAAGATTTGACTCGCAGATCTTGCTAAAACTTTTGGAATGAGATACTTGGCTGCTACATCAAACCGAGCCAAATACATCGAAAAACTAGTCACATCAAAATTATTCCCTTTTGCGCGTATCGATGCGCGGATGCATCCGCGTAAATGCTAACTATATAGTGAATTTAAATGAAGGTGTGTCAAAATGTTGTTCTTCTTCGAAACTTTATTGGAATCAAGTGATGTACAGGCTTCTTGTGTGGTTACTGCACCATCCTCCTAAATTTGTGTGTGGTTAGCGAGACAAAGTAACTATATGTACAACAAAGGAATTCAATATGAAACTCTAAATTCCTCCGAGCCAGTCACGAGATTCATCAAAAATACTTGCGAATCCATCAGCCTCTATGATATTGTGAAAGCTATGAATATCACGTGGTTACTGGCTATACAGAATCCCCCCAGAGTTCTCGGATAAAAATCGCTGCGGAATTTCTATAACTCTCCCCGTAATGATTGGATTGAAAATCAAATAGTTCAACAATTGCTTCTCGAGCAAAATATTTCCCCTGATTCTCAAATATATATTTATACATTTTGCGCAGTCGAGCCTGATGGAGAGCTTTTACTTTTGATGAGCAATTCGTGAATTGTCCTTCTCGAGTACCGCGATTGCGAGCGAAGATTATACATCCAACGTTCGCATCCTCGTATACTATATATGCATATGAGAATGGCACACACACATATCCACTGATTGATGCATGCATAAATGAAAGTGATAAAGGGAAAACAGGTGTTCTAATTCAATCAAAACGGTCACGACACTTTTCCACGAGGATAAACTCGAAGTCGGGTGATTTTTCTATACACAGTAAAAACGATTACTTAAAAGTGTTACAGTACTGAAAATCTATTTAACTTAAAACGAATTTTACATAATAAAAATCTTGATTTAACTATTTTTTTAATACTGAAATTCATTCTGCCCCATTTTAAGAAAGATTTTTCACTTAAATCGAGGAATCGTTTTTGCTGTGTACACACATCGTTCGTCTATAATATTCGACTCTCTTCCTCGGCAAAACACATTATGCGTTTGTCCACGCAAGGAAAAGTATCCTCTCGTGGCGAGTATCAATTTGCTCCACTGCATCCTTAAATTGATTCACTCGATTACTTCTCCCGACTCTATTCGACCTATAGGACACGAGTTCATACGCAAAGACATACATATATATGGGTGTGAAAAAAACAAAAAGTCGAGGTGAGGCGAAGGAGGACCAAGTGACAAGCGTACACGTAAAAATGCTAGATGGCACATAGAGACGGGCGAGGAAATGATAACACACACGGGCAGAATGGGATGAGAGAATGGGTGATAATGCGAATGAATGAAACCTTTATCGTATCCCGGAGTATAGCGATTTCGCGAGTCAAGTGCTCGTTCTCGTTGTACAAGACTTCCATCTGCTGCTGCATTTCGACGCTCGGGCCCCTCATACGCATTCTCAATTCCTCCTCGAGCTGTCGGACCATCATGCTCTGCTTCTGTAACATCAAATCAACCATGGCATTGCGTCAGGAGGGTTGAATCTCCACTCCCCCTCTGGCTCTTTCGACTCGCGCACATATAGATAATGAATTCGTCACATCAACAACTTGGAAATATCTTGGAGAAACACGCGCGCGGCCGTATAGTTGCGAATGGAGTGAAAAGTAAAGAAGGAGAGAGAACGAAAAGAAAAAACAACGAAGATAAACGTTTTTCGTGCGGCCAAATCCGGCGAGGATTCAATAACGATTCTGAGCCGATTCGGATCATAATCCCGCGGTCTATTCGTCATTATACCGTGGACGAAAAACGAAGCTATTGTGCTCGGGAGTACATCTAGAAAACGGCGATTGCTGCGCGGTACACACACATACCGAATCCCTGAGAATATGTACCAGAGTGAGCAATCCCGCGACTGCCCCGAGCGCTTTAATCTTTCGCTGGTTTGTCGAGGTATTCCAAGTTATTCAGACACGACGACATTGATTACTAATGTGGTCGCTAACTAGTGGAAATATGTATATATAGTGTAGTATGTACTTAGTGTGTCAAAAGGTTGTTCTGATTTCGATGAGACATAAAGCCAACGAGCCGTTATTCGATCAGTAGAGTATGGATTAGGATTTGCGAATTATTCCTTCCTCAAAGGGCAATTGCCGAGAGCCTTAATACGATTAACATCGCTGTGCTTTACTTCCCGGACTCAACTCCGGAGAAAGAAGATCTTGTCCGAGAGCTTTAACCTTGAGTCGAAACCGTGTGAGTCGAGAAATCCCGAAAGGATGTATGATGATCTCGACGGAGCTCGTGTATCGGGGGGACAAATCCTCGAGCTCTGAAATGCAAAAAGTCGAGATTGAAACCGGCGGAATTGTATTGAAACAGTGATCGGATCGAATTCCTGTGAGTGATTTTATTTTTCAATTCGGATTAAGACTGCTAATACTCGAGGAGAGAAAAAAAAGCAAAAGATTCGGCCAGAATTATTACTTATTCAGAATCGAAAAGATCGGAGAGACAATTCTAATCCATCTGATCGGAATATAGGTCGTATCGCTTTATTCCATCGCGGTGTTTTCGACGACGATTCCGTGGGGAATCGCTGATTTCACAAAATGTAGAGAGTCTCTCTCGTGTCTGGAAAGAGACGGGGTATATCTTGTTCACATGTTTATGTGTGCTAAATTGAGTTTCCGCCTGTGTGTCACCAGTCTCCATTTTTCTTCTCTCGTGTACGCCGGCAACATGTCTGTTTTTCATTTCGTCACGATCCCTCAGGATTACACAGCTATATACCTGAAGAATCGTAGTAATTACGTTTCTATCGAGCGTAACACTCGCGGCCGGTCTTTCCTTCGAAACACTTCGGATACACGATTATCCTCTCAGTGCACTGTTGTCCTAGAGACACTAAAGAAAGTTTTGGCAAGTACTATAATTGTATTTCTACGTCTATTCTAAAATGAAATGTGAATGAGAATATGATGTTTTAAGATTTTCGAAAACTTTTTTTTAATGTTCAGCCTGGCCAAGAAAAAGAAAGAGTAAGATTGAGATAGATGCTTGGAATGACAATGTGGTGGTAGAAAATTCGCTATGAAAAAGGAGCTCTAAAAGACTCGAGATTCATGCTCCAAACTACTAAATTTAATTTCAAAGGCCGTCAATAACTCGTTTGGGAATTGCAATCGATATTTCTTTTAAATTGCTTTTCATTCATGGGATAAATTTATGTAAGGGACGATTCCGAAGCCAAAGCTCACTTTTGTGAGATGAGAAACAATGACTTCCGTTTAAATGTCCATAAATTTCTACTTCCTTTCTCCAAATAGTTGTTTCCAGTCGAAGAAGGATCAGTTCCGAAACTACTCGATATCGTACATGTGCTTGTTTCATCAATATTTATGCGATGCTATTATGTCTACTCTACTCGAGCAACGATTGCAATAAAGGGTCCAAAAAGTGTTTCACTTAAATTTCGCGGCAATGATATTTTGTCCAGTATGAATTTCACAAGCTTCGGGTACAAAAAATCCGGAATAAATTATCCCTCATCGCGGGAAACACGTTTCCACGTGAGCTCAAAGTGCAACTTTTGTTTTGTTATTGTCACGGGAATAAACGAGAAATCGAGCGAACGAGAGGCTTTACGCGAGATCACGTCCCGTGTTTATACTCGCGTTTGAAAAGAAATGCGATCCGAATATTAAATACCCGCAATCCGCGTTACTGGAAAAAACTCGACAGAGGGTCGGCTATCGTTGCAAGCTACTTTTACACCCAGAGGAAAAAACTCAACGCGACCCATGGAAATTTCATCAAAAGGTATAATTATCGAGTATTGTCTCCGAATTCGCGAAGATTCGATTCATCGTGCGCGAGTTCTATCCTTTTCGAATCACGGTTGAAGCGGGGAATCGATAGGAGCCGCTCGCATTCGCCAGCGTCGAGAATAAGTAGCCGAGCTCTTTAACAGCACGGCTGACACATTTTAGCCATGCTGCTCTCAGTGTGGCTGACACGTTTCTTCAATTCGACAATTTGTCTCGCGAGTACACACGCGCGGCCGCGAAATTGGAGCAATTTCCTCGAGAAATCGCGAGAGAACAACTCACTCTCCCTGGTGTATGTTTATGACGGTTCGGTAATTTATGTTTTTCTCTCGAATTTGCCCGGAGCAAGTTTCGAACGTGACAATCAAAGGGGGGCTGCGCGAATGTAATAATGCAAAACCGGGGCGTTGAGCTTTTTGCTCCACTCTCGCGAGCGACTCTCGTACATCTCTCTCTCTCTCGCCCGCTTGTGTACACACATTTTTTACTCTAATGTGGCTATTTCAGGCGTCGCGGCGGAACAGCATTAACCCATTTTTTTCTCCCGGCCTCCCGGTCGCGCCTTCTGATCTCCCCCGAATTTACTCGCTCCGGCCTTCTCGAGGAAATATGCCGTGTCACCCCCTCCGAGTGTCACGCGTTTTGTTTTGACTCACGCGCGAGGGAACAACGTATTCGAGTGTACCAGGACGAGAAACCCCCCGCGAGTCTCGTGGTCGGCTACGAACGTACGATTATCGTTTGGCGAACGAAATGGCGCCGTCGGAGTACACGCGTAGCGTAAAACACCCATCCCGAATCCCGGCTTGCGTCAAAGTGTCTAAGCAGCCGATTGCGGACTCGACGCATGGAGTGTGTGTCTGGGGGGCGGGGGGGGGGGGGGCGTAGCAGCGTGGGCGATAAGGCTGTGCGAGGAAGAGGATAGTGTGGCCCGCGGCGGTGCGTGTGATCGATGCGAGCGGCGATTTTGGGCCGCGCGAGGGAAAACGCTCGGCGGCGTTACAGAGTTGTGCGAGTGTGTGTTTGTGTGTGTGTGTGTGGGAGCGGGAGCCGCGCGGCCTGCTGGCTCTCTCTCTCTCTCTCTCTCTCGAGCTGGCCGCTCGATAAAGCTCGCCGCCAGCTCTTGGGGGTAGGAGAGAGAGCCGCCGCTTTCTTTTACTTGTCTCGCTTGTTTCTGCACGCTCTCGGGGTCGGGGGCGCGCGCGCGCGTGCGCTACCACCGCCTAATTAGCGTGCGGTGTCTCGCGGGTGGGCGCGTGCTCGGTATGCCTCCACACACACACACACACACACGGGGGTGACGCGGGTCGATGCAAAGAATGCGGGGACAGAGGAAGTATTGGTTTGCGCCACAAGTTAGCTGGTTGGGGAGGGGGGGGGGGTTGGATGGCGAGCGCGGCACGTGAGCGAGACAGAGAGAGAAGGGTGGGATCGGACGTAGGAGGGGGGTGGTGCGGAGGAGGACGTGTACGTATATCGATCGGCCTAAATATAAGCGCTCGGCGCAGACGTAGCAGCAGCACCGGCGGCGGGTGTATATACGCGAGAGAGAGCAGAAGCAGCGGCGGCGGCGGCGGCGGCGGCGGCAGCAGAAGCAGCGACGGCGGCGGCGGCGGCAGCGGTGGCAGCACGGGATAGGAGAGGGGAATTGATTGATTGATCCGCGCCTGCGAGTGTGGGCACGTGTTGGGGTAGGTGGGGAGGGGGGGGGGGTTGGTCGCGCACCCACCTGGTTCTCCGAGTTGAGCAGCTTGAGCTGCTCGTTGATGAGGCTGTACTTGGTGCTCTCCTCCTTGCGCAGGGCCCGCTCCTTCTTGAGCTCCGGGCTCCAGAACGTCTTGATGCTGTGCATCGAGCTGCCGAGCTTCTGGTTGGTGAGCTCGAGCTCCTTCTTGAGGTTGCCGAGCTCGCGCTGCAGGTCGTTGTTCTGGTGCTGGAGCTCGCCGAGGTAGCCGGTGTCGGCGGCCCTCAGCATGGGCGACTGGCGCGCCGACGCCACCCGGTACAGCTCGTCGTCGAGGTAGCGGCCCTGCGAGCGCGACAGCGGCTCCCGGATCGGGACGAACTCGCGCTCGTGGTCGAGCAGGCCGACCGAGGCGCGGTCGAGGCTGGCGTAGCGCGGCCCCGAGACCAGCGGCCGGGACGCGCTCCTCGAGCGGTGCGACGCCGCGCCCTGGCTCATGCTGCGGCCGCGCTCCTCGAGCAGGAGGACCGGGCTGGCGAGCTCGTCGTGCGGGCCGTAGTAGGGGCCGGGCCCGCCGAGGGGGCCCGGCATCGCGGCCCCGTAGCCCTGCGTCGCCGGGCCGAGGCCGTACGGGTCGGGCGAGCTGTTGCCGCTGCGCGTGGCCCGCAGCTTGCGCGGGCCCAGGGG
>CM037084.1:61268688-61282680 GCA_020882725.1 Aphelinus certus
CAATAACGAGAGACGAAAAACTGCGTCTTGTTACTAGTTGCTAAGCGCTCGCGACTCGCGACTGCAGTCAGAGCAGCTTGGTCTGTAGTCTTAGCGCAGTCCAGCGCAGTCGAGCACAGAGCCACCGCGTTTCCACGTATATAAATGCCAGATAGGCTCTTGACCATCGTTTCTGTGCTTTTGACTCATGAATAAAAAAATACAGATGCTTCATATTTTGACTCGCCCCCATGATCGCTTTCATGTTTGCCGAGTTTTAATTCTATGCTTGAGATTCATTTGCGGTTATGATCGGTTATAATTTTCAATCAAAGTGAGATTCAATATTGAGTCGCTATTCTCTGCGAGCTGCGACATTATTTCGCGCTCGTCCGAGATACGTCCTTTCTTTGGGCTCACGCGAGATACGTCCTTACTTTGCGCTCGTGCGAGATACGTCTTTACTTTGCGCTCGCACGAGATACGTCTTTATTATTCTGCCGCCCGAGATACGTCCTTATTCCGGGACTCTCCGAGATACGTCCTTATGAATAGGGAGGGTCAATATGTATGTACATATCGACTTTTCTGACATAACAACGGTTGCTATGAAAATTTGAATTTGGTTCACATATCGCCATTACGGATACATCAGTAAAATTCCAGAAAGATTAAAGATTCCTATCTGAAGGTCTGTACCATATTAAGAAAAAATTATTAGCATTACATGTATGTACGTACTCTCACTAGATTCAATTAACTTCCGACTTTTTGTTGCACACTTACTATATTGTCAAAGTTAATCTACAGTGCAAAAATCTGATCAATAGTTCATATAATTGCATTTATCATAGTTGTCGGGACGGGGAAAGTATACTAAACGGGTCTGACATTAGATTAGAATAATTGAATTAGATTAATTGAATCTATTTTAATATTACTAGGTAGGGTATGCTCCAAAAGATTTCTCTTTGTGTGATGGATGAAAAATTATGAAAAGTTAACGACAATATAACGCAAAGATACTTTGTTTCAAAATGCAATCATCTTGCTTAACATCTCGGATTTGTTTCTGACTAATGCATGAAAAAATATGAAGAAATTTCTCATCGCTTTGTTTTTAACATCGTACAAGTGTGGAAGCTAACTTTGAATATACTATCTAAGCTCCATTTAAATAATAAATTGACTTCTGAGATTATGTCACCTTGTCAGGGTGATCAAAACGACTTAGGAAGAAATCCGAAATAGTAAAGGTTAGGCATTGCAGTGCTGGGGAGATCTTCAATTATTCTAAGAAATCATAGTGACCATTTAGTTAGCAGTTGGATTCTACAATTATTGATTCAGAAATAAATTCTAATGATCGGAAAAAAATCACAGCTCCTTGCATTTTATTGACTTCAATTATATGAAGTTTAAAAAAGTGAAGCTTCATTATTTAATCAGCCCATCGATAAGTAAATTAGGCGTGGCGTCAACGAATCGTGATGATATCGAGCTACTTGAATCACAGCGAGTTATCACACTGCCCAAGAATTGATTTTACGTTCTCTTTTGTAGATTTTTGCTCATAGTGAAAAGTCTGTTGCCGCAGACGACCGCTGCTACTGATACAACACCAATGACGATTTTCAAGATTTTGATAGTTATTGCAATTGGTCTCTTTCTGGGACTCGATCGAGCTAATGGACAATGGCACGAAGACACCGGACCATGGTTTATTGCAACAAAGGGCGAACCATGGCCTCTGCCAACGAACAGAGTTTTACACGACAATTATTATGGCCTAGAGGCGGCCAAGTTCAAATTTGAGGTAATTCTTAATTCAATGACTCTCTCGAATTTCATGCATAATATGGAGTTGCAAAAGAAATAATTATTTATTCGATACAATATTGCATGTTATGACGGAATGTAAAACGGTCTTTTAAAAAACAGCGTTTCACGCATCGAGTGTCATTGAATAAAGTTTCATACTATTTATTGGCAATATTGATATGGCGTTGCTCGAATTTGTTGATTAAAATGTTCAAAGTTACACATGTTTAGAAAGTTGATAGATTGAAAAATACTTATACCTCCATGAGATTACAATAGTAGAAATTGAATAACAGATGAGAATAGTAAATATTCAACTCAAAATTAATAACGATAAATATTTATCGATCGGGCTTTTTCGACTCTTCCAAATTATTAAAAAAGTTAAGATTGCCAGACAAAAAATTCACGTTCCCCAGGTTGGATTCGAACCAGTTCTACTATTGTGTGACTATTCCGTCATTTTCGAGAAGAGTATCAAATGAGGGTCGCATAGAAGTTTGTCTGACATTTCTTGATTGTTGTCGTACTGATTTGGTCACTAATTTTTTTATGAAAGCATTCAGGAAAAGTTGACGTTCGCAATTTTTTTCCAATTACTCGGAGAGCCATTCGATAATTTGCCTCAAATGATTGTGCGCCATTATCAATTCATTACTTACTAATTCAATTCGACGCATGCGGGATATTGGTCGGAAATTAATTTATCTCTGCGTGCAGACAAATAGAACCCCTCTCTGTATGTGTATATGTATACATATATACGTTGATTCACTAGTCTACTATATAGCCACAAGTATAATTATATATTACTCATTTATGAAATCAATAACGATTCATAAAATAATTGAAAGAAACCGATGCATTTGACGAGATCATCGTGCCACTATTTTTGTCAAACGCATAATGCGCGACATACCAAGAGAAAAATATACTTCAAAAATCTAATACCTGGACTTCGTAGAGTTCCCTCGGTGAATAATACGGATTATTAGGTGCTCATTGTGTAACAAGTTGCCCGCTGCAATTTAAGGAATTCAATTTGTAGATAGCCCAAGAAACCTGCGATATACTTGAAGGGGCGATCCATAGATACAGGCATATTATCATAAATGAAGCTCGAGTAGCTGTAAAACTTCACGAATACAGGAATGAACTAAATGACAAAGAAGTTGAAGTTTCAGTCAGTGGAAATATCGACAAGCTTAAAATCTATTTGTCAGCCACTTGTGCAACATATCCGGAACTATCGTCGAAGGAGGATTGTATGTATATCAATTTCATTAGAAATGGAAACGCTCCACCAACGCAATTGAAATTTTAATCTGAAAGAATATATATTTATTTTTTTACAGATAGCCTGAACGTACCGGACAGCAGTGAAAATGGAACGGCTTCTTTGAAAGCAGAGTCTGTTTGGGGCATACTTAGGGGACTCGAAACATTTTCGCAACTCGTCACTTCATTTAAAAATACTTCAGGAGTACGTCAAAAAGTAAAATGCTCAATTACAGTTGATTGAGCGACATACAAAACTTTTCTTGCTTCATATGTATTTGGAAGTGTCATGAGGATATAAAAAGAACAAAAAATCAAAGTCAAAATATGCGCAGTTGAAATATAGTTCTTGGGAGTAATACCAATTTCATCTCTAATTTAGCCTCATGCCCCTTCCTCGTACAAAGAGCCGTTACCAGCTAGAATGACGACATTGAATATAACCAGGCATTAATCAACTAAATGAAAATCCGATGAATAAATGAATAGAAATGGTTGTGTTGCAGCTAGTGATTAGAGGGCAGAAGATCGTCGACAGTCCTAAACTGCCGCACAGAGGACTTTTGCTTGACACATCGAGACACTATTTCCCTCTGGACGACATCCTGAAGACGTTGGACGCCATGTCTTATAACAAATTGAACGTATTCCATTGGCACATCGTCGACGACAACAGCTTCCCGTACGTGAGCACTACGTTCCCTGAGCTTTCGGCCAAAGGGGCCTACCACTCCTCGATGATCTACACCGTGGATGACGTTGAAAAGGTCGTCGAATACGCGAGACTACGGGGAATACGAGTCATCCCCGAGTTTGATTCACCCGGGCACACTAAGTCCTGGGGTTTGGCTCACCCTGAGTACTTGACTGCGTGTTACAGTAAGTAGTTTAATTTGAACTGAAACTTTCGAAGGTAGTTTTCCTATACTTATATTCGTAGTCGTTTTTATAACGTTCCCACAAGTCTTTGTAACGGACTTTTTTCAATCGAAAAAGTCGTTATCGATTTCAATGTTTACTTGTGCTTAACAGGTTCCAGATTTTGTAAATCATACCGTTAGCTTACATCTTCAAAAATATTGTTTCAACTTCTTATCAGATATATTTCAAGATATATTTCTATGTAGAATCAATACTGATAGGAATCGAATCTTGACAAACTGATAAACATCTATATATTTGTTGTTATGTACTGACGGTTTGACCTTACTTTTGATATTTTGTCACTTTGAAGTAACTTAATATTCTTGTACTGAAATCAATATCGAAAAAGTGATTATTTTTCTTGAAATGTCTATGTACAGATACTTTTCGAAAATAAAAAAACCTGCAATCGTGGATGTATCAGCAATGTAAAGTCTTATATAGCTCTAAAGTTACCGCACCATTATGCCGCTTGATATGAGCATAAAATGCCCATAATCAAGTTCTCAAACGTTTCATATAAAAATTGCAAGCCGATTAATATGCGTCATTATCACTTGCAGATCTCGCTGGAAAACCGAACGGTAAACTAGGCCCGATTGACCCTACAAATCCAGCCGTGTACAGTTTTATGAGAAGCTTACTAGGTGAAGTATCCGATCGTTTCCCAGATCAGTATGTACACCTGGGTGGAGACGAGGTGCGATTCGACTGCTGGAGGACAAACCCTGACATCCGCCGCTTCATGAAGGACCAGAACATCACGTCCAACTACGAAAAACTGGAAGAGTTGTACATTCAGAAAATCCTTGACATGTCAGCGGAGGTGAAGCTAAAGCCGATCGTGTGGCAGGAGGTTTTCGACAACGAAGTGCAGCTTCACAACGGGACTGCCGTCCATGTGTGGATCGAGCAGAACTGGAAGAATGAGTTGGCTGCGGTGACGAGTGCCGGGCACTACGCGTTGCTTTCAGCCTGCTGGTACCTAAGCGATCTCGCCAGCGGCGGAGACTGGATCAAATACTACAACTGCGACCCTTACGACTTCCAGCCTAGCCATCCAGACCAGAAGAAACTACTCCTGGGTGGGGAGGCCTGTATGTGGGGTGAATACGTCGACAGGTTCGTCTACAGCTTTCATCACTATAGGTTCAATCGTGGGGAATTAATAATTTTAGATATTTGTGTTCTTTTGATCATTTGCAATTGGAGTTGAGACTTTCAAATGAGAGTTCCCAATTTGCATGAGTAATCCCTTGGCAACCTTCTCCATCTCTCGATGGGAGGCCTGTAGAAGCCGTCCACTTCGACTGGAAATTTCAATCGACGATACGCCTTGACCCAACTAACCGTTGACAAAATTGTAAAATTACAGAAACAACGTTCACCCGAGGATATGGCCCCGAGCATCGGCTGCGGCCGAGAGGCTGTGGAGCGTCGACAAACAGGATGACGACGTCGCGGCGCAACGATTGGAGGAACACGCCTGCCGCATGAACAGACGCAACATCAGTGCTCAACCGCCAAACGGCTCTGGATTCTGTATCGCTTGATATTCCCTGTGCGAATTTGAGCTCATGTAGAATTTCTCAAGTACCATTCAAAGTGTATTCAATAAAAATACTCCGATTTTGTTCGATTAGAGTTAAAACATGTCCGCGCACTATACATATATAATCCGCAACTATATAAAACCAGGCTCCAAGTACAGAGCAACCGAGAGAGCACAATCAAAAGAGCGTAGACCCTTAGTATATACGCGCAATACGCGGAAATATCTGATTTTTTATTGTTCGCTCTTGCGATCGCGCGCGCAGCGGTGTCTTCAAGCGGTACATTCGACTGATGGCTGTATAGTCCAATCACGGACGTTTTAGATGTCGGTCGACATTCCGGCCTGCAGCCCTGCGCCTACCCAAATGCTTTCGAAACCTCATTACATTATTAAGAGCTTTTTTTTAATGATTCAATGCGTATGTATCCTACCGTAACTCAGCACAATTTTAAAACTACACAGCCGAAGTATATGGAACGGAGCTCAGCAACAGTCTCTAATTCGTAGACATAGACATGTTTAATCAATCGATCCAAGAAATACAGGAATCTCATTGTATGTCTCACGTGAAGCAGTTTCTTTAAGTTCTTATAAAGCTGTGTATATGGATTCTTATGAGATCAATATCACATAAAATACGATTCTATAAAATCCTTAAATATCGATATTTATACCAGGTATCACTTCTTGAACGGCGCTACAGATGTGTTATGGTGGATGGAATCGGTATGTTCCGGAAGCACTGCTAACACAACTTTCACGGAGGTCGATTTTTATAGGAACGCTTCCAAAAAACAACGATGTGTCCGTTGCGGGTTACGACGAGCGAATATTTTCCGAACGAACGGTTGACGAATGTGTTCGCCTGTAGTGATGAGTCGAATCTGCCATACCGGCGGCAGATAAAAGTTGTTCTGTAACAGTGACAGCGAATTGCACTTTTGCCCCGCGGCGGCCGCGGCGGGTATGTTTTTGCCCCAATACATGTATATAAGTATCAGTCAGCGTTGTTTGGAGACAAGACCGTTTGGGTTTTCTGTGCGTTGATTTTAATGCGATTTACTTGGGCCAAACGGGAAATTCTGTCCAACTTTTTTGTTCACCAAATCGACGATTCCATTCCGACTGTGGAACTGCCACCCCAAGCACATCTACTGAAAGTCGTCCGCGTATATAAATGTGATATTTGGCTTCGATAAGAACAGATGAGAGATAGAGAGAGCGAGAGAGAGAGAGAGAGTCGTGGTGCACCTGGGACCCGGGACCGGTTGTGCTGCTACGCACGCGACTTTCACGGTCCGCTCCAGCTTTTATCTTCAAACTGTATACCTCCCGTCGCTAACGCGAGACTCCAATATATAGTATATAACAGTCAAACAAACGCAAGCCACTACTGCTGCATTTACAGTAATTACTGTCAGCCGGAGTGACCAATTGAAAGTATATACATATATCCCGCCTGTGTTTGAAGGACCCGCACGATGTATATGTATGCGTTGGCTCGGTGCAGTTCGCCACCGTTGGTCGAATCACACGAACGGACGATGGACCTGGCGACGCTGTTCTGCAGATCCTGCCCGTCCTCGACCGCCTCGTCAGGTCAGTATGTATTATATATACTCATAGACTGCAGCCAGTGATCTTTTGTCCCGCTTGCGCGCCCACCACTGCCCCAGTCTATACCTATACGTTTACATCCGGGATCCACCGCGACGTCCCTTTTTTTCTACTCACACTCGTCTTCTTCGTATATACTGCCTGTCATAATACGACTGATAGGTGCACTTGGTGGACCACTTAATTGTTCTCTCATTCATCACTACTTTGGTTTATTTTTCTACTGCTCAAGTGTTATTTTTTTCAAATTTTCTATCACTGCAGTTACTGATCATCACATCACAAAAGTGCAATTAATTAAAGTCAACCGAGTACAAAATAAAATTATTCACTCATTCATCTCTTCGTTTATGATAGATTTATAAAATTTATACATCCATATCATTACTTTGATTGTTTCCTTCATCCCTACAAATTACCATTTGAGTCATTAGAAATTTGAAATTAGAAATTAGATGTGATAATTCTGGTCGATACCTGCATTGACGAATTATTAATAGTAAAGAGAGTTTGAGTGAACATGCATTTGAAACCAGATTTAACATTTCACTTCTATTTATAGTGACCTGCAATAGTTGCCAGAAGTCATTGCAAGTAATCACCGAGCAAACAAGGACAAAAAGGACTAGTGAGTGCAAGTACAGACCGAGAGAAAAAGGGAGAGGGGAAAAGAGAGTTGACAGTTAACTCTTGAAGTTAATGAACTCATTGTCTGTCCGAAACAAGGATTACATCATCGCGAGTGACCGTGGAACATATAAAACGCCCGCGTACTTTCTTCAGCATTAGCTCCCTCTCGGCGTGCCTGCCCAGGATTTAGAAGTATGCCGAAGTATGCTGAGGATTTATTTTCTTTAAACAAAACAGCCTTTTTTTCACCCCGAGACCACAAGTTACATTTCGGAATCCAATTCCACTAAAACTTTTGGGTTAATTGATTAATTAATCTTAATTAATCTGAAATATTAACTAATCCTTGCTGATTTCATTCGTATTCTGTATGAAATTGAAACATTTGGATGAATTAGCATGTATCATCTATATTTGTGTAACCATGAGCCACCTGGATAAGTTTCAGCGAGATCAAACACTCAAATGCCAAATGGTTTTCTGGTAAGTTGGAAAGAGGCAGTTCAAATAAGTCTCACAGGACATGCGGGAAAATATTTCATCTTGAAATTAATAGAAAATTAATGACGCGCCCTTTTCGGCTCAAGTTGCAAACATGCGATTGCAATGTACATTTTGACCTTGCACTCATCATTTTCCTTATGGAATACGTTACTCCAAATAAGTATCGATTTATTATTTATACACTATTATTAAGCTTCATCTTGACGTTGGAATAAATTTGGAAGGTTCGCCTTCTAAAATTTTTAAGGTTTACCTACTTTTCAAAGGAGTTGAAAAGTATGTTACCCAAATAGTGGGTGAAACGGCGTTGTTGGTGACGATTTACTACGGTCATCAAATGTATTTTGAACCTTATAATCTATATGAGCATCGTACCTTCGTTCTGACTCCAAGTTGAGCAATTTTATTCTGCAAAGGTGGTAGAAACATTTTATATAGATCGATTTAATTAATCTATCGAGTTATTGTCTCGGGTTATTCAAGTTTTAACATAACTTCTATGCATGAATAAATAGGTCAAATGTTTGAAGCGCACCATAGCTTTGCGGAAAAGAATTTCAATCAACTCGGACTCCTTCTCAATTTGTTATTCGAAGTTTTTGAAGTTGGAACAATCAATAATTCAAAGTAGAACATTTATCACGTGAAACATAAAGTTTCGAGAATCAAAATTCAACAGACATTTGTTTGAAGGCAAAATACACTTGTAATGCCACTTGTAACATAGAATTTCCATTATTCTTGACAAAATCATTTCAGTAAAAAAATAAGTCTGGCAACACAGGGTTGAAGAAAATACCACATAATTAGATGACAGACACAATAAATTATTGCTTAATACTTGAAAGGGGCTTTGTACACACGGAGTCTGGCTCGCGTGTAACGTGATGTAGAGAACGAATTATAAATCTTGATTGCGGCCCTTTCGTCTGATTAGCGCTCATTTATCTGCGATGGATCGTTAGACGTCCTTCGTGGCTGTTTGCGTATACCATGTGGTTTCATGTGCAGCCACCGCACGAGTACACTGATGAGTTTGTATGTATTTTAAATCCCCATCATACGAAGGGTATACTGTATTATATTCAATGAGTCATTGAAGCACGTTCGTAATTTCAAAAAATCCAACTTTGCACAGGAAGTAATTATGTTTTTATCATGATGAGAGTGACGGACGTATGAATTCAAGGATAGGCTGATTTTTTTAATCCTACACGAGACACCGTTGGCCTCCGTATTCTTCCGTATTCTCTAAATTACCTGAAAAATGAATCAGAGGTTTTTAAGAACGAAAATTTTAATCGAGTCTACATGATGGTGTCGCGGAGTTTTGTTGGCCGGTTACAAAACTGAATGATTGGACGAACTGAAGATTCCAACAATAAATTCGAAAGATTACTAAATTTTATCCAGCAAATGCCATATCACAATAACTGGGAGGGGTTATAACAATTTTCCGAACTGTGGAATAGGAGCAAACAATCCAACCAGTGATCCTACTCGTTACCGAATTGGTTAGGACCTCCTGTCTGGACTACATACGAAGCCATTAGAGTCAGTAAAATCATCTATTTGAAAGAACCTTTTGGTGCGATTTGAATTATCAAATTATCAAAAAACTAGTTATATTTAAACGCGCTACGCGCGATCTACAATTGTTCCAATAATTTACACGATAATATTTTTCATGTACTTATCAATTCATTCCAATATTCGCATTTTCAAAACCGACATTCATATTTCATTCAATTTTTATCTTTATTTCATGCACCTTCATTTTATTATGCGCAATTTTAAAACCTACATTCAAATTTCATTCAGCGTATTGCAAAGTTTGTCAAAAGTTTTTTTTTTCACCCCAAAATTATCGCCACAAGATTACGTGTCTAAACGTCAAAACTCATCGTTCTTATATATTTTTCATTACTTGTATCAAAAAGTTGATCATTAAACCCGAGTTGTCCACACTCGGGATAAAAAATACTGTTCTATACCAGGGTATAAGTTGATTCTAGGCTCGTGCGATAACCACCCTATCTTTGCCCGGGTAACAAACCTCACACGTGCTTAGAATTCGTCTTTTTCTCTAGTGTCGGAATGTATTATTTCGCTTGCCCGCATTCGGTATCTATATATCTATATCTTACTCGACTCGTCACGTGGCTAGGCCTAGACTAATATAATCAAATCACGAGTCAAGAGCTTCATGGTACTGTTCAAAATGAATTTTGACTTATCGAATAAGAAATTGCCGGAAAATCGAAGGAAAGCGACTACTTAACGCCCTATAATGAAGCGAGTACGAAGATCACTCCTCCGGAGCCTCGAGGCCGTGATATCAATCGAGAAAACTCAGTCGGACGAGGGACAAAAAAAAAGTGTCGAGCATCTCCCGGTGCTCCACTTGGCCGGTCAAAATGAGATCTCGAGCTCGTTCATAATAGCTTCGCAGCTCATGAAAAAACGATTACGCGGAAGGGCTACTATAGAGAGCCTCTCTCGACTCGGCGGATTCGCAGTACCCCGCAATTGGCAAAAAACGCCGTAAAGAGACCATTGAGAAGTGGTAAACTGCCGGGGGCGATCCCGGGAGAAAAGCCCTGATGCGCTCGCGCTATCCCCTTCCCTCCTCCTCGGCGACGTGTCGTTTTTCAGTCGGAGCCTCACGCGAGAGAGCCACGCCGTCGTTGCGCAACGACCCTCTCCGTGTATACGCATGCAGGTTTCAAATGACCGCACCGAAACTCCCGGGCGACGCACGAGTCCCGCTGTTGCAATGACGAGATTCAATAATCGATCGATCAAGACGCTGTGGAAAAGTTGGACGATCGATTTGTGCCGCGCTTTAATTGATTGACGCGCGTCCGAAAGAAAATACGCTGGAAGCCCGCATAGCGCGAGGAGGAATCGAGATGATTTATTTCTGGAAAATGGCCGGGCCGTGCGTCAACCACATCAGACGCCAGAAATCAAATTCGACGTTGATCTGCTCATCTTAGATACTCTTTCTGGTGGTTCAATAAAATCTCACCCATATTCGCATATCAAAGATTCGCTTTGGGACTTTGAACCATCCTCCGCAGTCGCTAATAACCGAGGCAGTTGCATATTACGTTGGTCGCGTCAGATTTATTGATATTTCGATAACCGCAAGGGTATTTCGACTCTCTTTGCTCGTCTCTCTGTCATTATATGCTCGTATACAATTACCCCCTGACTCATCTAATTACATGGCCTCTTTGTCCCGTTCAAATTCAAAGTTCTTCAACTCGTGTATATGCGTCTTCGCCATTCTTTTCGTTTCTCACTCTTGAGTAATGGCTAAAATCGTTTCGTCCCGAGGCAGATTTATTTTCGACTTTGAAATATTTGTGGTGTAGGGATTATGGGGGACCAATTTAGTTCCCGGAATTTGTCTCTCGTCAGTGCGTCGATGATTTCCTCTCGCCCCTTCGAACGAAAATTTAGATCGGCCTTGTCAAACACATCCCGCGTGACATTGTAAATTTCGTTATACGTATAAATCCGTGTTTGTATCCGAATAAATCCACGTGTAAGAAAAAACCTCTTGCGCTAAATAGGTCACTCAAGCTTCGCGCGTGCTAAAAGTATTTTGACGTTTTTCTCTCTCGCTAAAGTGAGGTAAACGATCTTCACTTCAAAGAAAAATAAAAGCCGTCACAAACGGATCCTCGCTGCATCTTCGTCTTTGGAAAAATTCTCGACATATGAGGCTCCTCGTGTTACGTTGTCAAGGCATCTCCTCGACTCTCTCGACGTATAGGAGCGCGAGTGTCATCAATTATGATGTTTTTCTAAAACACGTGTGGAGGATGAATGAACTCTCGTCCCATTTCCAAACGGCTCGATTTCATTTCGCGCGCATATAGTGATTCACGAGGAGAAAATTGTGAAAACGTTCGTCAAACGGCCCACCTATGAATACAATCGATCGTTAAAATTGATGTTTATACGAGGGAACTTTTCGAAAACCAGTTATAATCCTGGTTTTATGTGTATACACATATGAAATTCATTCGGTTTCTCCGCGCAGTTTGTATTTCAAAATAATTGGGAAAGATAAAACGTACACCAGTCTCTTCCGTTTGGTTTCCGTACGAAACATCTGTCGGTTAATTTAATTCACTTTTTCCTCGTCCAATTCACGATCAACGTGTTTTATCGTATGTTGGCATAGAAAGAATATGAATATCCCTATTGAAGCACACGAGCAGACGTTGCTCCATGACATCATCATTTGAATAGCATGTATATATGAACGACACGATCTCCAAAATTCGTTCTCTCTTTGTCGAGCCATCACAGATATCAAGAGCTCCTTTTGAATTCACCTTATCGCTCCTTTCATGTGGTTTTAAAAATAGCCCGCAACAATTTCTCACTTCTCAAAAACAGCATGAATTACTTCGAGCTCACTGATCAGATCATGATCAAACTCGAAATCTCACAAGACCCAAACTCGGTCACGCTCTTTCATTTTCTCAAAAAAAACATTGTTTCACTTGCCAATGCACACTGATTTTTGTATTTGTAATTACAACACTGCTAATCAGTTGAAAGTCGCTCGTTAAATAATATGGTGAGAAGGTTCTACCGATAGAATCAATCTATCAAACAGTCCATATCATTTTTATTAAAAAATACCCGAGCTGTTAGTGATTCAACAAATTTTGTATTCGATTTCTTAAGTTGTCTCTTCGGTGTAGTATTTTTACTTGGTTCGCCGAGTTGAAACTTTAGTCGCTACACCATCGAGATCACATTGGCCGTGAAGATAAATTGTGGCGTGGGCTCGAACGACAGAGATTCTTCAGTCATTGTCTGTTGAATTATGAATCAACCAGCATTTAATTAACTACGTATAATTCCCTGCGGGTAATACAGCCACTTCAAGGGTTTTCAATTCTTTTCTATTCTACCTCGGGTTCAATCATTTCTTTTCCTTTTTTTGTTACCTTTCGGGAATCGGTAATAAGGGACAAAATTATTATTGTAAATTTTCCGGGACATAAAATTGATGTGTTCAATATGTTGAAATCATGTCATATACTTTCCCCATTCATTTAGAGAGGAATAGGAATATACTTTTGATTTCTGGGGAAAAAAATTAATGATTAAAAAAAACTCTGAATGTAAAACAAGTTGGCCGTTAGAACTGGAAGAGAGGCTCGAGATACTTGGGATCGTGTAACAATAGGTAGTAGAAGAATCGCAGTTATCCGGTCGAACACGTTTTACTGTATATATATGGAAAAAAATTTGTAACTGTTTTGCGATTCTCGTACACAGCAAACACGATTTCTCAATTTAAGTAAAAAATTTTTCTTAAAATGGGACGGAACGAATTTCAGTATAAAAAAAGTACTGGAATCAAAATTCTTATTTTGTACTTTGATTAAGTACTTTTTGTACTGAATTTTGGTACGACGAAGTACTTGAATTTATAATTCTCATTTCTGTATTTAGATTATTCTTTTATTAGTGTCTCAATCTCAAAAATATGCGGGCGATAACCCTTGCACAAGATAAATAAAAATGTAATTTTAAAATCTATTGTTTATTTTATTTTATATAAGGATTTTATCGTTTGTTTATTTATTTTATTTTATTTTCTCTATTGTTTTAATCAGGTTCTCAGAATTCGTAGCAATTCGTTAAGTTGT
>CM037084.1:61282700-61292842 GCA_020882725.1 Aphelinus certus
GAACTTATTTTGAGTAAAATAAATTTTCAGTACTGCAACACTTTTAAGTAATCGTTTTTACTGTGTAGTATTACCCACTTACACACTGAAAACAGTTGCACACTGAAAATCTCTAGAACTTAAATGAAGTACAAAAAAGTCGCATTTCTCCATTTCCAGCACGCTTTGTACTTAATTTTGATAAGAAGTCCTTGAAATAATAAATTCATCTGACTTTCTTGAGAATTTACGCGTACCAAATTCGAGCATAGTAATTCCATCGCATCTCATCACAATTTGATGTCGATGGCAATCCGATTTCTCCAGCAAACCTGTGTGAATTCATAAATTTTTTTCGTTTGTTGTAAACTTAATCTTCAACATATATTTTTCTCCGTGCAATCAAAGTGCATACTCCCGTACATATCTCAAATTAATATGAAAATTAATATAACAAGAACACGACTCGGATAATCCAATGAGTACTCCAGTAGCACATTTCTCCGTTGCATCTAGTAACGAGTAAACTTTAGTATACTCGGATCGAAGAAAAATGTTCAAAAAGTATGATTATCGGTGCGCAACAGCTGACGCGACGGTGCGGGTTCCATATGTTTATTTCGGAGTACGACGATGCTGCAGCAGCAGCAACGATGGAAAGCTATATCTCCTATATACACACGCGGTGAATCAGCTCGCGGTGCCGTGGAGGAGCAGTGGCGCGGCGGCGGTGGCGGGATGTCAAGGTATACGTCGTGTACTTTGCCAGGCGACAGTCGCGCGCGAACAGCCGGGCGAGCTGGACGCGTCCGGAGCTCCCGCATACACATACATAATACCTTCAACAACGTGCAGCGGCAGCAGCAGCAGCGAGTGAGCAGAGCCGAGGATGTGAAAGTGTCAAGTCGTTTTTCGGCCGTGTTTGTGCATTCGCGAGCCCGCGCCGTCCTGCAGCATACACACCAAACATTCGAGTGAGAGCGAGTAGCGGTGGCGAGCGGCGATTGTTGCGAAGAGAGAAAGAGCAGCTGCACACAGCACCGCGCTCGTTCCGACTCTCTCAGTAAGTCTCGGGCTCTTTCGGTACATCTCCTTGTGAGGATAACCCCTGGGAGGAGGAAAAAAAGTCTCCGACTCGACCGCCATGGCTACAATATATCATAAACTTGCTCAACGTCAAATATCTTCTTTCTCACATGCGGGCTAAGTAAGTCCGTGATGCGGACCTTTTTTTCCTCTGTCCAAAGAGGAGGAAAGGGGAGGGGCGACATCTCTCGATGATTCCAACGCCCGCGCACCGCGATGTGTATACCTGTATGTGTGTATACATCGGCGTTGGGAAAGTATCGCGTCTTGAGAGAGAGGAGCGGATCGCGACCTGTTCGCGCGCGCGCATATTGTTATGGAAAACGAGGCGCAATTAATGCGCGGGAGAGAAAACTCCGCGGAGTGTAGAGTCGTGACTGGCCCTTCCCCGGTTGTGAAAGCACTTTATACCGTATAAACACACACACGTAGCCGATGGTTCCCATATACATACGATGCTCGCGCGGACTCTCGATAATAATTATACCCCTGCGCGGGACTCGAAAAAAAGAGAAAGAAACTTATTCCACTGCTGCGGTATATGTATCGAGCGGAATCTCGCGCGAGAGTAACGCGATTCCCGATGCATTACTTATTTATGTGTATATATACACCCGAGACCAGGAGAAACATCCGCTTCAGATGGGCGCGAGAGAGGCTTTTAGCGATTGCCGAGAATGTAATATCGTATGAACAACAATAGGTCCGCGATGCACCGATGAGCAATAGTAAGTGCAGCCGTTATCTTTGCCTTTTTTTTTTTATAAAACCTGGTAGAAATTTCAACGAGTGCGGATTGCAGCTCGCGAGCGAACGCGTCGACGTGCCTTGACAAGTACACGTTAACCAATTTAGCGAACGCTTGTTCAGCCTCGGTGCGTATATATACGTCGGGATGAGAAACCGAGATTATCGAGCAAATTGTTCGACTGGTGTTTTTTCGTTAGCAACGTAAAGCTTTACGTGGAAGAAATAAAAACACTTTTGTGTGATTTATACGCAACGATGGGAAACACGCGAGAGATCGTTAACGATCAGGGGGATCGGGTGATGACAATAGGACATTGCGCCGATATTTTCAATAGAAAATATACAAATTTCGGCCGACCAGCCGAGACCATAGCTAACATTTGGGTCTCTAGTCTCGTTGAAACTTTTGGAGGTATAATTGTTTGGTATTAAGGTAGTTCATGCCAAACTGCGTTTTCTTACAATTGTCTTGAAATTTTAGCCACTCATTCATAACAATATTCTACACCAGCTCTCAAAATTTGAGCAAGCTCAGCCGTGCCAATCATGAAATATTGAATGTCAAATTTTCACTTTTTAACACGTGAAGTCCTATACCGAGCCTCTCAGGGGATGCTCAAAAAGACGTTTCCATCGATATCTCGAAAATGCTTCTTTAAATGTTGACAAAAAAACAGTATGTTATAGAGGACATAGTAACGAAAACTTCCCTCGCTTAGTGTAGCATGTTAAACCGTACCGTTTCTGAGTTATTTTAATGCAAAGTTGATGATTTCACGTCGCGAACGCGTGAGCGCAGCGAGAGCAAGTGAGACAGAGCATAGGCGAGCTTGTGTTCGCCCGTGCGTGTGCCGTGTACATGTACCGTGCGTGTGTGCGTGAGCTTTATATGGCATGAACTACCTTAAATAAATACGTGGTGGATTTTGTGAATTTTCCCTTTTCCACTTCACTCTGGATTGGCCCTCAAAGATCGACAATTTATACATATTTATAGTTGTTTGGTATATATCTCCAAATAGGTGATGCATTCGTTCGTCGGCTAACGTTCGTATTTGACGGAGATATTTCAAACGTTCCTCGCTGACTTTATCATGCGCGTGTAATGTGCATCTCTATATTTCATGTATAAATGCACGTAGTCTTGGCATGACTGACTGACTGACTGGGTAACCAACGCACAGCCGAAACCATCGAACATTCGAACATTCATTTGAAGGGATTCTCCGAGATACGCATTTTGAAGGGTGCATGTGTCTACCGGGGAAAAAGTTTTTGTCTTGAAAAATCGATAAGTCACTAAAACTTATTTCTCTTCCAAGAATTAGAGAGAGGTGGGTTCAATTTCAACGAGGGTTGTACAACCGACATTCTCGAGATGCTACCTTTCAGCAACAAAATAGCAACGGAATAATCGATCATAAAACGGTCGTTGAATTACGTTTCCAGGATTGTCGTCACTATACTCTATTCTTAAGGAATGCTTTACATCAGACAGTATATCAGTCGGAGCCGCTGATATACTGTCGTTCAGGACCAGAATACACTGCAAACCACGTTCCAATAAGTTGACATTCCATCGAGTTCCATCCAGAGACTTTGTAACTTTACGCGAGCGTAGCAGACAGTTTCTCGGTACTGGTCATAGCAACAAAATTACCTTTGGTGTAACTAAGTAGCAACAAGAGAGCATCAAAATACAGTACAGTTTAGAACGTGAAATATATGCGCTAGCGTAATATAACCGTCGAAAATAGAAGAGGAGGAGGGTTCAGTGAAGCCGTTTCTAACGGTGTAAACAGAAATATAGGAAGTGTGCGCACGTTGACAGCAGCAGAGCGCAGCCAGTGCTCAGTCTGCTCGACGTGATCGAGCCAACGACTGTATTTTTTTTTCAATTATAAATTAGTTCGATTCCTTAATTTTCCATTGCGTCGATCGCAAAATCTTATAAGCTTGTATCAATTTATCGAGAAAAACTTAATTATTTCACGCGCCCTGTAGGAAAACTCTGGAAATGATATGTATATAATTCTTATTTGATTGAAAATATACGAGATAGTTTATGGTTCGATTGCGCGAATGCAGGACACGTCTGGGCAGTGTGTGCGCGCGCTAACCCCTCCGTAGAGCCGGTCATGGCAGTTGGTGGGTCTCCTTGCGTAAATGTTTAATTTTCGAGTAATTATTCGTGCTTTTTTAATCTGGGAGTTGAAAACTACTGTTTCTTCAGTAGAGACTGCATAACTGATGAAAATAGTATATGTTTAAATAAAAAATTGGTAAAATTTTACTAGTTTTTAGTAAAATATAATCGAGGTATAATTTTGATGCTTTGGTTGAATACTATATAGCTTCACATTCAAGAGCGTTTCTTCCTTAGTTTCTTAATTGGAGCGACTTTTCGCCCAGATCTCAATTGTGTTCCAGTTACGGATACCATTAGAAAACACAACAGGAGCACGCAAACTCGGATAAGCTATAGCGCTTTCTTGTTTGTGTAGGCTACCAGGAATCAAGTTAATATTCCAGGATAAATTATGTCGATAGATTTTCAAGCAATGTAAACCTAATACTTTTCACCCAGATCGGAAAGGTGATGCATTTGCCCATTACTAACAATAACAATGTTGAAATGTGCGAAGTGCGCGGCGTGGCAGAGCTCATAGTCCGTTTCCCGTGTACCGTTGACTATATGCAAAAATGTCCCGGCGGAATACTTTGGTTATTCTGACTCTTCAATACAAGCGATTTAAAAATATATTCACTCTTCGACCTGACACTTGACGTTTTCTTATGTTTTTCTCGAATATCCAACAATTATAAGCATTTCATCGAGAAATCACGGGAGTCCAATTTTGCAGGGAGTAACATATCTAAATAAAACATGCCATGAATTTCTTTCGTCAAGGCAATGGTGCCGTCGCTAACGAGAAGTATGCCAATGGTTAATTGAACGTATCTGAAGTTCGCATCGTTGATAGCCAACGAATTTTTCTGCCTGCAATAGTGGTGGCTCGATGGTTCTTAGAGTTGTATGGGCTGCATCATGTCTGTGTCGTGTGTAAACTCTGAGAAACACAATTCCAGTAAAATCATCTCTACCTTTTCCCGAAAATTCCCGAGCAGCTGTTTTTGTGGCGCGGCTGCTGCAGCATGCGTAGATCGTCAAGGAGAGTAGAGTGGGGAGGACGGAGGTTAATTAACGTGGCTGATAATAATTGCAAAGCCCCTGAGACGCGCCAGATATATACGATTGTTTGCTCGCCAAATGCCGCCGACGCCGTTGCCGCTGATACGCGCGCGTTATCAGTCTCAGGTTCGGGCCGATGATAAGCCCGATCAACTGTCGATCGTCCGATTTCTCTCTTCGTCGCTTGAGATACAAACTTAAAATTTACTATTTTTTTTATCGTGACGCGATGGCACAGCCCGTTACGGGCGACGTGGCCAGCGACTTTAGGGAAGAATCAATTCTTTCGTTCATTTTTATTCATCTTTTTCTTCTTTTTCGTAAAAGTCTTTTTTTAAAAAAGCGAAAATTTCCAAAGGAAAAATCGAATAATAACATTTTGTTTCAATCTCAACTGAATCTCACTGTCTAATTCGTCATTGATGGCCCTGTGTCACTGCGTTACAGGGAAAAATAATAAATTCAACGTCATTGGCCCGTGTGTTCCGGGGTTTGAGTTACGACAGTGAGAGATTATAGAAAACGAGAATAGAGCACGCCGAGATTCGCGTGCGGTTGCGGTAAATTTGCTGTCGGGAGGTGGATTTCGGGTGACAGATACTGCCATGCGACGTGTCTCGGGGGATCGACGATCGGGAGCAACGCGAAAAATAGATCCAGTTCTCCGGGGCGCGCATGTATCGACACAAGTTGCGTCACCGTATATGAGGCGCGTGTGTTTGCTCGCGGTAAACGCGCGTCCATATATATACACACTCTCAGCTCGCGTAAAGAGCGAAATTATCACGGCGACTTTTTTTTAATATTTTTGTCCGCGTGCGTTTATGAACCAAGCCGCGCGTACCGATTCACCCGCGTGCGACACGCCTTATCACATATATATTCGCTCGAAACACACTTTCTTTTCATTGTGTACGCATACATCGCGGTTCGCGACAGGCTCAGGACGCTCACGCACGCTTCGCACTGCTGATGTGCAGGTATATATATACGTATATATACGTGCCGATTCACCAACGAGTGCGTGGTACGATTCCCGGAAATCCCCCCTCGGCTTTGGGTGTCTTCGATTCCGGCGATGACGCAATTTTCATGATAGTCAAATTTTGCCGATTAATTGGTACCGATTACTGCGATCGTAATTCTCAGATTTATAGGATCGATGAGAAACAAATTGTGTAATTTACGATTTTCGTAGCACGTGAATTGTTTGCAAAAAAGGCAAAAAAAAAATAGCTTTTTGACTTCTCAAAGAGAAAGCTTTGTGACGATCGAACTTTCGAATCGGACTTTAGGGCCTCAATTTTGGTAATCTACTAGTCGAAAAATATAGAATCCCGAAAATATCTGTAAGTATGTACGTAAAGTATGTAACGCTGTTTTTTGGCGCGCGACAACTATCGAAGAAATTGTCCGATCTTCTTCAAATTTTGTACACAGGTCAGAAAGGTGTAGCCCGAGTTCGTTGTTCAGAAAAATCTGTTCTTTATCTTCCTAGGAACCGTTGTTAACGTGTTTCCAGGAAAATCGCTATAATTTTTCGTAAATGCACGTTGGAGTCTGAATACACACGAGGTTGTCAAATCAACCGTTGTTCATATCTCTATAGCGACCATTGTTCAAATCCTTAGTAGCCGTTGCTAAAGGTATGAAATATCGACTCAAAATTCATTTATAGTACTTTTGAGGTCACACGACAGAGTAGCATTGTATTTCCCATAGTAATTGTTATCGATGCCCCTAGTAACCATTGCAAGGTAGTTTGAAAAATCAATACTAGATCCATTTGCCGGTGGCAAAAAACACAGAATCTCATACTGTTGATGCAATTAGCAGAGTTTTTTTTACTCGTACGCATCAGCGATATGCGAAATCGTTTGGTCACCGATGTTTTTTTTAATCATTTCACCTTGAAAAATGTACCTACTAATTTTAGCGAAAAATAAGTATTCGAAATTTGCCGTGAGACTCACGGGATCTTAACGGGTCGGATTGTCATTGCAAAATTCCAAGAAACCGCGTACACTCCTATACGCAGTTCAGCCTAATGCGTCCGCGTGCCACTGCGTGTATTCAGCTTTAATTGTTGATATCGCTCACGTGGATAGAATTCAGAGACGACTTTAGAAATTGACGGAAGTACCTGGGGCGCGTGACTTTCAGAAGCCAATAGTGCAATTGCATAATAATTACCCAGCTCGGTTGAATACGTGAGCTCGGATTTTTTTTTGTCACCGATCGGGTAATACCGATGATTTGTTAATGCCCGCTTATCTCACAGTATGTTAATGAGCAAACATTTTGTCGCAATGCAAAAGTCGATCGATGATGTCGTTGATAAAATCATATACTTCGAAATCCATAATATTATTGAAGCAGCAGTTGTATGTATATAGACAGCCGCTCGGGGGGAAAAGAAGCTCTAGGACGTTGGCGGCTCGCGTGTGTATATAGTGTCTGGGGAGAAAAAAAAGTTACGCGTGTGTAATGAAGCAGGACATGCGGCGTGAAACTCGACGTGTTTTTTTTTTCTTTTTCCACCGCTCGGCCCCGAAGGCGATGCGGTGGCGGAACAATTTGAATACTCAATATCGTCATTATGATGCTAACGAGTACGCGCACTACATAATCCGCCGCGTGCAGCTATATAAAGCCAGGCTCCAAGTACACGAGCTGGCGAGTAGCGCAATTAGAAAATTACTCATACGCCCGCGAGCGGAGACCCTGATGTGTGTACTCTCGGCTCGATATATACACGTAATACGCGCAAATATCTGTTTCTAATTGTTCGCTCGGGCGCGCAGCGGTGCTTTCAAGCGGTACATTCAACTGTTGGCTGTAGTCCGATCACGGACTCTTTTTTGATGCCGGTCGACATTCCGGCCTGCAGCCCTGCGACTAGCCTAATGCTTCCGAAACCTCATTACATTATTATGTGATTTTTTTTTTAATGATTCAACGCGTGTGTGTCCAACTGTAACTCGGCACAATTACAAAACGAGGACTATATTTCCGAGCGAAAAGTATCAAGCGCGCGTTGCCAATCCAAATACACTGTAGTGCTCAAAGCAGGACAAATATATGATTGAAGAAAGATTCGTTTGTTTATTGTTATTTTTGGATATACTAGTTGGCAGAAACAACAAACCGTCAAATTTACGTGACCATATATAATTTTTTTTATGAGTTCATATTCTCATGATATAACGTGTCACATGCGCCGCGTCGTAGGTATATCTATAATAATCTACAAATAAATATAGCTCCAAAAGCTAGAAGTGTTCCGATCGGCAATCATTAACTCCCTTCGACTGTGCATGACGTCTGTAGAAGCCATGGAAAAATCCGCAATTTGGATGAATCGGATTTTCAATCACTATTACAGATCAGTAATCTTGAATTTTCGGATTCTGATACGGAATTCGTATTCAGTGAACCAAAAAGTGGTGCTAATTTTCAATGAAATTTAATTAATAGAACGTTCAACCCATTTTGAGATATTAATGCAATTATCAATATGCGCCGTTAGAGGGTCAATGACCACAAATTCGTAGACAATGACAGGGTTAGATGACGGATAATCAGAGCATACTTTTTCGACTGTGTCCCATATGCGTGAAGTAGTTTCTTCAAGTTTTTATAACGCTGCTAATTAGTTTCTTATGAGATTCACATAAAAAAATTATACTGTTTAATCCACTCAATTATTTTTTCAATCATTCTAAATATATATGAAATTTAAATTCAGATTGCAAGATGAATAAACCTTTTCGGTAGCATCAACATTTCACAGCCAATTCTCTTGCTTATAAAATCACTCGTGATCCAAGTTTGAGAGTAATGATTGGTGTTACGCACAGATTTACAGGTCGGAAATAAAGAAAATAATGTCTGATCCTTGATTATGGAGAAATAAATAGAAACAAATTGCCAAAGATTTTCATTAATTTTTGCGCATGATTGTACGAATTTCCCCTGGCGATAGACATTGGCAAAGCTATATCCCAAAGCTGTGGTCGCGCGATGCCATGTTGTTTTTGGAACTCGTCACTTTGCCTGCGAGCTCTGCATCTCCCCGTCATACACACATACGCGATGTGGAATAATTTTAGCTCTTTTTCGAGAGTGCGTCTTCGAGAGCTATATCCGCGTAGCATGGACAGCCGCGTGTATTTTCCAACCATCAAAATTCTATAATTGTGACGGTAGATATATGATGGTGAGTGTGCTTTCCACCTATGGCGCACACACTCGGCGCACAATGTCCTCGTTACGTTCGTTTCTCTTAATTGAATCAATTCACATATAAGTATATTGAATGTAGAAACGTTACGCTTGATGTCGAAAGCACGTAATTCACATTTTCATAAGCACATATATATGTGTGTGTGCGCGCGAGTATTGTGCTTCGAGATAATTGGACGGTAGTGTATGGGCTTGGAACAGTTTAAATCGGCACACTCAAGTATGCGGTTGCAGTTGCGGGAATGGTAGACTCGACGGGATACCGAGGATCGTTGCACGTATTTCTAGACTTTGAATGGCCCCCATTGCTGAGGCACGAGAGAGACACGTCGAATGAGTATCATCTTGGCGGTATTACACAACGAATTATCGTCTTTACGAGTTTACGAAAACAAAAAAAAGCCTCGTCTCATTGCATCTGGTGTAATTTTGAGAAGCCAGCAGCCGCAGCCGCAGGTGAATAACGAGTTCTCGATGCAGTCCCAACAGCCGCATCGAAAAATAAAATCACACTTGATTCGTCGGCCGAAAAGGGAGCACATGAGGTTCCATGAATTTCTCGCATGCAGTATCGCCTCGGATTCGTTTAGAAATTACTCGACGATCGTCATTGAAAAATAAAAGTGCAATCAGAGAATGTGTCATGGCTCGGAGAGGACGTGTGTATCGGTTCTCGGATGTGCGCTACGAAGGTACTTTGTCCCGTGGTTAAAAATGTACTTGCGACACGCTGTAGTGACATACAGAAATAATAAAATGCGGGTGTACAGGTATGTTAGTGTGTATACACCGGCAAAGTCGGCCACCGATGAGCGTGAAAAGCTTGATAAGTATGTATAGCTCTCGCGCGAAACTCGAGCGTCTTGGTTCGTGAGGCGGGGGTTGGGGG
>CM037084.1:61292862-61319953 GCA_020882725.1 Aphelinus certus
AGGCGCAGCAACAAGTGGCTTCAGCGCCAGAGGCAGCTCTCTCGCGCGCGCCGCCGCCGCGCCAGCAGTTTGTTGGTCGATCTGCTGCGCGCGCGAGTGTGTTTGGGTGCGGGAGAGAAGCGGAGAGAGACGGTCCCCGCCGCAGTGTGTGTGTGTGTGTGTGTGCATGAGGCAGCATCAGAGGAGACTGGCGGATGAGAAAGAGAGAGAGAGAGAGAGAGAGAGAGAGAGAGAGAGAGAGAGAGAGAGAGAGAGAGAGAGAGAGAGAGAGAGAGAGAGTCGCGGTGCACGCGGGACCGGTTGTGCACATGGGCTGCCGCGCGACTTTCACGGCGCGCCGAGAGTATAACGGCCCGTTCCACAGCCTCTCTCTTCGACCTATACCTCCCGTCGTCGCGCGAGCGCGCGACTCCGCACTATAAGTGTAACCGCCAAACGCGCGCAGCTGCTCTCGTGTATGTATATACGTACACACGCGAGCAGTAGTCACAGTCAGTTGGAGCGATCAACTCGCTAAAAGTACACGCATACTTATACTTATAGGTATCCTGTGTTTGCAGGACCCGCACGATGTATGTATGCGTTGGCTCGGTGCAGTCCGCCACCGTTGGTCGAATCACACGAACGGACGATGGACCTGGCGACGCTGTTCTGCAGATCCTGCCCGTCCTCGACCGCCTCGTCAGGTCAGTATGTATTATATATACTCATAGACTGCAGCCAGTGATCTTTTGTCCCGCTTGCGCGCCCACCACTGCCCCTGCAGTCTATACCTATATACGTTTACATCCGGGATCCACCGCGACGTCCCTTTTTTTCTGCACACACTCGTCTTCTTCGTATATACTGCCAGTCATAATACGACTGATGGGTGCACTTGGTGGACCACTTAATTGTTCTCTCATTCATCACTACTTTGGTTTATTTTTCTACTGCTCAAGTGTTATTTTTTTCAAATTTTCTATCACTGCAGTTACTGATCATCACATCACAAAAGTGCAATTAATTAAAGTCAACCGAGTACAAAATAAAATTATTCACTCATTCATCTCTTCATTTATGATAGATTTATAAAATTTATACATCCATATCATTACTTTGATTGTTTCCTTCATCCCTACAAATTACCATTTGAGTTATTAGAAATTTGAAATTAGAAATTAGATGTGATAATTCTGGTCGATACCTGCATTGATGAATTATTAATAGTAAAGAGAGTTTGAGTGAACATGCATTTGAAACCAGATTTAACATTTCACTTCTATTTATAGTGAACTGCAATAGCTGCCAGAAGTCATTGCAAGTAATCACCGAGCAAACAAGGACAAAAAGAACTAGTGAGTGCAAGTACAGACCAAGAAAAAAAGGAAGAGGGGAAAAGAGAGTTGACAGTTAACTCTTGAAGTTAATGAACTTATTGTCTGCCCGACACAAGGATTACATCATCGTGAGTGACCATGATGAAGTTCAAATCCCTGTTCCGAAGAGGACAGCAGAGCCATTCGTCCCACCAAAAGCAGCATCGCCAGAGGCCTAATCAGCAACAACAGCAGCAACAGGTGGCAGCACCACAGAGTCAGACTCATCAGCAGGCTCCAGCGACTGAGCCCAAAACCAGGAGATCTAGCAACGATTGGCTCTCTTCCTCTTCCACTTCCTTAAATTATCGGGATAACAGAAGCAACGGACCTCAGCCTGTTGCAGTTCCAAAAAACCAAGGCAAAATACAGGTAATGTATTTTGGAAATATGGGTAGAACTCAAACTCCATCAGATCTCATGGCATCTAGTTCATTATATTTTTGAAATTTGAATTGTGGTCCAGAAAGGCATTTTATGGCTTTAAAAATTAAAAAGCCTACTTATCACAATCTTGTTGTGTAAATAATGGCCTCTCATCAATTTCAAAAGTACACATATCTTACCTGAATCCAATTGCATATTCTGTGGCGAAAGAGCTTATGAATGCATGAATCATAGAACTATTATGGTAATTTATAAATTGTATTCATTCATAATGAAGTAACTATTAATTTGTCAGTTCCGATTCAGTGATTGAGTTGAAAATACCGGTTGAAAGTCCTTATTTTGTTCGGTCAATAAAGTTATGAAAGAGCTCTTTTGTAAACAGGTATAATTCTAGTAATTACAAACTAAATAATGTAGTAATTTTGAAAAATCACGATCGATCTGATGAATCCGAGTTCAAAATGTAATTTGAATATCAGCAATGTAGCAACGATATAATATGCGATACTAAATGGATCATATTTTTTCAGAGTTCACACTCGTCCTCGGTTGTGTCAACGACGACGAGTACGGAGCCCACGCGACTGCCGAGGCCATCGCTCGTCCCGCCAGAGTGCGTCGCGCGGATGCAGGATCTCGAGCGCGAGAACGAGGCCCTCAGGATGGAACGCGCTCGGCTTGAGCAGAGCTACCGCAACGCCGACACCCGCCGCTTCGAGGAGCAGATGGCCGAAATCTCACATCTCAAGGTTCGTGAGCTGGATTAGCAAAGCGCGGAGTTCCGAGGCTGGAAAAGTAACGGGTCGCAGTTACCCAGTGCGCTGTTTTACCGATCGTTCAATGTTCTGCTGCCGCAGTATGTAGGTCTCTATAGCGGAACCGTGCGAAACCTGATTTATTTGATGGCACTTGGTTTTAAGCGTTGATCATCCTATACGTTTATCTTATAAGAAATTTGAAATTGTTTTTTTTTTCATTTTAATTAAAGAGCCATTAAGTCTTTGAGGTGTAAGCAATTACGATTTGTCATTACATCTTTTTGGCGTAAAAGCATTTTGTTTTTAAGTTACATCCAGCTATTGCGAACAAGATATAATTGTCAACGACAAAAAAAGCCTAGTTTTTTTTGTATTTATTCAAAATTGATTTTCTTTTCAACGTTTTAAAAATTCTCTCAAATTATCAATATCTTAAACTTGAGAGGTTTAATTCTTGAATCAGAAAATAGAACATTTGCATATGTTCAGATGACTTTTCGTACCGTTTGAAATTACTTTTCGAAATTGAAAGATTGATTTTCCTTGTTCAAGATAGAATTCTTCATTTTAAAACAGTCATAGGTTTCGACAAAAACTCCTCAACTTTGACATCAAACCAATAAACCTCAATAATTCGACTGCAGCTAAAAGCATTTCGGTATGCAAAATAAAACACGCTTCCTTTGTAATCGCTCATCAGGCAATTTAAAAAACGAAACAACAGCAGTGTCGCCGTCGCCATTGTATAGCTTACCTTAGTAAGCGCTTTCGCCGCGAAATCGTCCATTACCATCGCTAGCTTGTTTAACGACGTAATGGCTATCCTCAAACGATGCGACACAGCACCTCTCCACCCTGGTACTTGTTTGTCTTTTCAACGCCCGGACCTATTGTCAACGGTCACCTCTTTATTTTATCATACGATTCACTCGCGAGGAAGTTCTAGTTTGTTGTTATATTTGGGGACAATTTAGATTGAAATGTGATAAAAAAAGAATATTCCACGCAAAAATAAGTTTATCTCTCGGCAGAGATCGCAGACCGCAAATTTTGAAGGACAATTTTCCCAGTTCAGTTCAGTTTTCCCATCAGTGGGTTCGCAGGAAATGTATGATAATACCGATCATTCTTCCATGTGTGTACCAACAAAATTGTATCGCGGGTCTGCGAGCGAATTTGGAAACGGGGGTAAAAAAAACAAACGATTATCGTCGTGTAAATCGAGCAAACGTCTCGCACACGATTGACACGTGAATTAGCGCGTCAGAGTATCCGTGCGAAATTACACATAATCGCTATTGGGATCGACGCTCAAGTCCGAAAACCATCAACGAGCCCGACCTTATGCAATTTGTCCTTTATGCGGAGAGCCCCTTGTGCGCGTAATATCCATAATTAATACGAACGGCGAGTGAATTATAAATGCAATTTTTTTTTATTTACACGAGGGTGCGCGTGCGCAAGTGAGAGAGAGAGGGAGAGCGAGTGAGAAGCCGTAAAACGGAATCGAATGCACGAAACCCTATATACGAGAGCCGGGGAGCTTATGTGCATAATGATGATCGCGAGCGGAGGGAAAAGGCTCGTTTGCCCTCTGCCGCCACTCATTATCAACGTTTCTTTCGCGAGCCACGGATAAAAGTTAGGATTCTTGTGAAAAGTGAATTCTTCGAGGAAGAGCCGAATTCGTTTAATATTGACGAGAATTTGTTTTGTGACAAGGTACATGATTGTCCGTGTGTGTGTGTGTGTGTGTGTGTGTGTGTGTGTGTGTGTGTGTGTGTGTGTGTGTGTGTGTGTGTGTGTGTGCGTGTGCAATTTTGTATTTAATGCCTGCCGCGGCTACGGTTTAATTTCGCGCTACCAGTTTGTGGTTTTTTCTTTGTGCGAGCGCGGCCGGTGTTTTTTTTTCCTGCGTTAATTATATATATTCGCGGCCGGTGGCTTGATTTACTTCGATTTTACGCTTGCAATAAAATTACGACCAGCGCGGCGTTGGGGAATTTCCGCGTATATAGTTTTACGGAGGACGACTTTGTTTCGCATCCGCGCGTGCATGATTTTGAGGGAATTTTATTTATGCCGACTGTAGATTACAAGGAGCGAAATGTAACAGCGGTTTCCGCATATTTTCAACGAAGTTATCGACAATGCGAGATTCTTCACGGCTGACATTGGATAATTCCTAGCCGATCCCTGCGCATAAAGTACCTTCAATATATATATATTCTTTTCTTCAAATATTGCAATTTGATAACTTCTCATCCAAATTCCCGTTGGGAACATTTTACAATCTCCCAAGTACTATGTAATTTGATATACAAAAAGTTCGAATAATTGTCTCTCGTAATATTATTTGTACATTCTCCCGACAAATGGAGTTCTATCCTTCTTATGAAACATCTTGAAAACTTCCGCTCCGAATAGCACGTTTCATTGATAACACGTTGAAATATTCTAAGCTTGGCCAAATCGTAGAACACGTATAAAATCCGAAAAGTTTTTGAATTTTCGTGAATTCAGCATGTATATACACACACTTATATGTATATACACGTGGAATCTCAGAACCTCGCTCTCAATTTATCCTAATCGATTTAGCTAATCGACTCGGTTTTAAATCGTATTATCCGATTAATCGATCGGTCACCGAGCGCCCAAGTCTTAATTCGCATGGGGGCGAGGGGCAACGGCCACTTGCCAACGGACACGAACGGTATACATATACTCCATACGCACGAGTTAGATTTTGCGGATACTTTTCTGCTCTAATGCGCCCGATTTGCGCGTACGCACACACGCACACTCGGGTGGAATGTAGATTGCTCTCGATTTTTCCGCGCCGCGGCCTTTTCCGAGTTCCGCTTTTTCATACATTAGCCCCGTTACGCTCTCGCTCGTCCTGCGTTTTTTTTTTGTTGTTCGCCGGCCTAATGCCAGTTCGGCGCCGGGAAAAAACTCGCTCGCTTCTTCGGCCGACCGTAGAAGGAGAGCGGCGGTGATTAGTCGTGCGGTTTCGCCTCCCGTCCTATACTCGCGAGTATAGACCAACGAATTCTGCAGTGCAACTTTCGGACGTAGCCGTGATCTTGAATATTATTGTGCATCGACACGCACTTTACACGAGAACGAACCATCTCCACGTGTCCGACGGTAATAGAGAAAATTTCGAATTTTTAAGTGGTTTTTCTCGAGTTCACTGATATTGCACTGTCTTTGAACTTTTACATCCCGAGGAACTGCTCTTTGTTGAATTGAAAAGCTTTGCACCTCAAAAATAGTCCATCGAACATTACAGTAAACTCGAAAAGAAAATGTTTCGTCGCGAGATTCGCAATTTTGTTTTCGTAGGAAATGTCGATATTAAGTGTTGTGAGTATGATTTGTTGGGTGAAACTGGTAGCTCAATTGACCCTTTGCGACATGTGTTTTTTGCAATTTGGAATTATTTTTCATACAATCATTCCGGAACTTTCAGTTCTAAATACGCCAAAATCCCGATAGTCGGTTCTCACGCGTGCGCGCAATCACAGAGAGCCTATATATTCATCGGAATAAATTGAATCAACGTGGAAAAACGCCCTGATTGAATTTCGTTGGTTTTCGCGTGCGATATACACAAGCTTTTCATGCAACCGCATTGTATACGATAACGAGCGCGGGATTATTATATACACTTTGCTATTTTTAAGTCATCTGATTACTCGCTCTCATTTTTCATTTTATCGTACTTACTCCTCTTCAAATTACTCAAGCTGACTCATCGCTGCATTTCTACATCTCGAATTGTGTCTTCATTCCTCCTCGGCTCGTGTACATACCCTGTTATACGTTTATCCGGGCTTCACTTTAAATTTTGAGCTCGTCAATTTTTCCGCAAGCAGTGTGCTCGGTTTCAACAAATTCATTGTTAAAACGAATTCACAGCTCGATCCGCGTGGTTATGTGAAACTTCTGCATAGTCGAAATTAATCTTCGATATTTGATTTGGAAAATGAAATAAAAACGAGTAAATCCGAGAACGAGTTTCATTCGGGCGTGATTAATTGAAAAAAATCCTCGGCAAAATTGCTCGAATCATAAAGCTGATTTTATCAGCATTTTCAGAGAGTTGCACTTAGAGTTAATTCTTAATAACCTAACTAACTGGCTTAAGTGTCTTACAAAACTTTATGCCGAGACAAAATCAAGATTTCTAAGAAAAAACGCATATATAATTCATTGTGCATGGAGTATTTATAAGAGTTCATGGTATGATGAGTATGGATTTAGTAATATTTTGGAGTAATGTTAGTGAATAGGAAAATACTCTCATCTTTTCGTCCCAAGTTTGGAACGATTAACGATTTTACGTGTCATCCTTGGGGCAATGTTAATATTCTCTGTATCATATTGGGTTTTGATTTTCGTAAACATCCATTAAAATGGAAACGATACAGAAAAGATTAGCAAGGGTCTAATGCATGAGAAAAGGCACGTGAAATCGCGAAGCGTTCCTTTCTAACGTTTGATCCACCTTAGAAACCCTACGGATCAGTCGTATCGGGTGGATCAACCACAGGTTCACGAACCATTGAGGGGCTGCGTGGAATAAGGGCCTAACTCCCATTTATTCCACATGGAATAAGGGCCCTTATTCCACGCAGCCCCTCAATTACGAATTTCCCCATTCTACAAATAAACTGTGGGTGGATAAAGTTTTTTCCTCAAAATCTTGGCTATACCCTGATAATTTCGCGTGGCGAGACCCTCGTGCAATTCGATTATTGAGAATCAACTATATAAATACTGATAGAATCTATCAGCAACGCGAACTATTAATCCCCGCTATACAATATAATCGAGTACTCTTAGACACGGACGCGCTATATTATTGAAGGGGAACAATCCGCTCGTATCAATACACTGCAGCGTTGGCATATAGGCGCGCAAAAACGTATATAACCGCTCAAAGTTTTTCTTTTCGCGCTCGCACGCAGTTATAAACATACGCGCGTGCACAAAGTGCAACTGTCGCTCATATACATACAGGCAGGCAGGCGCGCAACAGCTGCAGCAGCTCGCGCGCGCATCCCGCTATTATTATTATTTCACGGAGCGGCGGCGGCGCGACGCCCCAGCGGAGCGTGAGAATCCGGGGAAAAACACGTGGTGTGTATAGTGCCGAGGCGCGGAGCTCGGCGCGAAAAAGAGCTTGGTGCGTGCGCGCCGCGCTCGCGGTGCAGTCTAGTACGTAAGTAGTAGCTCGAGGGCCGCCGTCGGAGCAACTCGAGTGCGCGCACTCCAGCTTCGGCCTGTATGTGTATACGTACACGTACACGCACACGAGGTACTGTACGTGAATAGAGACTCGTTGACTGCACCACAACCCGCCGGCCCGATCCAACCCGATACATACCCCGCCTCGATGGGTCTTACTGCTGCTGCTGCTGTTCCTGCTCTTTTGTCATGGTACACACACACACACAGCCTTATACTCGAACGGGGGAGCGGGCTTATCCGAAAACCCCTTTGCGAAAGCTCCGAGCTTGCGATCCGCGTTACGAGAATTGTCCGTTTGATTTTTGACCGAGCGACAAACTGGTCAATGAGTATACATTCCAGTGGTTATTCGCGGTTTTTCGATTTGTTTTCAATCCGATCGCGATCTCTAGGAAAATACTTCGCAAACGGGTTTTTCTTGTGCGAAATTTGTACGTATTATATTTTCAATAATTTTCGTGGATTTTATTGCTCTGAAATCCGTATAGTTTTTCTATATTTCGTGTTTTCTTGTAATGAAATTCAAAAGTAAAACTTTATTTAGATTATCAATGGTGTTATTCATTCTGACATTTGTGTCTACGGTTGGATTCACCTCAACAGAATCTTACAAATGAGTTCTATCGGGTGGATCTAGGACGGAACGTTTAAATTATTTCCCCATCTACTAATATTGTACTAGAATAAATAATACATATTGATAATATCATATTTACACTTCATATCGGGTACAGCACGTATTCAGAACAATTTATAAAATCACTAGTATACACGTACTCTAAGGGAGTTTTTTGTTGAAAATTTTGACTTTGTCTTTAAAACAAGTGTATGCGAGACACTTGAGCAAATTGAGAATCAACTAAGAATTCAACTCTCTATATTAATGCCGGTAGAATCAGTTATGCGAAAATGAAGAGTCTTATTGAAACACTCGAAAATTCGCACTAAGCATTTTTTAGTGCGATGTGTTATAACATTCGTGGGTTTGACGCAACGGTCAATCGGCAATCAGTGAATACTCCCACTGTTTCTTTTCACGTTATCGCTTTGGTTCGCGCGAACTTGACCGAAATTCGTTCGCAGCTTCATAAGCGCACGAGGACGCATTATTACCTCGTACAAATTGTCCCGTTAGAATCTAGCTGGATCAATCTTGTATTGAGCATTAAGCTCGTTAATCCGTTACATTAGATCTTAATTAAATTGATAGTGGAGGTAGCAGTATACGTGTTTCGAGGGAAAAAAATAAAAGATTTCTGATATTTATGGGATCATCAATAGTTGCAGGAAACTAGGAGGGTATTACATTTCATCGGACAAATAACTACACCGGGATTTGCAATTGTAAATAGGAACATCGAGATTCATCTAATTAAAAGTTGATATAGCTTAATTTAATTCGACTTTCTTCAGTGAGCTAACTTGATAAAAACAAATCACGAAAACCGGATTCGACAAAATTGAAATTTGTGTATTCTAAAGATTGGATGACATTTATGCGGTGAATTTCGTTGAAAAACTACAAAATTAGCACCGAACACTGATAACTAATTTGAAATACTCGTTTTAGCTGATTCAACACCCATTAGCGGCTTCGAACCGATATAGTTAACGATTGTCATTAAAAATTCAAATACATTCCTGTAATTTTGCTGATTATTGACGTGAAATCTGCTCATCTTATAGCTTTAAAATTTAGAAAATCTCAGAGATTGAGAAATCGGCAGAGAAAGTGCACACAATACTTTCTTTCGCGAATATCTAATAAAGAATAAAAAAAGCGCGTTCTGTGCTCTCAGTTGGAACTTACATATAACTTTCGCATTAAAAAATATCTTTGACACCGTGTAATAGTATAAGCAGATAATGAAAAGAATTTCTTGTTTCTTTATGCTCGTGTGAAATAATAGCTTCTTCGTAAATTTTTTGAATCGTTTGCAAATTATTAGAATTGAATCAAGTAAAAATTAGCTTGATAAGGTTGATAAGAGAGGAAAAAGTTCTGTGTGTGTTATAGAAATTCTCAACGTTTATGTTGTAATTGTTATAACATTTTCATTCATTCCGACAGTTTGATTATCTTTGTCTGTAGTATATCAAGTATAAAATCTAATTAGAAATGTCTATTCTCCGATAAAGCCGAAACTTTCTTTGAATTGAGTATATTCTTGAGTATACACTTATTTTATATCAAGTATATTCTCAAGATCTAGATGTGTTTCGTTCAAAATGAATTGAAAAGCGAACTTGAAAAAAAAAAAAAAACAATCAAATAGATAATGAAACACAGCTTGGTTGCGCAACAAAAATACGAGTGGCGCCAAGTAACAAAAACAGCGATAAGAAGGCAATAATTATAATATTTCATGTTCTGGCGCTCGTTTCTATTCATCCAGTCCGTTCCATTCAGTGACTGCACGACATATTTCAGGAAATCCGTAACGTTGAATACAATCAAAATTACTGTAAGTATTAATATTTACAAATGTAACTGAAGATTCCCCGGCGTGATTTTGAAGATGGACTGTTCCATCAAAAATTTAATTTAATTAATTCGTTTTTCTATTTTTGTGTTATTAGGAGAAAATAAAAAAACAAACCCGTTGTAAGAATAGAACTTCCATAGAAAACAAGTTTAGCAAAAAGCTTTCACAAACTTTTGGCAAGGTATCGTTAAAATCAATCAATTTTAACTTGAAAACTTTCTCTGGCTTTGTTCCAGTATTAATTTGGCTTGTTCTGCTGGTGTTAAATCATATACAGCATTAAAACTCGAGAGAGTGGTCTTATTTATGTAAAAGCAAATGTTTCTCTCGTCTTAAAATGTCCAATTAAAGTTTGAAAACCGTTGCTAATTGGATAGACAGGGAGACAGAGAGAGACAGTAAATTTTCAATTAAGTTCAAAACGCTCGAGATCATTTTGTTTACGACTTTTCTTTTCGACATCACCGGATCTACAATTAATCGTCGTCTTTCATATCAACCAATGTATCGGTCAAAACATAAATTTCGACGCTCGAAAGTCATTCTCCAATGAAAGATGTGCACGTGAACAGTTTCCCAATCGAAATGGAAATTCTCGAGATAGATTTGAAAGGGAAGAAAAATCACGCGGATGGAGCGAATCAATTATTGAGAGTATATATATACACATCAAGTACTGCATTTGTGCATCAGGCGAGGAGAGCCACTGGAAGTCAAAGGAGATTCCTTGCTGTAAATAGACTGGGCAGATTTAGAAGCGCACATGTAGACTTAGATGTGTAGATGGACTTTTTATTTTGTCTCGAACTGCGCGCCCCGTTCTTGAGTACACTTGAAATAGAAATTTGAAAATCAAACAAGTCGGTCGGGGTAAAGACAGCGCGGTGTCAAAGCAATCGAATCAATCGTGTTCTATATATATATATATATATATTCCATGAAATCTCACCGAGATGAACGAAGGTGTAACAATCGATCGTTCGACTCGTAACAATTAGCGCGCGCGCGCATGAATTAGGGAAAAGCGTCGGCTGCACCTGCAGCTGTCTGTCTCGTTCGAAGGGGGATGGGGGGAGGCTCTGTGGCAAGTCGCGCGTTGCATTCCCAGACGCGCCAATGCACCGGGCAATCGAACGAGCAAGTATATACCTGGACCGGAGCGTCGGACGTTCGAGTGCTCTAAAACGGCTGGTCGCCTCCGCCTGGGCTAATAAAAGACAGGGAGAAAAATAAAAGGCACAGGGGCACGCGCTCGAGTGTGTATATGCGTGCGATCGCGCGCCTGAAAAAAGGCGAAAATGAGTTCCGAGAGAGGGAGGGAGAGAAAGAGAGACAGTGGAGGAATGGCGCGCGCACTGAAGTCGAGAAAGAGAGAGAGAGAGAGAAAGCGATAGGTATGTATCGGTCATCGGAGCGCCGCGCGCGCGCCTGGCTTGAAATTCCCCCTCGACTCCTATATATACACACACAAACGCACACACATACACACACACACACACACACACACACACACACACACACACACACACACACACACACACAAAACACACACACAAAACACATGCACGAGAGCGGCCGAGCTGCATGGGAGGGAGCAAAATAGAGAAACATAGCAAGAGAGAGCGAGAGAGAGAGAGAGAGAGAGTGAGAAAGAGAGAGAGAGAGATCAGTGTGCGCAAAGGCGAGGAGAGCGAGAGGAGCGTCTCTCGATATGATAAAACAACCGCTGCTGTCGCCGACGGTAAAGCCAGCGTTCACTCAATCTGTCTGTGTGTGTTGAGAGAGCAGAGCCGCATACGCTCGCGCGCGCGGGTGTAAATATAAGAAGTAATGTATATAATAGGATCGAGATCGGGTGGTGAAAAATTCGTATATAAAGTACTTAACGATCTCGCGCGTGCGAAATAAAGTAACGCCCGTCGCGATTTGTACTGTATAGATATACACATATATAGGCACAGAGAGAGAGGGAAAGAGAGAGAGAGAGAGCCTGGTAGCGAGTTACATAACCTTGAAGACGGACTCGCCGCCCGCTAGCGAATATAATCGCACTGGATTAGCATTTGCATGGGTTACATTATAGTATTGGCGCGAGAGCCGAGGTCCCGCGGCCGCCGCTATAATTATATAAGGATTCCGCGTGCCATTGGCTGCCGCCGCAGCCGCCGTCGCCGCTGCTGCTCCGACTTTTTCCGCCGCGCACACGTAAACACGAGAGCCGCTCACTCGCGCGCGCGCGCCCCATAGCGCCTCTGCAGTGTATATATATATATATATATATATATATATATATATATATATATGTATATGTGCTGCAGCCCAGCTCAGTTCTCCGCGCGGCGCCCGAGTCTGCCCGAGTCGCGCGCTCGGAGAGCCGCTATATACGCTGCGCTGCCGCGCTGCTACTTGTATTATACTGTATATACTTATGCGAGAGTGCGTTGGCTGTACGGCTCGCCCAACTCCGCCGCCACCTTATACACTCGGCGCAGTGCTCTCTAGCACGGCCTAGATGCCACGCGATCTCCTGGGCCTGCTGCAGGGCTGACTGGTCCGCGCACGGAACCTCCTCCTCTGTGGCTCTTCGCTGCTGCTGCTGCTGCTGCTCCTGCTCCTGCTCCTGGCTCTCTCTCCCTCAGTTTCTCACGGGTCGGTGCGTGCTGCTGCTCGTGGCATATAATAATTGTGCTCCTCTATACATTTGTGCTACTTTGGCGTGTTCGGATTTTTTTTGTCTCGTTTCCGTCAAGCCCAGCAAGACAGTCGATGTTCAGGAGCAGTGTCGTTATCCGTTTTATCATCCCAGGCTGTGTACTAATCTCATTCAGCTTGGACCGACCACTTGTGATTGTTGAAATATGTCGCTGGCTCTTCCGTACAAGATACTCTTGCTCGGTTCAATAATCTGTGATAATACGGTTCGAAACAATAATGTGCTAGTGTCTCCCACTGTCTTTGAACGATTGGTCTAATCCAAACTAGTACTTAAGAACGATAGTGTTTTTTTTCTATCTATCCTTATTGTCAATATCTTGGAGCTTGATGAGATTGTATTTGATCCTTGCTTCATGATTATCTTTTCATCTTGTTGAGATGTCCACCGTACGGATATTGATTATACTAGAACAATACATCAATGTACATATAAATGAGCGAGGAATACAAAGGAGTGACTCTTGAGACACTTGTATTGAACTTCTTTTACTTTTATTATGATTCCAGGAACAGCATAACTTAGAACTGGAGCATCTTGCCAAAGAGAATGAAGCGCTGCGTAGTAGACTACGTGATGTTGTTCATTCGCCGCTGTCGGATTCGGAAAAGCAACAGCTGCTAGATGCATCACGACTGCACAATTCGGCGCCAGCTTCCATTGCAGTACTGCAAGAGGATAGCTGCGCCGGATCTAATAATATGACACAAGAAAATGCCAGGAGCACCACACCGGAGTGGGACAAACGATCCACTAGTTCAGAAGTGTCGGTGGCCTGCTTGCAGGATAGAATACTGCAGATGGAGGAGACGCATTACTCCACAAACGAAGAGTTGCAAGCGACTATTCAGGAGCTCAGTGATTTGCAGGTGACTTTTCGATGGCTATTATTTTAAAGCATCAAAGTCAGACAATTGATATAATTACTATACTAAACCTATTCGTTGTTTATCTTTCAGGCACAGTTAACAGAACTTCAAGCAGATAATGAGAGGCTTGCAGAAGAAAAAGGTGTACTATTGGAATCTCTTTGTAGGCAGACTGAGAAGCTGGAAGATTCTAGATCTAAAGTAGACACGTTACAAGGGCTACTACTGAGAGATGAACAGTCTCAGGAATCAAGGGGCTATAATACAGAAAGAGAACAGAAACTAGTAGACCTACTGAAGGTATTTATAAACATTACATTTTAATTATTTGATCATCAAGAACCAAATTTATTTGCTCTGAATTTTTTAAATCTCATTAAAATCACTATGATTTTCTTACTTGATTGAAAGCAAAAAAGTTTACACGGATAAAGATTACAAGTTCAAACAAAAACTATATGCTTACAAAATATCATGTTCTGAGCAATAGCGAATGCAGATTGAATTCCAAACCAGTTATATTCTCATTTGGCATGAATATTTTTCTATAGTGGGATACTTTTTAGTTCAATTCTTTTCAAGAACAACGACATATACGCTTATGCATCCATTCTTATTCTGTTTCAGAGTGCGCAAGAAGAACGAGAGAGTCTTCTGCGAAAGCAAGAAGAGCTAACCTCTGAATTGAACTCTCTACGGACCTCGGCTGGAACTAGCTCAACTGAAGTCGAGCGCTTGACAAAGCGCGTGCACTTTCTTGAATCGACAATCGACTCTGCAAACGTCGAGCGAAAGCTCCTAGACCTTGAGTTAGCTGAATCTAAGCAGGAGGGAGCTAATCGTAGCATCGAGATAAGCAAGTTAGCCTCACTGTTGGACAATGCACGAGCCAAGATCGAAGAGCTCGAGCAGTCGAGACAGCTCGAAAGCAAAAGTGAGGCTGACGAGATGCTCGACGCTGCCAGACGAGAAAAGGACACATTGGAAACACAAGCTGCTGCTCTTCAGGAGCAACTCTCCAGGTCGCATTGCGATCATGATAGATTAAAAGATCAGTATTCCCAGCTCCAGGAAGAGTTCAAGGTGAGTTATGAGGTTTTATTGTTTTTTTTTCTTCCAAGGGTTATCCTCACTAGGAGATGTACCCGAGGTTTTATTGTTCTCGTGCAACCTTTTTTAATCAGAATATTTGAGATTATTCATGATTTAAAACAAAATCCAATTCGAATAATAGGTTTGCTAATCTACGAAAGATGTATTTCCAATTCGTAATCGAATCTAATAGAATCGTAACTGATCTAATAGAATAGTTTTGAGTTCTATTGAGTTCACGATTTCTTGCCATTAATTATTTAACTCAATAAAGTTTTTTAGTCCGCTCGTTACCAAATTTTAATTTGTGTGATTGCAGGTGGCCCGCAACAATGCAAAATCGGCAATCGCGGAATTGGAGTACAAGCTGAGTCAGCTGAAAGAGGAACGAATGTCGGTAAATGCTGAGCTGCAGCTCGTACGCGATTCTCTGGCTGAACTACAGTTGCAGTGCCAGCGTCACCTAGAGGACAAGCGTGAGATGAAAGCCGTGTTAAGCGAGCTGCAGAGGCGCGAGCGTGAAGCCCAGAGTCGTCAGCTTGATCTTGAGTGCGCCTTGGCCGAGGAGCGCAGGCTCAGACAGGAAGAAAACGCCGAGTGGCAGCAGTTCCAGACCGACCTTCTCATGACTGTTCGCGTCGCTAACGACTTCAAAACCGAGGCGCAAAGCGAGCTTGAAAGGGTCGTTATGGAGAATAAGGCCCAGAGAGACAAGCTCAAGGCGCTCGAAGCCCAGCTTGATAAACTCAACAACATGAGTAAGTTGTAATGTTTTTCTCATAGCTCGAATAGAGTGCAGTTGATCTGGTTAGCCTTGAAGTATTGAAAAAACAACGATTCTAAAATATAAAGATATCTATTATGATTAATTTACAATTCAATTTTAATGGTATTCTGATCAAGATTCGTAATTCTATCGAAGCAATTATATTCGTTACATTGTTATTTTTATGTATTATTTATTATGAAGTCATTTGAAACCCATACTTTCTAATAATTTCACATTTCGCTTTTTTAATGAATGTGGAATTTTCTTTACTTCAAGTACTAATCAATGTTGAAAACAATTCGATTCTTTTATTAAAATTGACAATCAGTGTCGCATGGCAAAAGATTCTTTTTTCATTATTATGTTAATTTTAATTGCACATCAGGCAACGACGTTCAAAAGTCAAGGAGCACTGTACTAAAGCGTGGACGTACGATAATTAGGAAACGTTTTGAACCAAAGAATATGGTAGTGAAAAGTGATGCACCCAGGCTAAAGGGTATCTTAAAACATTATGTGCCAAAGACAAGAAATGTTTTTAAGAACCACGTAAATGATGAACAAGGAAACAGTGTTTGGTTTTGTATAAGTGATTCGTTGAATTACAATCCAAAAATTATTTCTAACAATAGTGAAAAGAATAAATTTTCCGCCGATATCAAGGCTGATAATAAATTTCCCTTTGATGATATTGCTCTAAACAAATATTCTAATGGAAATCCATACTCACCAAAAGATAATGTACCAATGATCATAGATCTAACTCCTAAAATTGAACTGGAACCAATAAACGATCCAAATATTTCTGTAAATAAAAACGTAATATCTCAACCGAGTGAAGAAATTTCAAAAACTTGTTTAAATTCAACTTCTTTAACGCCAAACGATAAATATATTCCCAAAATCATTGATTCAACTCTCAAAGTAAAAAATGACAAAGTATATAATCAAAATTCTAAATTCTATCTGGATGAAGAGGATAAAAATTCATCTAATGCAGTTACTAAAGAAAGTTCTTCAATTAACGATCTAGATTCACAAAATGATTTATTAGATAAAAATACTGACGTTGAAAGTGTAGGAAAAGACGATTATACTATAAATATTTCAAATAGTCGATTCTTCGTCCCGAATAATTACGATTTCACCGATTATGAAAAATCTATGGATGATCTTAGTTTTAAAGTAGACCCAGATGTCACCAAAGCACTACGAAAAAGTTTAGAAGAAAAAGTTCCAAACAACATTTCTGAAAAACTTAAAAGGCCATCTTTAGATGAAAATACTGCCAGTTGTGAGGCTAAGCAACATAGAAAATTGAATGACATGAAAGTAGATCAAAAAGTTTCTGTACAAGAGCCTTTGAAAATTCGTAAACATAATGGAAATTTTCAAAGTGAAGATTTTAGTACAGTTGTACTCAGAAGAAAGGCTGGAGATGTATTATTAGCAGACAGCACACTCGAAAAAACTCAAATTAGTAGATTTGATTTAAAAAAGCCTCTAAAGAATGAATCAATCACAAAAAACAGTGCAATCGATAAAACTAAGAGGCCAGTGACGGAGAACCTACAATTGTCAAGATCAAATTTCCTAAGAAATTCTATCCATGAAACACAACCTGCAAGCTCCTTATTCAAGAGGTATTGAAAAATTATTAATATTGATCCTCAGATTTTATTTGATTGATTTTTATGCTTTATCATCCATAAAATAAAATGTTAATTATTTTACAGTTTCTTTCAATTGATTCCTTATAATTTGTCATAACATTAGAATGTTTAACAATGTCACTAGTAGATAGAAATATATATAGAATTAATAGTTGTTTGTTTCTTGATAATTGAAACATTAAAGCTCTCAAGTAAAGTATGCAAATTGAAATGAATAGGAATGTATAATAAAGCATGAAAATTATGAAATAAAGTAAGAGAATCAATAAACATGACAAACTAGTAGGCACTCGTTTCCGCGGAACTCGTTGGAGCTTGCACCTAACGCACCATCAAGATTCCCTATGGCGCCAAAATTGGTCTCGGCGATGCGACAAAAGTTCGAGGACTTACCTTCGTTGAGGGTAAAAGATGAAAACGCAACCGTTAAGCCGAACCCCCGTCGGAGATACGCCGGCAATTTCGAGGATGTCGTCACTGCGAAACCGAAACCAATGCCACGGCGTCTGCTCGGTTGTAAGTCGCACAAAAAGAATCCAAAGTAGAGAAAAATGCATATAAAAACCAGCGTGGAATACCAAAACGGATATTATAACCTGTGATTGTCTACGCTACAAAAACCCTGAAACTTGGGCTTTCTGTGTGTTTCTTCCTATTTTATATTTTCCAAAGTTAGCAACCAGATATATAAATTGGTTATCATCTATACCTGCGTAATTTTTGTGTGCCAATTCACCCTGCTATAATTTTTAATTCCGTTATTAATCAAAATAATCAGTGTTTGACCCTTGAGTGGATTATTGCTACAGCAGAAGACTCTTTGCTACCAATCAACTTTATAAAGCTTATTTTCATACGTGCAGAGGGGAATGTTCCGCAATACTGTGGATCGCTTTATGTGTGTTACCCTGAATTTGGTTTAAAGTGCCTTGATGTACCCTCATATATATATAGACCTGGGAAAATCGGTTCTACCCTAATTTTCAGTCTTTTTTGATTATAGATTGAATTGAAAAGTACAATTTTATATTATTAACTCACGAGTGTTATTCTTTTATAACAATCTTCTTTTAAATTTTATCCACGCTTTATACTAAAATTCATCTTTTGGAAACTTGATATAGTATATTAATTTACTTCTCTAGGATTCTATTTATTACAATAAAGGTATAGATTAATGTATATATGTTAATTAATGTAATGCAATATTTAAAATGTCATGCATTATTCTTTTCGTATTATTGGATAATTATATCTAGTTATGTCTAATTTATATAAATAATAATTACACATATAAAAATGAACTTCAGAGAAATGACACCGATTTTTTTCAATCCCATTTATTTATAAATGTTTATATTCTCATCTGGCGTTCATGTTCATACATTTTTTGCTTATTGCTTGGCTCTATTTCAAACTAATCCAGAATACCTAAATGAATTGATGAAGGAAACTTTACATTTTTCAGCAAACCAAAAAAGCATAACACCAACATCTAGAATCGTAACAACGCCTACGGAAACTCAGCAGTCGGTTATAACGAGTGTTCAGAATGAAATTGCAGCGCGACGCAAAGCAAATATCACTCGGCAAGATTCCAGACTTTCTGTCAAATGTCTCATTGAGAGCATCGAGAATGCGACGAAACAAGCAAAAGCTGGTAAGTTTTCATTCTTGAAGTTCGAAATTATCTAAATTTTATCAAAATTCGATTGAAAAACATATGTTCATCCTCAACTCCTAGGTCCAGGTAGCCGTAGCAGTTCAACGTCGTCTTTGAATTCAATCGGCACAAATGACGTAATTTCTTTGAAAACTCCTCTCAGGGATCAGCAAATCAATAATCTTATTTGTACTACCAATACCACCAATAACAACAACAAGACTCAGTCAACGAACGCAAAGAAAACTTTTTCAGGTAAGATAATTCAGTTGAATTATTTTTATACATACATTATCACTTTCTTGAGACCTTCATAAATTCTTTGGAATATTGTCAATCCACCCTTGAATGATTTTTTAAAATAAAACGAGATAAATTTCGGTGCTGTAAGAAGTTATTTTTATTTCTTATTCAGAATCAAAGAACACTGTGCCTTCAGTGCTGAGTTCGGGTCAGCTGTTGGACTCAGCGGCGATCAATGTCAAGACGATAGATTTCGTTCGGCGAAACAGCGTGACCGACTTGTCAGACCGAAAAGATCCGCTCTGTGGACTTGTGAAAAATGGTGGCTCAAGAAGGAACGCCCTGCTGAAGTGGTGCCAGAATAAGACAGTCGGCTATCGGAACATAGATATCACCAATTTCAGCAGCTCGTGGAACGACGGTTTGGCCCTGTGCGCGATACTGCACACCTACCTGCCCGAAAAAATACCATATGACTCCCTCACCCCTACGGAGAAGAGGCGCAATTTTTCTCTAGCCTTCTCAGCTGCTGAAAGTGTTGGCATACCAACTACTTTAGTGAGTTTCACTTCAATAATTTTCTGCTTTCAGATATTGACTACAGTTACCTTTTTTCAAAAGCATAAATTAGTATTATAAACAGCCATTTATTCTGCTAATTAGCAAAGTTCATTGAATGCATTCGTCTTGATTGGATTTTATTTATTTTTTTCTAGAATTTAACTAAGAAAATGTTTCCTCTGAATATTTTTTGCTCACCTAATTGCAATGTCCCTTGATGATTTTTGTATGTTTGATGAGTTTTTTGAAAATTCATGTTTTTCTTCCAACAGAATATCGGTGATATGTGTCAGCTCGAGCGACCCGATTGGCAACAGGTTATGACTTACGTGACGAGTATCTACAAGCACTTCGAGACCTGATTCGGAACAACAGAGAGCGCGAAGGAAATTTATTATACTTACGAAGCTTGCTATTTATCGTCATTCTAAAACTTTCTTTCTTTTACTTGAACAAACTTGACCACGAGGAATAGCAACGTCATCTAGTCAACTCAGTACCAGGGGGAGATAATCTTACTTCTGAGAAAAATAAAGAGAGCAGCTTCCTCGAAAGTCCTTGGAAAAAGAAAGTAGTATGTTATATTTTTTTGCAGAGTTAAATAGATGCAGGGGCTCGTAAGAATGTATCCTTATCAACGGAAGAACGCCTCTCCCGAGCCCTTTATTTTTTTATAATATTTTGCACTAAACTCTATTCGACGCTTAATCAACCGCTTCGAAGGATAAATGCGAATGTTAATTCAGGGTGCGGCAACGTATGTTTCCTTCAATTAACATTATGAGACTGAAAAATATTCATACAGTATATGTTTTATATATGAATGTTGTGAAAGTTTAAAAAAGTAATTACAAAACATGTGACCGATTACATAAATGTAGTTTAAATATTGAGCATAGTTTGCGAGTCATCGTTTATATTTATATGAAAAAGCTCTTCTCTATATATTGCTGAACATAGATTCAATTGCTAGTAAGCGAATTAATGATCATGTGTCGTGAATTGTGTCTCAAATTTCTTAGTATACCAGGAGTATTTTCTTATTTGTATGATGATTATTTCTTTTTTTTTGTGTTATACTTTCAAGGCACATTAATGGTATATTTGTACAGAAGTGGAAGAAATTCGTGTGAACGTGAAATAATGTGTGAAGAAGCGCATTTACATCTATAAGAAATCCTAATTTATTATGTATCGTTCGTGCAGAATATTTCAATTAAGGAAAGTTATAAGCAACGGTTTAAGCTAAGTTCTCTGTGATATAGCTATGATAGTCCCAGAAGCAGAGATACACATGCGTTTACGATTATTCGCATTAATTAATTTTTTCACTCACTGTATGTGCGTTTAGCATCTCTCACTCTTTGTTGCTGCTTCGCCCTGGTGGCGTAGAAATAAAAAAAGTCCATCACGCTTCTCAAAATGAAATGTTATAATACGGCAGTTTTTATCAATTCAAGAATATACCTATACCTCGGACTGGATAGCGCGATTTTGTAGTGTCGTTATTATCGTATACTTCGTTTTTTTCTCACTAAATATTATATACTAAGAACTTGTTTTCTTATTAATAGAGACTGTCGCCTTGAGATTTTGTAAAGAGGTTTTGCTTTCAGACCAACTGGAGAGCAATAACATGTAATGTTTATAAGAAAAAATTCGATATTTTCCAAACCGAGAGTTATAAGGTTATTTGATTCCCGATAATTGTTGATTTTATTGTTCTTGAAGTGAAATTAATTTTTTATAAATTCTAAGGTGCTACTTTCATGTACGCTCCTGTCCATTTACAGTATGTCAAACGCGAATAATTGTGAATAATGCGAATTTTTGAACATGATAAATTTTATAACGTCCAAAATTTTTTATCCACGTCGATATAAGAGTTTTTACTACTTGTGACGTCTGAAAGTACGTTTTTCTATTGATTATATTTGATATTGAAAAGGCGAGAGTAAGCTATAGATGCGCTTTTATATATCTGTATTTTCGTATAAATATTCTACAAAGAACTATGTGGGAATTGTGACTTTGATAATGAATTGAAGTTGTAATAGAATGTGTATAAACTTTATTCTACCTCTTGAAATCGTACCTATTCCTATTTACAATTTATCAAATTTTATTTGCACATACAATCCATTGAAGGATCAGAGAATTCGCGCTCATTCAAACATCGTAAAAACTAGTTTTCTCAAACCACTATCAATCTTTTTTTATTTAATAAATAAATCTGAGAAAAATTAAGTTAAAAATGATTCATTTTATACAATAGGTATATTTATAAATTTTTAAAAATCGGCATGTTGTTTTAAACAAACATACGAGCCAAATAATTTTATGTATATACATCATTTCACAAAGAAACCGCTCAAAACTGATCATAGTCAAATCGATGTTAGGGTAGGTGAGTGAAATATATACAATCTTCTGATTATATTAATTGTTACAGTTAACATGGGCAATTTATAAATTTGTCATACTCTTAATTTGTAATACAGTCACGTGATTTTTCAAACACTCTATGTATAAAGTATACATCCGATTGATACAATTAAATTTTTACAAATTCTTAGGATAGATTTAGTTATCTTTTCACATAAGATTTTCCAGAAAGATTAAACTTTGATTCGGTTTCTTTGCAGACACGTTAAATCTATACACAATTAAAAAATTAAAAAAAAAACAAGGACGATAAAAATATATAAGACAAGCCAATGATATCCATTTGTCATTCTGTTAGAAAAAAAAAGTATAACAGTCCATCACATACACAGAGCAGGAAGTGAGCAGTGCGTCGACAATTGCACAGCGAGTTACGTATCACTAGTGTCCATTTTGTCCTGGTCTTTGTCGCCCGAGTAGTACTCGTTGGCCGGCTCGACAATCTTGTCGAGGTCCTGGGGGTTTTGCCGGGAGTCTGGATCGGGCTCGGGCTGCCTGTCCTCCTCTGGGGACAGCGCGTCGCAGGGCACGTCCTGCATCTGTACACTGGGCGAGTGCTGGACCATCTTGAGGTTGTCGTAGACGTGCCGTGTAATGGTCTCGAGGTACTGCTTGCTGTTGGCGTTATCCTGGCGCGTCACCACCTCCGGGTGCAGCACGAAGTCCGGGCCGAAGTACTCGATGTACTCTGTCAGGGGCAGCTCGTTGCTGATCTGCTCGTCAACCAGCAGCGACGTCTCGTACGTCCAGCACCTGGCGACGTTCCTCAGAGTGTAGCCGCCCCCGCCTACCGTGAGCAGGGGCACATTGAGATCGCGGACGAAGCGCACGCACTCGCCGTGGCCCTTGGTGCTGAGGCTGAAGCAGCCCAGTCTGTCGTTGGCCAGGGAGTCGGCCCCGCACTGCAGGACGATCGCAGTCGGCTGGAAGAACTCCATCACGTGGGATATGACGGGCTTGAACACCTGCACGTACGAGTGGTCGTCGATCCCCTCCTTCAGGGGCACGTTGACCGAGTAGTCCCTGCCGCTCTCCGCACCGATCTCGTACATGTCGCCCGTGCCCGGGAAAAAATAGTTGCCGTACTTGTGGAACGAGACGGTCATCACGCGGTCGGTCAGGTAGAAGGCCTCCTGCACACCGTCCCCGTGGTGCACGTCGATGTCGATGTACAGGACGCGCGCGTGGTACTTCAGCAGCTCCAGGATCGCTATCACTATGTCGTTTATGTAGCAGAAGCCCGACGCCTCGAACTTCTTCGCGTGGTGCAGGCCGCCGCTCCAGTTTATAGCAATGTCACAGCTCTTATTGTTCAGCTTTGTCGCGCCTGCAATGGGAAAATATTTGATTAACATTTGGTCCTTAGGAAAATCGTTTGAGTTACGAGAAGTAATGTGATCTAGTGAAATTAGCTAATCAATTTCAGTCAGTAGTGATATATAACTTTGTACTCTCTAGAATGTATCTTTTACAAATTTTCTCCATTTTCAATGTGGAAAGCTTGAAAATAAACTTATGATCACTTCCTCATCATTGAGATTTCAAATAATTCAATGATTTTTAAGCAAGATAAATCTCGAATGGTGTAAATATCTATAAAAATGTTATGTACACGTAGAAGAAGCACATCATACATAATAAACAGATTAGCTGATAGATTCTTATGTACAAGATCATACCTTCCAATGATGCTCCAGTATACATTGAACAAAAGTCAAATAGTCCTTCAAAAACAGGACAGTCATCACCGACATTAAAATGAGAAAGATACTTTGTGTAATTCTGTAGATTCTGAGGAGTGACCCTTTGCAGGAAATCCACATATTCATCGGAATGAAAGCGGCACATATCATGTGTGCTGGCTTTGTAAGGACGGTAGATTTGCATCTTCTTGTGTAGACCATAATTGAGTACTAAACTGTGAATAACTGAGAGTCTATGTGGTTTCATTGGATGTCCAGGCCCATAATGGAAATTCCCAACATCAGGATTATAGAAGTATGATACTTTTTTGTTGTAAGTCATTTTTGCACTCTTATCTTCTGGAATAATTCAAAGGGGCATGGCTGTATATATTGTAATAAAACTATATCTGTAACTATTGTTCAACACGCTATACATTGGAATACGCTTGATAGATCGATAAATACATAATTAATCATGTTATAAAAGCCATAAGATTATTTGTTGGCAACTGGCTTACCTAATCTAGATTAAAATATGCAACATTTCCAGTTGTAAGATAAAAATCCTTTTTTGTCACGTCAGCTGTTCCAAAAGTTGCCTAGTCAATTCCAGAACCTCAAGGATTTCACAGTGATTCATTGCCATTTATTTTTCGACGTTGGAAAAGTCATTTTTCACTAATAAACACTTTGTTTTCTTGCTTTGTCAACTATGATCCATCTTTTGGTAAGAAGGTTAGGAATTGCTTGGAACGATGCTCCTTCGCGAACACGAACGAACGCGTCTGGCAACGCTGTTGAATGCGCCGGGACGCGGATATTTTTGAAAGTGACTTTTTTACTCTTTTCTTACCATAATTATGAGATACACGAACCGTACGTACAGCACGAATCTCAAAGCAGACACCGTAGATTATTCTTGAGTTTCAAATGACGGATGCATTATAAGCATTGGATGTTTTTTGATAAATAAGAGTTGAAATTCGAAAGTTGAAATTAGGTTGGAGAAAAATTATTCTCAAGTAAAAAGTTATAAAATTTTCCAGCCAAATACAATCGATTGTACAGCGGAAGAGAGAAAATGATTAATTAACAAAAATACAAAGGATATACGAGATATCTGTGAAGAAGACGCCGCGCCGCTTCGACGGGGGTTCGCGCGCGGCAACATCGCGGCTGCACACACACATACACAGCGGCGCGAGTCTCGCTCACGCGCGCGAGCGAGACAGGGATATACTCGGAGTTGGCTGTTGGAAGAGTGTGCCAGCCGCGCTCCGAAATCATCAATCAACGTAAACGTAAACGCGCGCGTCGCGCTTTGCTTTTCCAGTGCCCGATTCTGAAGCTCAACATATATATATTTACTCCCACTGCAGCCGCGCGCGAGACGGAGAGAGAGAGATTCCGGAGGGGAAAGAGAGTCGTTGCGGCCGTTTGAAAATCGCCGTCGTTCTCGCGGTGCGGCAGGTGTGAGTCGACCGACCGTTGCCGTGCGCGCAGCGATATATCCGAGAGAGACGCGTATCGTCGCTGCATCAGCTCCTGGACGGTGAGTAAACCAATGTGTATTATGCATAAACTTATTATCTAGTCGCCAAGCGGCTATGGTATTCGCGGTCGATTCATGCATTGTTTTTTGTACGTTGGCCGAGCCTAACGAGAGCCCGCTGGTTTTTAGCGCATAAAAGACGCGCTGTGCGCGAGATTGGGGTTAACGGTTGGAATTAAGGTAGTTCATGCCAAACTGCGTTTTCTTACAATTGTCTTGAAATTTTAGCCACTCATTCATAACAATATTTTACACCAGCTGTCAAAATTTGAGCGAGCTCAGCCGTGCCAATCATGAAATATTGAATGTCAAATTTTCACTTCTTAACACGTGAAGTCCTATACCGAGCCTCTCAGGGGATGCTCAAAAAGACGTTTCCATCGATATCTCGAAAATGCTTCTTTAAATGTTGACAAAAAAACAGTATGTTATAGAGGACATAGTAACGAAAACTTCCCTCGCTTAGTGTAGCATGTTAAACCGTACCGTTTCTGAGTTATTTCAATGCAAAGTTGATGATTTCACGTCGCGAACGCGTGAGCGCAGCGAGAGCAAGTGAGACAGAGCATGGGCGAGCTTGTGTTCGCCCGTGCGTGTGCCGTGTACATGTACCGTGCGTGTGTGCGTGAGCTTTATATGGCATGAACTACCTTAAAGAGCTCTCTCGTGTGTGCACTGTGCACGGCCTGATGCAGCAGGAATGCGCGATATGCTGTACGCGCTGCTCTCGCTCTCTGTTGTTCCTTTTTCATTTGAGGTATTCTCGGAGCCTGTGAGATTCGTTGTCGTGCGGAACTGAAGCTTGCTTACTATATATAAATATATATATTGTCCAAGACTTATAAAATATTATACAAGTTGCCGTTTCTGATCTCTACTTGATGTGTTTTTTTTCTTTTGATCCCTGCGTAGATTTGTTGCCCCCCCCCCCCCTGTGAAACACTGACGTATAGCTATACATATATGATCGAAATATTGACGGTATTCATCGATATCCAGTTGTGGACTCGGCGAAATCGAATAAATACCCCCGGCTTTACATGGGATATACTTTGAGTTCAATAACCCATTGCTTTCCATCACAAACAGAGTGTTGGCATTTGTCCTGACACTATATAAGTATTGCATGGTTTAACTTTCTCATTGAATAGGAGAAACTATAATGAGGTTCATTTATTGCCACTCATTCCTAGCAGTCCAATGATCATCTTATAATGAGCTTTTCTAATTGTACTAGCATCCCCCGTCGCGGCTTCGCCCGCGATACGTGTAATTGGGAACAACAAAATTTATATCTCATAAACATAGAATTTCATTTGTTACTGGATTTTTTCTGAATTCAAAGGACCTCTGGGTAAATAATATTCTTTGTCGTTATTTTATTATGTGGTAATAGAATGAATTGATTCTCAGATTTACCTGTCCTAGAGAATCCAACGTATAATTGACCATGGGAAAAGCATTCTATACGGAAATCAATTCCAAAGTATTTAAACGTTTGCCCTTGTGCTTTGTTAATTGTAATAGCAAAAGAAATTTTTATAGGGAATTGTAATCTCTTAAATTGAAAAG
>CM037084.1:61319973-61335902 GCA_020882725.1 Aphelinus certus
ACTCCCCTTTACTCTAATGTTATGAGACCGGGAGTGGAAGCCATATTGATACCACGTGACTTGATGTGCCTTCCCAATATATATGCGAGAAATTTTCTCCAAAGGGAGAGACAATATCTATGCACTTTCATGCTCTACTTATAAGTGAAGCAGCTCAACTCTCTTGCGGATAGCGCTCAGCCGCCTAGTGGAGAAGGCGCGAAGCTCGTCGCTGTAGCCTGGGTCGGCGGGCGGGGGGACTACTTTCCGCGCAGGCGCCGTGCCTGCCATTCGGGGGTTCTGCGGTTAATACGCCAAGAAGTAGTAGTTCGACTATTTATTTATTCATTTAAATAATGTATTTTTCAACGTTTTGCATAGCCTATAACCATCTGGAGTGTGCAATGAAGCTACTGTCAAAATTTGGTAACATTCGATTCAGTAGTTTTGGAGCCAAATGCGAACAAAAAAACGGCTTCCTCTTTATATAATAGTAAGATATAGTTTGTATTCTCAATCTCATTAACTGATGATTAAATAATTTTATTATTTTCTATTGACTGCTTTTCTTGAGCATGATATGCTTTTGCTGAACATACTTTACTACCCAATTCCATTAAGAATAAGAGCAATGAGAATAAAGAAATTTTTCTTACATTATTTTTTTTTATGATAAACAAAAAGTGATATTAATCATAATAATCTTGATGTGTATTGTGTATTCTATGAGCAATCTGGTTTTTGTTTAGACTCAAGGAAGTGAAAAACAAAATGCCTCCAGATTCAAGAAGTGTATCATTCATTTTCCACCGAGATAATATCAATGCTGGAAGCACTCCTGAAGATAGTTTTGCCCAGAAAAAGAATTTCAGGCAAAGGCTGCAGGACAGGTTTGACAAGGAGCAAGTTGATGGGAGCAAGGAGAAAGATTCAGTTGAAAGACCATGGCACAATCTCAGTTTGGGACAGGTGTCCACAGACTCGAAGAAGGTCTTGCGAAACTCGGCCGACAGATTATCCAAAACATTTTCAACTGTTAGAACAACACTTGGCTCGATATCACAAGTTAGTTTACTTATTAATATTATTATTTGGGTAATATTAGACATGATGATGGATCACATAAGTTATGTGAATATGAATTCTTGGCACGGATTCATATAATAGTACGCATTGTAAAGCTTGCACTTCAGATCAGATTCCATGCCAAGATTTTGACTTGACATGAAAATTTTAATCAGGGGCAAATTTTGGCTGATCAAAAGACTTGCTTAGTGACAGCTTTATTCATAGCACAGTACAGGATTTTATTGAAAAAATGCTTCTGACACTAGAGGAGCTGTTGGAATTATACATTGTCCTGGCACGTTAAATTAATCTTGGGTTGACATAAATCTCTTCAAACACTTCCTCTGCAAGATTTAAGAAAATGTTGTAAGCCTACACCCTATCCAATTCCAGAATGTCCCACTAATCACTGTACAAAAAATTCAACCTATCATAAATCAAACTACCTCTGCATTAAATTCTATTTCCATTCTTCTACCCACCACACAGTTGCCTATCAACAACTCAGCACCTGCAATAATCATCTCTAGTCTTTCGGAACATTATTAAATGCCTCCCCAGGCTCTCAAACAGCCGAACCTATTTTCCGTATAACTCACGCATTGTCTCTCGTGTCTGTTCCAATAATAGAAATTCAAAAGCTCGACCCGTCGCCGGCAACGTCTCGAAGAGCAACAGTCTCCAGTGAGCAGTGCTTACAAGGCCCAGACGCCCCAGACGAAGTCGCGGAACCTACTGGGCCGCACCCCCACAAAGTTGTACAGCCCGTTCGGCATCGAGTCGCCCAGATGTGCTTGGGACAAGGAGAACGGCTTTGACGCAACTCCAGTGAGCGCAAGCTCAAATAGAACCGGCGAGGGCAAGAAGAACAGACTGTTTCGCTTCCCGACGAAGGTGAACGGCTTCTGCGCCCTCAGATAGACCATCATTGTTGTGCTTGGAATTTGGCATGATCGCGAGAGTATTATATATTCATGTAGAATTAGGCGCAACGTGAATTTTCAGCACTGCCCGTCAATTACGGAACTAATTTTGCCGGGATCCCGGCAGCTAGATTTTTATTTATTGTATTTTTGTTCGTTTTTTTAATACTTTGCATTCGTATTGTCAGAACTTTTGAGACTGGTTTTTGTTTTGATAAGAATATTTATAAGATTATTTATGATATAGGTAATTTTTTTTAAGTTAAATCTCACGTGTATTTCACGGTCTTAGGTATAATCGTACCTTAAAACTAAATTTTATTGAAAAACACCAGTGATCACGGAAAAGCGAAATTACTATAGTTGTTGAGTTGAACTATTTCAGAGTCAACATTTTTGATCATGATCAGTGAGAGACAGAAAAAAATTATCGAGTGTTATGCAAAATCATTATATCGATGGATTTGGGAATCCAATATTAGAAAATAGAAAAATGAGATTTTTAAGTTTTACAAAATCATTTAGAGAAATGATTATGTATCTTTCTTATACCAGTGCGCAATTTTTTAGCATGCCTTTTCTATTTTTCTATTTTTATAATGCATAATATGTGGTGATTCGAGTAATATGTATCTGTACTAGTACTCTTAATAAAATACTTAGCACAGACATTATTGACGTTCTAAATATACATTTCGAGTGATTTCAATCTATCTATATGATCCGAGTCTTATTTTTATTAAATTAGCGATATACTTATTGGAATGGAGAAAGTGTTTTAATTATTGAGTAATACAAAATTAACTTACATCTTCGCGCTACTTGACACCTCCCAAGACAGAAAAGAAAACAAATGAGTTTAGTGTTATATTCGTTTGTTTACTAATCATTTTTCATTAGCAAATGTAAACCGTTGCAAAACGCACCTCGATTTCTAAAGAAAATTCTCTACCCTAATTCCCATTGTAGATATAGACCACAAGTACGATGTTCAGATTTATAATATCACTACTGGAAGAATTTCGTCCAAGTCGAAATGTTTAGTCAGAACTTTGAAGAAGGTATACATTGAAATTCTCTCATAACTTGGTTAACAATATAGATTTTTTAAAATTAGAAGGTTATAATTTGTCTAATCCACTTATAACCTCTGGTTTTGTTTCATTATGAAATAAATATTTTTCCGCGTACGCGTGTCGACTGTCGGTCCCCAAGACACGCTATTAAATTGATGTGTTATGAGACTGAAAATATTTTGAATATCACTCTTGAGCGTATTTTATTACTCTTATATACGATTCCTGAAATAGAGTCGCTGTCTTCTATTAAAGAGATGAAGCATTTAGTCGCGCGGAGAACTTCTTTATGTTGTAAAGTAATCATGATATGCCATTGCAATTTCTCTTTTTAATTTAATTGAAGTTGATTTTAAAAAAAATTATGGTCGTATATTTTATATGTACAGTGATATCTTCGAATAATGAGATAAACTATGTTGAATCATTTCATTTACTTAGCCGTTTTTTTTTCATACAATTTAATCTCTTAAATCTTCTATTATTTACCATATTCTAATTTCCGAGATTCTCGCACTATACATTCAGTCGCAGAAAATTGTACTCAATTGCTAATGATCATGAAGGTTGGATAAGTTTTGTTGCAATCAACTTAATCCATATCACTTTAAATCAAACATTAGAATCAGTTTTAAATTTTTATCTATGTGAAAAGCAGAAACGCTGCTCGAAATCAGCGGAAAATCATTCCTTTTTATTACGTTTCCCTTGTCTGTATTATATTCTCGCGTGTCAAAGATTTTCTACAGTTCTATATCTTACATATGTTATGTTTCCTATCCAAGACGGAGAAACAGATGGTTGAGCAGCATTTTTAATTGTGAAAAAATTGGACTCGGGAATAATAGTAAGGAGCATTCGGGGTGAGTATCACCGTTGCAATGCTAACACAACCCGCATATATATATATATATATATATATATATATATATATATATATATATATATATATATATATATATATACCCATGGATTTCATACATCAATCAAGTTTTCACCCGTTCGATCTGCAATACGTCAACATATACAGCTGTTTAAAAAATCTCACCAATATCGCAAGCTCCAATCGAAGTAATATTCTTAGGCATATACATGGCCGGCTGATATGTAGAATCCCGGCAGTGACCAAAATTTTGAAAAATTCATTGAAATCGCTCTTGAGCTCGGATGGTCGAACGAACGAATTGAAAGTAAGATGCATACATAACATATGTTTAACAATCAGAGTATATATCGGCTATAAAGCGGCTCGCGGAAGTCGGGTCGCGCTGAGAGGGCTGGAAAAGTGGGCGCGATGCACTTGGCTGCTGCTGCTGCATGAGCCGCAGCATTGCACTTATAAATCTTATAATCCGCGCGAGCCGGTAGACGTCTCTGGGATCGTCGCTGCGGCACATTACATTAGTGTTCCGAGAGAGAGTGCGAGAGAGAAAGATCCGCGCGCAGGTCTAGTCAGTAAAATGCGCGTTTTGTGCGTGCCATCGGAGTCCGTGAGCTGCTGCAGCTGGTCTCTCTCTGTCTCTCGCTCTCTCTGAGCTCCATACATATGTATATTCAGTGGCGGGAGGGGAAAAAAGACCGCCGAAGCCCCGCGTTTTATATGCTATAGCTGCAGGCTGGCCCGCGGCTCGCGTCGCATATTCGTGCTGCACTTGGTCTCGCACTTTGTGCAGTGCAGCTTGCAGCGCGCGCGCCGCGCCACAGGGACACGGGCTGCACACCATCGTATATATAGGTACATCATTTGACGACGGTGCAGCGCAAGAGAGACAGAGAAAACCGCAGCCTAGTGCCTAAATTCTTACAAGTGTCGGCGGCGACGCGTATGTATAGATACCTACCCGGTGCATCGCTCATACGGCAGCGGCTTACGTAACTCGCTCGGCTGACGCGACGACCCGCGCGCTCCACGCACACTGACTCACCGAGCGTGGGACGTTTGCACTGGTTTGCACACATCAGGTACTTACATACACACGCATGCATTTATTAATCCGCACCGGAGCCATTCCGATTCTCCGCGCGCACGAGAAACAGAGCGAATGAGAGGGAGGGAGGGAGGGAGGGAGGGAGTGAGTGAGACAGAGAGAGAGAGAGAGAGAGAGAGAGTAAGCGACGCGCACAGTTCGGTGTTGACAGGCCGCAGCTGACAGTTGCGCGGCTGCTGCAGCAAAGCCTCGACTCTCTCCGCAGCAAGCCGCGCTACTTAATCGGTTGGTGTGCATTTTCGACTGCAGAGCCTCCCCGAGAGTTGGAAAAAGGCCCGACCGACACACGCTGCAGTGCTCAGGAGGCGGCGGCGGCGAAGCTCATCGTCACGTATATATACCACACATATATACCACACTCGTGCAGCGCATTCTGTGGAGCCGACCTGGTCGTCGGGGGTTCTATTGATTTGGAATCTGCGGTGCGCTCGCCCCTGCAGCTGCAGCAGCACGCGCCTGCCGCCGATGTGTTTTCACTTTGCCATTTCGCATCGCTGATCAGCACAACGTCTCGAGATCGACGCCCCAGTGATGAGGTAGTTTTCCTTGCATCATTTTCAGCTTTGCGTGTGGAGTGGATTTTGTTTTTGTCACGCCTGATGTAGATGCTGCCCTCCTTGTTTTGGAGTTGATTTATCCTTTCCTTGTTTATAACCATCAAAATCCATTGCAACGAGTTGTTGTTGTTTTTCTTTTGTTTTACCGCCGTCGCGGGACGTGCCTCCGAGTAGTTGTTTTGGATTTCGTGATTTTGGTTCTCGTCTATATAGCTCTTCGGGGAAAAAAAAATTCGCGCCTTTTACGTGTGCGACTCCACCGAAATTTCGGAGTCGAATTCACAAGATGTCTTGTAAACACCGAGGAAAAAGCTTCAAATATTTGATTTTGTCGGAAATCCATGTTGGCCCCATGTACACATTCTTGTGGCAAATGTTTTGGAATGTGGGTACGGCAAAATAGTTTGGTTTAAAGACCGAATGCTTAGAGGTAGCTACTTTCTGATTCAGAACTGAATCTGTTTATAGATTAGTCTATTATTCAAATACAGTGTATCTTTTAATAGAACCTACAATGTACTCGTGGTCAAGCTCTATTCTTGCTAATTAGCAAAGTTATCGGGGTCTCTCACTAATGAATCCAGATCGAAATTGGCTCAACAGTTTTGTTAAATTGCTCGCACAATCCATGTCTTCTGTTCGCGACTGAATTATGCTACTGCAGTGAGAAATAACGATTGTCATGTAATTTTGGGGAAATATCCCGAAATATATTTACTCGTACATTGATCTATCCATCATAAACAAAAGCCACTGTATTTTAGTGATGAACGAAAAATTGATTTCCCAGTACTTAGATTTTTGCCTCGAGTATATGTCCCAATTTTGAATTCATTGATTTCAGTTTTGGGATCCATTTCGATAAATAAACAAGTGCATATTATACAGTCTGACAAGTGTGGGTGTTTTCCTAAATGTGGGAAAACTCTCAAGTGCTGGTCGTCGTGTCGCTTTAAAATCCGAGTTGTTCAATCGACACCGTCGAAACGCGAAATGCAGAGAATCTTTTTCCGTGGAAATCAAGCCAAGTCGAACCGGGGGAAAGAGCAGCATATTCACTCACACATACACACGAAAGCGGCGTACACGCGTTATATATAGGTGTATATATCTCACGGCCGATTGGAGGCCCTCTCGGTGCAAGTGAGCCTCATCTCCGCGTGCGAAGCAAAACAAACGCGCTATCTAAACGCCCTAAAATTAGCGAGCTCGCCGTGTGCGTGCAGGCCGTATATACACCGTACCGCCTGCAATGTCTCTTTCTCACACTCTTCTCTCTTTCTCTATCTCTCTCCTTTCCTTTCCGAGAGAGAAAGAGACTGAGAGAGAGAGCGTGTATATATATATGTATGCGCGTTCACAGTCTTCAGCCGCGCTGGTGAGTGAGCGCACGCACGCACATAGGCGTAGCTGTTTGTGTATATGTGTGCGGGCTGTGTGCGGTGGTGCGGCGTCCCTTCCGCTTTTCCGGCCGCTCTCGCTTTTTTTTTTTCGTCCTTCACGACGCGCCGCTTTTCCGCGACCTTCGCTGGCTTTGTTTACCCCTGCGGCGGCTTTCGTTTAACAACATTCGATTACGATAAGGTGACCCAAGTCTCGCGTGCGACGGGCGCAACGTCGTGATTTACCTTCCTAACCTAGTTTCGCCATACAGGTACCATCTTTTGCTTTTTGTTTGGTTAATGTGGGTCGGGAGGAAGGGTAGTGAGAGAAGAAAACGAGCGTGGAGGCCGTTACTACTTTTGCTCCAATGCTTAATTTTTGAGTGTGCATCACATTGCTCGGTACACTAGGATTGGTGTCATTGAGTCAAATACAGCCAACCAGATGGGAACGAAAGTGACGGTTTCGTGGGCAAATTAGTTCCAGTGCAGTCTATTTGATATTTTAAAATTAAGCCTTGCCTAAGTAGACAAGATTAATTGAGGCTTATTAACTTTCCCTGAAAATTTAGCTGTTCACACGCATCAACAGTACTCCATATAGGCTCTGTCCCTTTGGACTGTACAATGTACATGTCGATACAATTCTTTTAAATTATACTTGAGTATATGTTTGAGTCCTTTTATTATTAAACATGAATTCTTTAAATTCAATCAAAATTGTATCAACAACTAATTCTTATTATTACCTGCAAACATTCTTGCTCAGCTTGGTCCTTATGCACTTTTGTTTGTTTGTTTCTGATGAACAGGTCTGACAACGCGTAATCCATTATTTCATTTATTTTCTATTTTATTTTTTTCAATATTTCTTTTTTCTAAACCAAATTAAAGAGAAAAGCTGCCTGGATAATGCTGGCCTCGAAAGAAGTAGTAATGCATTTGTTTATATTTTTTGTATTTGCCGACCATACGGATGGTTATTGTCGATGGAAACAGTGGAGGCTCGCAACAAGTTCACCAGGCGTCACCAGTGATTCAGTCCGAAAACGCTGCGTCAACATCACTCCTTCAGACAGAGAAAAATTGTACCCAAGAAGATAGCAAGATGAGTGAGCAGCAGCAGCAGCAGCAGCAGCAACAGCAGCAGCAGCAGCAGCAGCAACAACAACAACAGCAGCACCAGAGTAGATGTGATGATCGTACAAATCTGATCATCAACTACTTGCCCCAGAGCATGACTGAAAAAGAGCTCTACAGTATGTTTGTCACTATTGGCCCAGTTGAATCATGTCGGGTTATGAAGGATTACAAAGTGAGTCAACAAATGTCATTGTCCTTTTCAGTGCTTCATGAAAATGATGCGTTGGCTATCTTACAGATTTTATCTAGTATTTTACCATAAAAGATCATTGCAATAATTATCACCTTGCCAATGAAGACTAAATTTTGAATGTGATTCTATTTAAGAAAACAAAATTAATTATATGCTCATTAATGGATTTGATAAATTTCAGACTGGGTACAGTTATGGATTTGGCTTTGTTAACTATGCAAAAGCTGACGATGCATTAACAGCCATCAACACACTCAATGGGCTTCAAGTCCAGAACAAAAGATTGAAAGTATCTTTTGCTCGGCCATCAGGAGAAGAGATCAAGGAAACGAATCTATACGTCACAAATCTACCTAGGTAAATAACTGAAAATTTGTATAATTATATTTCATCTAAACTACTTTATTATTGTATTTGTATTCATTAATTTTATTCATGGATAAATATTTCACCAAGTATTATTTAATTTGTGATTACAAGCTTTAATTTAATCATTTTCATCATGAAATATTGGACAATTCATAATTTGATTTTACTATACTTGAGCTTGAATTTGATAATGATAGATAAATATCTAAATTTTTCTTATTTCAGAAACATTACTGAAAAACAGGTTGAAGAAATTTTCAGTAAATTTGGCAACATTGTTCAGAAGAATATCCTTAAAGATAAGCTAACTGGACTACCCAGAGGAGTTGCTTTTGTAAGGTGAGAATGATTAACATAATTTTTGAAATTCAATATTCAATGTAAACTCAAGAAGTAAAATTCTACTGAAAACAAGACATCGATTTCTTGATGAACATCGGAATTTTCTATAACCGCTATATATTTCTTATAAGTAGCATAAAGTTGGAACGTTTTCAACGTGTAGCTGGCAGGTGCTAGCTCTAGAATTGAAGAAAATATTGTGCAACTACAATGTTGAACTATTTCGCTTATATTTACGCATTTGCCGGTTGCCAGTGGATATTTCTATCCTTTTGCTGAGCGTCTGATGTGACCTGTTTTAAATATGTAATTTATAGTCTAGCAATATGGATTTTGTATGAATCTTGGTTCTAAAGATATTTTCGATTCAAGTTCCCTTATAGCACTTCATTAATTACATATACTAACACCAATCGAGTATTCGGTATCGATATTCGTTTATGATCAATGATGAATTTCTAAATGTGATATGTTTCATATGATTATTTTAATAACTCATATAATATGGGCATTCCTATGTCAACTTGATCAGGTTAATTTTTCTTTTCTAGTCCTGGATTCGAAAAAAATGTCAAATTGATCCAGCTAGCGTGGAATTGTCTATTTAGATATAATTGTAGATGTGTTATGTATATTTAGACAATCTGCCAATCACCATTAGTCAATTGTCCATTTCAATATTCACATGTATATATTTGAAACGAAACTATACTCACGAGACTTGATGATTATGTATTAATATTATAAAAATCGTCTGAAGGTATGACAAACGAGAAGAGGCACAAGATGCTATTAATAAACTCCATGGCACAATACCTGAAGGAGGCTCTGAACCACTTAGCGTGAAAATTGCAGAGGAGCATGGCAAGCAAAAAGCAGCTTACTATGCTGGATGGCAAGCTGGATACAACCAGAGTCGTGGTGAGCAAACCAAACAAAATATTTTTTCCGAATCAAATCTTTTATTTCTAGTTTAAATTTGGAATTTGGAATACTGCGAGTTTTAACTAGCAAAATTTTATCCACATTCATTAAAATAGCACATCATGATTTATATTTGTTTGTCTATAATGGCACGAATATATTCTTTCTACTTAATATTTAAAAATCAATTACGATTGTTATAAGTTTGTCTAAGACGGAAGACTGCTATTATTAAATATCCTTATATAATATGGATTAACGCGTAATTAACGATGTTTAATGAGTTTTTTATAGTGTTTGTTTGAAGGATAACGTTTCTGTGGCTAGATTGCCACCGTTCTCGAGTCTGGACAAGCTCTAACTATCATATGGTTAGCATCATTAAGTTAGTAATAATATTGAACCATTGTAATCATTTCAGTGTTATAATTAACTTGATGACGCTCACTATGTGATAATTAATGCTTGTCTAGACTTGAGAAGGATGGCAATCTAGCCACCAAAACGTTGTCTGTCAAACAAACACTATGAATATCTCATTAAAGCTAGTCAATTATTACTAATTTTTAATAGTAGACAAGTGTAAAAACATGAATAAATAGTATAGAATACTCTCAATAAGAATTTTGTTAAGTCTCTTGACGTTCCGTCTCGGACAAGTTTAACTGTTATATGATCTATTTGGATATATTTCTGTATAGTTTGATACTTTTATACTGTTAAGAGAGAATAACTTATTAAAATAATGGGGGGAGGTCATGGTTTCAGAATAATCGATAAAAATACAATATTTATAGTATGAGAAAAAATTTGTCATTACAATGAAATTCTAAAATAATAACTTCACTCAATCAATTTTGAACTTTCTTGAATCGAGACCTCCTCTAATCACTATTAAAAAAAATAAAATATAGTCCTGCTTTATCTGCTTCGCTTACGAAAAATAATAATCAAAAGTTGCTGCTCAAACTGTAGCACTATTTGATACGAAATTTAACATCGTGATGCTCGAGGATGAGTCTGGAAATCTCAGGTTAACAGATCCAACAAAGTATCCAGTTAAAAAAGTGCACAGAAAGAGTAGTGAGTTTCAAGAAAATATACATTTTCTAATATTGCGTGAAGTCATCTTTAATATGGAGGAATCCGAACTAATCATTTTTTTTTCTTTTGAAAATCCTCGCTACTACAGATAAGTTCGCCGCATCTTCGACAAAGTCAGAATTCTACGACATTTGGCATTGAAAAAACGCGTATCAACGTCGCGAGATCTTTTTTCGAATCAACTGCTTTTTTCATAAGACTTTTGTCTTTTAATACAAATTTATAACCTTTACCAAGAAAGAAAATATTTACCCGCGCAAGTTGTTGTAAATATTACACACGAAGAGACTGATATAAAATGTTATTTTTTTTGTTTTGTTTAATTAGTACTATAGAAGAGATTTTTGTATTTTTTTTTTTAATATACATAAAAATGTAAGAGTATTGAAGGAACAGTTCATATTCAAATATTCAACACTTGTGATTAGCGGAAGAGTTTCAGCTGATAGCTTGTTTCTATCCGCGTTTTTCTATCGTTCACATGTTTTATTCGAAACGCGATTAAGTTATGCACCACAGTTAGGTTTGAGGAAAATAAAAGTTCACTTGACTTCAATAAAACTTTTCGGTGGCCTGTTTTGTAAGTAAAAATGGATATTTTTTTCCATTATGGAGTAATTTTGTTTGGAAATATTTTTTTTTTTTTTTAAACAAACGTAAATTTTGAAAGTATTTATTGTAGTCAAGAAACTTCTCAATATGACACTAATTCTTTTCATTTTGACCGACTGTAATTCCCAGTGTGACAAATTATATTTATTTTTTTTGTGCTTCTCTATGTATCGCTTCAAACTATGTAACGAAGAAATATAATTTCTTTGCGAACTCAGTTTTACACTAATTTGTATGTGTATTATTTTTACTCTTGAATCATACTATTTTTAATTGACTTTCCTCAGATATCCTTCAGATTCATTTCTGATCTGTTTTATCAGTTTTATTTCCCGTTTTCAATTTACATTTTTTATTTTTCTTTGTTTCATTCCTCCTTATTATTTATTTCCATATTCTTTTCATTACTTTCATTTTTGTTCTCTATTTCTTCAAGTTTTATTTTAGTAAATCCTAATTTTGATAATGTTAAAATATTGTCGAACTGATGTTTTTCATAACATTCTTGTTACTACTATTATTATCATTATTGTTTTTTTTTTATTGTTAATGTTGTTGTTATTGTTGATTTGAAGTCAGCAAAATATTCCATTTAATGAAAATATTACTACTATGGGATTTTTCTTGTCTTCACTAGACTTTTCTATACTGACTCGATAAGAATAATTTTTGAAAAACATTGTAGAAAAATTTTCCCGATATACCAATCAGAATAATTTTGTGATTAAGAACTACAATGTATTGCTAATGACCAATGATTGGGGCATGAGCTTTTTATATATATTTTGTTACGATATTAGTAAATTTATCGATTATTACTATTGATAGCTGCATCTGCATAAACTCTACGCTTTGCTAACTCGACAATGCATGGCTGAGTAAGTAATTGAACGGTTTTCTTTCAATTTTCTTATTAAATGAGTTACTATAAAAAAATTATTTGAAAAATATACAGCTCAATTTATTTTTTGAACAATGGATTGATATTATTGCCAAAGTATATTAAGGTTTCTACTCAAATATCTTTTTCTTAGCAACTTCTACTTTTTTCCGAAACATATTTTTTCAATTCTCTGATTCAAAAAATAGTTCGAATTCAATGGGAGTTAAGTCCTGGCAAAATTAAATCGTTATTGCAAGTAACTGAATAGTCTGTTGATGTATAAGTGAAATATTCTAATATTCACATTACTGTGTTAACTTCTTTGTAATGCTAACTAGGAGACCACTTGGGATGTGGGTCACCAAACTTGACCAAAATTTTTTTGGTGTTTACTTGTGGCAAGAATAGAGTGTATCCAAAGTTTTAGGGTCCAACGCTCCCAAACTTCCAAGATATTAATTTATGTATTTAGTTAAAAACGCTGGTCTCGTCCCAAATGACCATATGCCATCTGAGACGTATTTCCCTCACTGCACTACACTTTCATTGTTCTCACTGAACACCCCATCACATTTTATCCTGAAAAACATATAGAAAGAGTAAATAACGCGTATACTCAACAACTCTTACTTCCATGTCTTACTCACATAGAGTAAAACATGAAATATATGAAAAAATCAATGCTAATCAACTTTTCACTCTGTGCTTGGATACTGGAGCAATAACAATATGTGTGTGTTATAGTATGATATTGGTCGGCACATGTTCAGAATTGAAGTTTCCATGAATGAAAATCAAGTCTGACACTGAATCGTTGTCTTATGATACTATATTTGTGGTCTTTGTGCTTATATACATGTTGTTATTGTTTCAGTATCCAAGCACAGCATGAAAAGTCGATTAGCGTTGATTTTTTTCACATGTTTCATGTTTCACTCTATGTGAGTAAGACATAGAAGTCAGATTTGTTGAGTATACACGTTATTTACTTCTTTTATATGTTTTTCAGGATAAAATGTGATGTAGTGTTCAGTAAAAACAATGAAAGTGTAGTGCAGTGAGGGAAATACGTCTCAGATGGCATATGGTCATTTGGGACGAGACCAGCGTTTTTAACTGAAATACATAAATTTATATCTTGGAAGTTTGGGAGCGTTGGACCCTAAAACTTTGAATACACTCTATTCTTGTCACAAGTAAACACCAAAAAAATTTTGGTCAAGATTGGTGACCCACATCCCAAGTGGTCTCCTAGTAAGATAGAATCATTGATTTAAGATATTAGACTTTTTCGAATTGAAGAAACTTTAGAGCTTACTTCTTGTAATAATATAAAAATATTTTTAATTATCCAATAAATGTTGTTTTTGACGGAAGTTCGTTTAACTCTAATAGCCTGTTTTATCAAACACGAAATTGACCATTGCATTAGAACTATATGATAATTCTTTGTATTTGTGAAAGTCATTACTGAAACTGTGTTTTTTTTCTTTCTTTTTTTTTATCTGTTTCTGCCTACCATCACTGAAGGAGAGTTTCTGTATGCAACCAGAAAAAAATACGATAGTTATCCAGGTTTCCCTAACCAATAAGTACAAATGACCAGAATTATGTAACTGGTAATGCGGTATAATCTTTTGACAAAAAAATCTGAATCCACCATTTTTCAAATACGGAAAGATGGATTATTTTTCAGTTATTAAGATTTTGGACTATATCCTATAGATAATTATCCTATTTATTACCAGAATATCTGAGATTAGATCCATACGAAATATGTTATGAAAAATGAATCTTCAATTCTTTCAATATTGAATTGAATTTCTTCTCTCTTAAAAGTTAATGGTGAATAATCACCGCAAGGAGGTGGATGAATTATTGACTAGAACTGCAATGAATAAATCATCCACCAATCGCTGTATGAAAGTGAAAAATCACTTTCATACAGCGGTTTTTCACTGTAAGCTTTGAAGAAAGTTGATTTATTGAAGTGTTTCGTAATATTTAGGAAATGTTATTATTGGTTAGACTGTAACTTCTGAAATCTCATTTATGAATTTATTCATGTATTTAACCGTTCAAGGGAATTATTGGAAACTGTATTTCTAACGATCTCGTGAACTTCAATTACATCAGTAACAATTTTTCAAATTAGAACACGACATTCTACAAAGCAATAATATAAATTGTTGACTTCTGAGCCTTCACCATTGTTGATAATATTATGAGCCTACAGTAGAAGCAGTCTCATTGCCTTTGAATATTAATAGCTATTAAGTAATAATTAGAAACCATGATTGAACAGAGTTTAATACACGTAAAATATATGAAAAAATATTTATCTGGGTCATAAAATAATCCAAAAAAAGAGAATAAAGTATGGTATTATGATATGAGGTGCTACTTCATAAGGGTGTATTGGAAGATGAGCCTCTACGGCTATCAATACAAACCGTCGATTATGAAATTTTGCTAAAAGAGACACTGAATTTTTTAAATTATCTAGAAAAGAATTCGGGTTGTTGACGTTAATGAAAGAGTGTCGAGAAGTTTTAGATTACAGTTGGGAGTTGAAATTGTGATAAACCAAATTCAATCCAGAATTTGTCGAGCTAATTTTTCTTCTTCTCTCTATCGACTTCTAACTGCCAATGTTGATCAATATTCTTGCTGTTATAATACAAAAGCTAACTTGATCGTGTTATACATATAATAAACATTTCCACGAATACATTCTCGCTGGTGTCAGAATTTTTCACCACACATTACTTAGTTAACCTTCATTCACTGATCGGTGTAAATATGAAAATCCGTGTAAAAGAATTGAACCGAACGTTGATTTCGACGTGTAAATTTTTCACATTCACCCGACCGATGAAATAAGTTTCTCCAAATCAAGTCTTGGACGACTATTCCCCCAAGCGGTCGAATGCTTTTTCCGAGTATTATAGTTGGCCGTATAATCGCTTGAAATATCGAGAATCCCGGGAACCATTCCAAGTCGATGGCCGAGTTTCAGTGGAGCCATCCGACCGGCTTGGGGCGGCCAAATATTTCAAATGCCAAAAGGGAAGCCTATCAAACGAGGGATTTAGTCGATATGTAGTCGGAAGTTGCGAGCAGCGGGGAAGCTCTATATACACGCAGAGAGTCGGAGCCAACTCCTCGAGCAGCAGCGGTGTTGAAATTCGCAGTGGCGGCGGTGGCGAGCGTGTGATTGTGTGGACCAATGGGCAGGTGTCGGATTGCAGGTGGCGGCGGCGGTGGCGGTGGCGGCGGCGGCGGAGGAGGCGGAGGCGGAGGCGGCGGCGGGGTGATGGGCCGGGGCCGGGGCGGCTACGGCGGCATGGCGGGCCCGGGACTGGGCATGGGTCTGGGGGGCGGCG
>CM037084.1:61335922-61353738 GCA_020882725.1 Aphelinus certus
GCGGCCCCGGAGCGGTTCGCATGGAGAAGCTGCACCCGCACCGCTTCAACCCGATCGGCATGAGCGGCGCGGCGGCCGGGGCGGCCGGGGGGGCCAACGCGCCCGGCTCCTACGCCCAGCCGCACTTCTGGTGACGACTTCAGCCAGCGAGCCAGCAGATAGCCCCATCCTACACCACCTACTTCTAGATGTGTGAGTATCACTTTCCCGCTTATCATTATAAAATCGTTTTAGTTTGAAATTCACTGTGACTGCAGTGGAAATGTAGCAACTGAATGTTACAGTGAATACTGGAACGTACAGTGACAAATATTTCGCTGAAGCTGACAGTGAGATTTTCACAGTAAGGAATTTAGAGAGCTGGAAAGATAAGACAAACATTAAACGGAGTTTTAAGCAGCGTTCTGGGTGACTGCGGAAATTAGATAGGTGGCTCGTCCGTTGGTGTATTTCTACCTTACGGCTCGGACCTTACAATCCTACTATTGATAGCTAAAAATTAATGATGAACTAGAATTGCTCGCTGTGGAGATTTCGCACATTACTTTCCACTCAATAGAAAACGACATTCTTTTAATAGCAGTGAAAAGATTCATTATTTCCAATCTTGTCGAAGTAGAATTCATTTATCATTGATGCGCCAGTGCGCTTGGTTCGGTTTGAATATAAATATAATGCGAGTTGACCCCTCCGCAGAGAACTCGAAGCCTGAAAATAAACAGAATCAATCACGTTTCCATGATTCTGACGAACATAAAAAATTATCTGAAAATCTTTCCAAGTACAGATTATTTTGGGTCATGTTTTTCATTGCAATAGCTGCTTAAATTCGATAAACAATTTCTTACAATTCTTTCAGTAGCTAGACATTATTTTCACTGTCTTTATAAAAACATACCAAAAACCAGCTTCTATGAGGATTGACAATTTGTTTTTTTTTTTATTACAGAAATTCCAATAATGTGGCAATGTATTTTAAAAAAAGTCGGTGACGTAGAAGGATCAACGTGTCACTCTTATGCTTCTGCATTGCAAGGGGACAATTTTGATACTTCTCTCTTTGCTGCCCGGAGCTGCCGTCCGTCAAATAATGGAATTTATCAGAAGAAAAGAACAGTAGCGAGGGAGGACAAGATGTTTGGAAAATTATGCAATTTCCGTTCTATTTTTCTTTTTTTTCTCTTTTTTTTTTCACACCGAGCAGCTCTGTAGGGCTGTACAGAGTTCTATATGTTGTTAATGTACATTTCCCCTCCTTATTTTTAGTCGCAAGTTTTTGATTTTATTGATCAGCGATCATTGCTGAAATGACAGATTTTTATCAATAAAATCTTTTTCGGACCTTTCTTTTTTAAGAAATGCACAGAATAAAAAATGTTCATGCGTGCTTTGAAAATTTTCTCAAAACAATTTTAAATTTTGCAATTTTTACATACTCTAGACCTTTATTGTATTTGTATATGATTGATTGATATCTCGTGTTGAATCGATATATCCTAGTAATGAAGCGTTAAAATTAGTTTTAACTTTCGAAAATAGAATATCGTCTAACTTGTTGGTTAGATGGTTAAGATCTTAAATTAATTTTATTGTAAGAATTTTACTACTTGGCTTGAAAATAATAATGTTAGCGTTATATAGATGGTAATTTTTTTATTTAAATTCTAATACCATAATTATGCGGAGTAAATAGATCAATGTCCAACTGAGAAAAAATTAATTGTTTGTGCGATGAAAATAACTGAATTTGTTGAATTAATTCTCATAAAAACCATAATTGTTCTTAGAAAAAATCCATTTATCTTCAGAATAATTTTTTCTCAGTAAATATATCGTGCGGACTTATCCATCGGAAAAATCGTGTTCGGAGAAATTATATGATAAAAACAAATAAAAGAAATTCAAAATCAATTTGCTACAAAGCGGCGTTTAATTTTTTTTTTTATTGATTCGAAAACTTCAAAAATTCCTAAAGTCAAAAAGCAGACGCACTACACTCCATTTTAAATACTGCGTCGTTGTTTAGGAAATGTAAGACTGACTTCTGAAATAAGAATGAAAGGTAGTGGCGTACACTACTACCTCGACTATTCAAAGATAAGCACCGCGAAACTTCTTCAGATAATTTTGTATATGTATATCAGTCGACACGACTTCATATTGTAAATGGATGAATAGCAAAAATTATATTAAATATGATGATAATTCAGCAAGGTTTAAGCATGAAACTTGTGAGTAGATAAATTCAAACGTATTGAACGGGTGTGCGATGCAGCGATTGAACGTGATTGATTCTTACTAATGAATATCACCTTACATCAGAATTAGGTGTAATGTTACTTCATTAAAATGTAATTCCAATGAGGCGTAATGGATAATGCGTGAGTTGGATGACATTACAGTGTCACTTGATGACTTAAATCGTAGTGAAACGCTGTAGTTTGTTATAATATTTCGTATGTGTGTAAGTTCAAAGCATATTTATTCAGTCGACAGTGCCTTTAGATAATCTAACTCGATATTTATATTATCATAAGAAGTTTTATTTCAGTTGACACCTCACTTTGTATGTTTCACTGTTTGGCTAATAAAACAGTTACAGTAAATATAATCGTAAAATTCATACTTTTTCTCTGAGCATGAGGAGTTAAGGTGTTACAGAAAATTATCAACTGAGTGTTAATCTACAAAGTTTTATGATAGGTTTACTACATAATTGTTATAGTGCAATAGCGCTGTAATAGAAATAACAATAATCATAGTTTACGCTATAGTTTTATCATTGGTGTTCATAGGATTATTAAAAATTATTAAAACATATTGTTTGACACTCGTGTGTTTCAAAAGTGTTACCTTAGTGTTACGCTACGTTATTCAAGGTGTCTCACAATAGCGTTATATTAAAAATCTAATAAGTACATTACACCTACCGTAATGCTTGGTATTTCGTTAGAGAATATACACCAATAGCGCCAATTGAAGAGAATCTGTCAATTTGTCGTTTCCCTTTTCAAAAAGACAGTGTAAACATTGTAAACTTGCGCCATTCGCTGCGTCGTGCATGATTTACTTTTTTCGTAAGAATATTGGATTGACGGCATGTTGTAGCGTGTCGTCTCGTAAAGTTGAGGTTTAAGAAGACGAGACGTTGGACATCTTCTATTGATTGGACCAAGATTTTCGTTGCTTACAATAACGAATAGAGTTGGATATAATAATTACTGTAGCATGTCATATATTTGTTGTTTTCATTTGGAATTGCTTACGTTAAGGTTATTTCTGATTGAATCGGTTATTTTAGTTATTGAATGACATTTTCAATTGCAAGCCAGGCGTGTCTTGGATTTTTTCTGAAAAATGTAAAATATTGCACATTTAAGCAAAGTGTGATGAAGCTATCGAGTGTCAAGATGTTAATCCGCATATTTGTTTCTGATTATGAATACAAAAATGTTTCTTTCCTTTTCTCAAGGTTCATAGCAATCATGAGAAGTTGATAATAATTCTGTTTTTTGTAGAAAGATATGTGGTTTAAAATGAGAGTGAGCTGAGAAGACAACTGATGAGTATCTTTTACATGCTATAATTTTCTGTAATTTGTATAACAATGATCTTCCTCTAATGAATCATAGATGTCCAATAATTTAGCGTAATAGAAATTTTAAATAGTATCGTTGAACTTAAGTTTCTTACTAAAGATTATTGTAGGAAACATTTAATCAAACCTTTAAAATAGCCAAATCATTTCCAATCACAGAATGCAGCTATTGTATTATAGATTTCTTTTGTGAGCATGGTTTATTGAATATCATGCAAGAAAAAAAAATATAATGATGTTTTTCCAAAATTTCAGGGCTCAACATTTTTTGTAAAGTGTTAGTTTCATTATATTACAATGGTGAGAAATACATTATTTACATATCAGTGATTGGGATCTTATGAATTTTCAAATGTCTGCTCTGCTTTTTAGTATGCAAACTAATACAATTTCGATGAAACAAAAAAATTATGAACCAAATGTAGATTTTTTACCGGCAAAAATATAAGATGAAATTGCAATTATCAACAACGGCAGCAGCAACGATAACAACAACTATAATTAATTGCGTCAATCGTCTTGAAGTTTTACTCGTTTCAAACGATGTAATGCATGTTTGGATAAAAATGTTTTATATTATGACAATTGACCCTGATTGGTCACACTTGAGTATAATCGCATAACGGTCGCATTGGGTGAAATTCACCTCACCACGAAAAAAGTGATATCCTGCTTCGACAATGAGTTCTAAGAATCTTAGAAAAAATATCTAGTTGTTGTTCAAGGATCGCAGAAAAACCTCCTAGTTTTTCTAATCAAAACTGATTGTTCAAATATTATAATAATATTGTTTAAATATTGTACTATTATGGGACTCTACGAGGAGTTTGAAAAATGTTTGGGATGGAATTCTCTCCAAGTGACCAATTAGGGTTGAATCGCGGAGAATACTATTGATTAATATTGTTAGATAAATTACATTGATTAAAAATGTGTAGATTCAAAGAATTTATCGCAGGATTTGACTTTATTAAAAGCCGTGAAATTCATTCCAGGAAGACTTCTATTAACTCTCCCTTTCAGATGATGATGATTCACCTTGAAAATGGTAGTTAATAGAAGCTGTTACCCCTTGAATAGATTGGAAAACGTACATTTTATAAATTATACGAATGTAAAATTAATTGTGGGTAAATTTTATAAAGTTTGATTCCAAAGTGGTTTGTATTTTATTATTCCAATTACACCCCATATCCAAATTCATAGATTCTTATCACCTCGATGTTGAATCATGAAATTTTAAAGCAGATTATAAATTTTTATATTTCTCTATTACTAACTTGCTGCATATAATATTAAAAACAGAAATAATGATCGATTTCTTTTTTGAGGTATTTATTTATTCACCAACATATTCTAACATCAAATATTATCAGTTATTATCGATATTTGTGGAATATATATATCCATGTTTATAGAAATTATCTGAAATAGATCTGTTACGGTTAACTTAAAAGTAATGTACCGTAGACTGTGCAGAAATCGAAATTTAAAACTGACGAATACATTTCAAAAATATGAGTTACCAAGCCAGATCGGCTGTCGCCGCTACTTCCTCGGAAGTTGAGTGTTGAATGTTGCACAGTTGAGTATTGTTGATTTATGTCAGTCGCGGCGATGCCCATCAGGGGGGCAGCTGACATTTTGAATAAAGTTAGCCAAGCTGCCCTGTGACAAGCCTCGCCGTAACCGTAAGTACATTGTGTGGAATGGATTCTCCGCTGAGATTTTGATCACTTTCATATCTCCCCAGTCACAGCTCGAACAACGAATTGTACTCGAAAACATTTCATCAATCCACGTATTATGTTGAATAATTACATTAAAACAAGGACTTGCGGTGAAAATAAATTCAGCTATACAAGTATACAGATCAGTATGCATATATAAATTATTTTCTAATTAATGCAATAGTGATAAAATCTAAGTTACCTGACATTATTTTATACTGTATATTCATACAAGATCAAAAAATTCATTAACAAATTTTCACTAAGTAATAGTTGAACAGTTTATTGAATATGTCATGTTGAATAAATTGGTTTATTTTTGCCTATCTGAGACCGCAGCTTGTCCTAGACGCTATTGAAATTGAATTCTTGATAACACACTGTGGTCACACACACCCAACACGGTCTCAAAATCATTTCTATAAAAGAGACGATTCTATAGTACTTGGCGAGACGCTTTTTCACTTACTTGAGTAGAATTTGAAGTTGAAACACGATTAACATAAAATGGAAGCTTATTATACCTTGGTTTGATTACTTCGATTAATTACATCCATTAACAGCATCTGCCCAGTGAAATAATATTTCCTGCAATAAAAACTTATTGTTATTCGACAGCCCTTTAAAATTTATCATCAAATTTCCAAGCAAACAATTTATTCGATACATTACAAAAGAACTACAGACATATACGAAGGATAAAAAATGTAAGAATTGATTCATTCGTTCATTTTATTACCAATATCTATTCAGAGGCGATACCCAGTTAGACAAATCCGATTAGTTTGACATGGCCAGTGACGGGGCCGAGATCAAATGGACGAAATATTGTTTTTTTTTTTTAAAAGAGCGATAGAATGAGTTTTCCGCTGTTCCCACCCACAGGATGCTGTACCGTATAAGATCACGAAACAGGAAGAGGGCGGGCAACAGAAACCACGTTATCATGGGATAAGCTTTTTTTCTTCTAACATGTTTCACACATTGCGTGCTGTATCTCTTCAAATTCCCTTTTTTTTTTCGTTCAACGATTTTTGATTATCGAAACGAACATTGTAACTCTGTTTGTTTAGATCTATGTGTAAAATAACGTAATTTTGTCTAAGACGATTTAATATAGAAAATAAAATCTTTCAATGAGGAATAGATTTCTCTCGGGTATAGTCAAATTGGTAAGATGTTTCTCTTATACGAGAACATTCTTTTTGAGAAAAGTAAATCATTCACCCAACGTGTTGATTTGATAAAATATTACGCGTATGTGTTTTAAAATGAAAATACTGTGCTGCAAAAACAATCATTTTATTCAAATCTTCGATGTAAATTAGGGATATGATTTACTCAAAAAATATTTCATCGATTCTAACGACAATCTTGAAGGATTTTCCAATGAGCAACAAAGTATTAATTTGGGATAGAACAATGAATGGCTCCTGGGAATTTGAATTGATAGACATTGCCGTCAATGCTTTTGTTTTACCATAAACATCGCGTGTGCTATGATAGTTTGTATAATTTTTAAGGTTTCTAAGTCGGCATATTGAAAATAAGTGGGTTGGGAAGCAGCGGTAACTCTTATGTGATGTATTGTGAAGTACTATTTTTTCAGTAACATTTGGGAAAAATGCCAAAAATATCAGTCAAAATTACAAGAAAAAAATAATTCCTACGTTATGGTTTTTTTTTCCGAATATGCAAATGGAAATAATCCTGGCAAGTTACCTGATCGTCTACATTTAGCGATTTCTCTCAACTTATTTCTCCGTCCGGACGAGAAAAGGAAACGAAACTCATCCGACCCAGCCCCTCTATTCAGTATCAACCGCAACGACTATCGTCAACGACGAAATAAACGATACTGAATAAAAGTCGCTAAACGACGAAGCGTATATCACACGTGTTGAATTACATTGTATATTGCTTCCCAAAATCCCATACGAATTAATTCACCGTTTTTCAAACTGTACTTTTGATTGTAGCTTTTTTTTCTTCCCAAACGTTGCAGCAGAGAGTTTTGTTGCTACTCATCTCTGGTTGTAGATTCAATTATTGGGAGTAAGTTTCTAAAGCATTGGGTATCGGTTCGACTGTATCGTTGCATATAGACGCACATCATTGGAAGTATCGAATTGTTTTTCATTATCTCTATTCGAGCGTCTGCCCCATTGAACGTCGTAACGTATCAATAATAAATCAGTTGACGGAGACCGGGTCGAGAATGTGTATCGATTGGAAACGCGCGAACTGATAATTATAAAGATGTTGTTCCCAACGCGTTTGCGGATTCGTCGAGTGACACAGCTTGTCCTACCCCCTGCTGTTCCCCGCTTTCACCCTGTATGTATACCAGACCCATGCGAAATCAGTTTGCAACCAGCCAAACTCGAACGCGCGAAGCGTTGCACGTCGCGACAGCTGCATTCACGTGTATAAGATGCAGAAAGAAAAATTCGAGACGTTGGACTTGCAAACATATATATATATACACAAAGTGTGCGAGAGCCAGCAGCACGTGGTTCCCATGTGGACCGGTTCTCCCGTCCCCCGATGCATTTTTCGCGCGATGCACCGCGCGCCGGACGACCCCCGGGGCCTCTGCAGTTGCACATGCATTTTTCGACGCTTTCCTCCACCCATCATATCGTTTTCCCTTTTCATCCGGGGATCCGCGCTCCAACCGAACCCCTGCGACTCGTTTCACAACACAATGTGTGCGAAGTGTGTGAACGTTTTCGCACGAGCAGTTACTTGTAATATTGTGTAATACCCATTTGAAAGGCAGTTGAAAAATCGTTCCTTTTTTTTTCTTTCGTCCGATTGCGCGTTTCTACGCGTCGTCAGGATGAAAACACTATATAGTATTCTTAGTATTTGCCGCGCGGTATGATATACGTATCACGTCTGCGAACTTGAGTGCGCGAGACAGTTTTAGTGAAGATTAGTAAAAAGTTGTCATAGTTGCCGCGAGAAATAGTCGAAAAAATCCCGTCTTACCAATGTCGATACACGATCAAATTGATTAGAATAAAATTGTTACATATACTTACCCCGAGACTCAGTCGTGTATACAGTAATGCAATGCACTTCAAGGCGCCCCAGCACCCAACATTGATAGAACACTCTCTGAATTATACGAAAAAAATGAATCGCTGTGAGAATCCCATGGATGTATGATCGTTTCAAAATGCTCGGTATAACGAATCTCGAAATTGTCGCAAATTGGTTGAAAATTATTTTGCGGCTCCAAGTGTCATATGCGACTAGCAATAATTTATTCTTAATTGATCCCGTAGTAACCACCGGACTAAACGCGTCTCACGCGTCGATCACAATCTTTTCCCCCGTGCGGTGAATTTGGAAAAACGACCGGCCGTCACTATAGTAGATTTCCAATCAAAGAATTTCGAATTTCGGGTAATCGTGTCCGCGGGGGATCGATCATCAACGAATCAATCAATACGCGCACAAGTCGAGAACAAGTTATAGACATACACTAAATATAAAAAAAACGTCGATTCGAAAACGCGAATGCCCGAGTCGAACTTTCGAAGTGAAGCTTGGGCCAGATCTACGCGAGCAGTGGCCGAAATGCGGAGGACGGGCACACGAACTTGGTATATAAGTCCGTGGACGAGCATGGCTTTGGTTGCCCCTCCACATCGCCAGCAGTGCATGTGCAGCCCTGTATTATACCCTCGGGCTTTTTTCACACGTGTGCTCCAGCCGCAGCGCTATCTCTCCTGCGCTGTCGAGCTCCCGCTCCCTTCCGAAACGACTTGTAAAATCGCCCCCTGTTTATATCGTTGCGTATGTGTGTCGTCTTCTGCATATATGGTATCGATATGTTACGATTCGCATATGGTGAATTTTCATATGGATGTATAATATTGTCCGCTACACGAGACGGAAGAAGATTTTGATCCAAGTCTTGGAAAAGTTGTCCGATGAGATTTCTGGGAAAATATCAGTTTCTTATCTTTCCGCGGCTTTCCCATCAACGAAGCGGTTACCAATGGTTGCCGTATTTTAGGCTCGCACTACTCCCATTAGCGATCTCAGCCCGATCTTCTCTTATATTCTATTCCTATTTTATCTTATAAATACATTTTTCAAATATTCGAGAAAGTATAGAAGAAAACGGAAGAGAAATTTCAAAAATCGCGCAGTAAATATCAGACAATAGAGGCTTGGAAGAAATCGAAGACGTATAATTCGAATATTTTTATCAAAATACTCTATTCTATACTGGAGGCTTATGTTGGAAGCTTATGTTGTATGTACCCTCTACATAAAATATACCAGTTGAAGTCCAAATATTGTCGTATAATAATTTTTATGGAAATAATGTATATATCTATGTACGCACATAATGACTGCAAACATATCACCTATTTGGTTATCAAAACTACCTCCGGAAGTTTCAACAGAATTCAAGACCTAAACGTTAGCCTGTGCTGGCAGGTCTCCTGATAAATCATAACGAATCGCGGACATTCCTATTCGGAAGAATCGCACATGAAATATATGTACAATTTATATTCTCATCAATTACTGTTTTCACTCAAATATTATCAAACTGCTTTTTGTCTCAAACTACTTTATGAACCCCAAAAACAACAATTACTCTAATTCTGTTCAGAAAATTTTAATTTAAAATTTACATACTTACCTAGTTTGTGTTGTTAATAATTTATATTGTAATGTGGCTAACCAGTTTCTTCAATGTAAACTACAAAAACCAATAACGAGAAGAAGAAGAAGACAATAATTTAAGAATTATAACAATATGAAAATAATAGTAGAATATAGAATGAAAGTAATGATATAGTAATAATAATTAAAAATATATAAAAAAAATTTATTTTTCTCTCAAACTGCTCTTATTAATAAAATATTTCATATCATTTTATAAATGCACACGCGCTGAGACTTTTTTGCGAGCTATCAGCGATAATTACTCCACCGCTTGACCGCTATTATTTTATGGTTATACTGTAGGTCTTGCCATATATATATACTTATATAGCCTAAAAAATTAGTATACACTATACACTATACAGTAAACAACTCGGGAGTTAGCAGAGATGAGATATTTGTAAAATATTTCTATTTTTTGAGCTGAAAAAAGAGAGTAGACTTGAAGTGAAAAGACTACTTATGATGCTAGCATCTACTTGTTTGTTATAAAGAGTGTGTTGGGTTGTAAATATTAAGATATAAACAGATATTTTGATGTTGGGACAAACAAGCTTGACTGCAGATACCCAGGAAAAACAATAAGATATTTGATGTTTACGATAATGACTACAGTGCAAAAATGTATACCAGTACTCTTCTTATCTGGTTTATTAAACTTCAAGTATGGTTATAGTTCTGTACCTTGCAAGCCAAAAGTTGGTAAGTTGTTGGCAAATAATTATAACACATAAGATGTATAATGATGGCAATTGAATATACACATCGTGTGCTCTTAGCTATCATCGGAGCAGGAATTGGTGGAGCTTCTGCATCTCACTTTCTCACAGAATTGTTTGATAAGAACATAGATATAGATATTTTTGAAGCTAATAAAATTGGTGGACGCTTAGCTACAATCGAATTTGGAAATGAAGAGTTTGAAGCAGGAGGAGCTATTATACATCCTCAAAATAAATACATGAGAGATTTTGTAGAGATGTTAAATTTGCAATCTCGACCACCTTCAGGTTCTCGGTTTGGTATCTGGAATGGCAGAGAATTTGTCTTAGAAGAAAGTGACTGGGAGTCACTTACCATGTTGAAGCTCCTGTATAGGTATGGAATGGAACCAATCTATTTACATAGATATATTAATTCAATACTCAATGACTTTGAGAAGATTTATAAACATCAAGATGAAAATGTTGGCTTTGAAAATGTAACAGCGCTACTCAGTGCTATGAACAAAGAATTTGTAGATTTGTTGCAAGTATCAATGAAAGATCACATGACAAACCTTGGATATGGATCAAAATTGATAGATGAATTGATTGAAGCTACACTTGTTGTTAACTATGGACAAAACACAAATGTACAAGCTTTCGTTTCATCCGTTTCTGTAGCAGGTGCTGGTTTTGATTTATGGGCAGTAAAAGGTGGGAATAAAGAGGTAAGTTGTGACACTACATTCTTTTGCATAAAATATTTATCGATAAACTTTTGGTTTTGTAAATGCAAAATCTGATAAAGTGATTTATGTCATTGCTAGGTTCCAAAAAATTTAATCTCTCGCAATGACAAAGTTTCAATGATCCATTCTACTGTACAGAAAATTGTTCGAATTTCTGAAGGAAATAAACCAAAGTATCAAATTTTCTTCGATAGGAAAGGTAATTTTCACAAATTGATTTCACACATTTATCTTCTTTCACTCTTTCAAAACTCTTGTCAAATTACAGGTGAAAAAAGTATTGTTAGTCAGATGTATGATATAGTTATTATTGCTGCTCCAATAACACAAGATCAAAATCATTTGATACAGTTTGATGGTTTCAACAATTCTGACTTGCAGATTTTAGGAGAGTATCAGACAACTTTTGCAACTTTTGTAAAAGGCAATGTAAATTATTCCTACTTTGGACTAGATGAAGAACTTGGAGGAATTCTGAGTTGTGATCCAGAGAAAACTATAATTAGTTCGATTGGAAAATTGTTCTCTGTCGAGGGTACCAAAGACTCAACCTCGGATGTATGGAAAATATTTAGTCGTCAGAAGTTAGATGAAGTTTTACTAAATAAAATGTTTTTATCTGTAAGTAAATCAAATGAATAATATTGCTTGCAACTAGCAATAACTCTTATCAATTTCAATAGTTGGAATCTCTTCAATACCCATATAATGTATGTTAATTGTTCGTTTAAGGTGGAGGAAGTGAAAGAGATCAAATGGAAAGCATACCCTAAATATGGATCTTCACTACGGTTAGATAAATTCAGAGTTGATGATTTCATGTATCATGTGAATGCAATCGAGTGGGCAGCCAGTGCTATGGAAATGAGTGCTATTGGAGGAAGGAATGCTGCGATATTAGCTTTTAACGATTTCCAACAAACATGTTCTTTGTTTACAAGAGAAAATGATAATTTTGTCAGTGAAGAGACAATACATTCTCAAGAACTATGATAAAAAACACTGGAGTGTTCTTAGCAGTTCTCAAAAATTAATTATGCTCAAAGTGCCATTTATTTTTCACCTCTGAATGGTGAAATTGTGAAAGTAAATGCAAGTGTTGTGATTATGAGATAAGGATGAGATTTCAAACTTTGCCACTTACTGATACCCATAAAGTGACATGTTATGCTAATATTTGAAAAAAAATTGTTACATTGTTACAAATATTCTAAAATGAAAATATATATTTTTAAATAGTAACGTGCATTATTTACTGATAAGTCCATCATTTCATATGAAAAACTATATACCAAACATCATCATTGCATATATCAAGTCTAAAAATTCGCGTGAATCCGTTTAGGACCTTTTCCGCTTTTTCCAATACGGGTATAGGCATTCAATTGAAGGTTCACAAAATCACAAGTGCAAAGGTTCCGCCATTTTTGTTCCACCTGCATCATATTCATATGTAGAGCGTGTATATACATGTATGTATGTATTGTGGTGTCTGCGGAGGTTTTCCTGCTGCCCCTGATATAGTGATATCTGATCACGCTCGCACGCAAGTTAGTGTGTGAGACTGTGAGTGACTGTGAGAGCGCGAGACGGCGTCGAACGGCATCGATACAATTTTTCTTCACATTCCTGTTTGCTGCTACACATACACGTAAGTTTTCACAGATCAAAATAATCTCGAGTGTTGGGCAGTAGAATGTTGATCAGATATAATAATCCACACAAATTGATATAATGTGGATTACAGTGAAAGTGAATTCAATTGAATTTTGAGGTTAGTTCAATGATTACTTTAATGCGTCAAGGACCAAGGTATTTCCAAAAATATAATCATTTGTCGCTTCTGTACATTTTGAGACTGAAATGATTGTTCCATCTGCAATCGAAATCGTGAAAGACTTGCTTGATGAGCAGCGTATTGAATATTATGCTTGAGTTTCATAAACACCATGAAACAAAAGATAAGAAGGAATATGATGGAAATATGAAAATATTAAAAATGTTCAGAAGATAGATGATATCCATTCTGCTCTACTTTCACAACTTCTTCAACACAATTAAATAATTGGACCAACTATTTCATACAATCCACTATCATGTTTGAAAGAATTGACTCTTGAGATGTCAACAGTTTTGTCCTTTCGTCTCCAAGAAGAATGAATAAGTGCTGGAATAATTGCATATTCTTTTTTTGTTGATTTCAAAATTAGAGAACTTTTCAGTCATTGTAATTGCTTTTATCGTGTTGATTATATTTTGAATATATTAAAAAAATAAAATGAACAAGTATAATTAAACACTGTGTTCATTCAAGTAGTGAATATTTTACAAAGTCTAATTAATAAGAACAGAGTTTACAACACTATGATAACAGTAGTTTAATGACTCTCCATAGAGTTCAATTTAGAAGAAAATACTCTGTAAACTTGAACATTTCTTAAGACTGTTGATTTTGATTACAAAATCTCGTAAGACATAGATCTCTCAACTAACCACTACCTGTTTCTATTATATTTGTTATTACTAAAGTTGATAGTAGCTAATTATATAATACGAGCAAGTATCAAATATTTTTTAGCAATCTGTCATCAGAAACAATGATTCATGAAACAAATTTTATTAAAGTCAAGCGATTTATTAGATTAGATTTCAATTATATACATGGCACTATTGACATATAATATTTATCGTTTCCCAGTGTGTTGTTATATTGAAATGTAAGTGGACATCCATTTATATACCCTATTGTGGTTTTTAATAAGAAAGTATGTAACGAGCAGGTATTGATAGAATTGATAATCCTCTTCTTAATAGAATTGATAGAAATTCTCACAATCCATTTCAATATAACTGTTGGGACACTTTATCAATGCAATTTCATTTTTCCATGCAATGAGAACTTTTGAATTATTGTTTTTGTTCAATTACACAATTGCAGGATTTATTCAAAAGTATAGTTTTGAGTTCAAATATATGTAGCACAATTAGTTGATTATATCTATAATTATTTCCAAATCTTCTAGAGTGGTTACTTATTATGGTCAAAATATTGGGACTATTTGGAAAAGATAAAAAATCTGCCATGGATTCTTGCAACCAATTCAATGCAATTTAAACTATAGATTTTTCAAAAATATTTGTCAGTCTGATTATTAGTAGAATAAATTGATAAATATGCACAGTATCTCATAAGTCATTTGTACGTAATTACAAATAATGTACTCCATTATATAGAAAATGCCTGAACTTAGACTGGCTGAGGGACTGCATGTTATTCTAAATGTTATCTTGATAAGTTTTCAACTGGATACACAAAATGAGGATAATCCTCCTGTAAGATATTTTTCTGCATTCAAGTTTATGAATCTAATTTAGAAGATTAATTTCCAGATGTTATGAAAACGTTTTTTCACTGTGATAATTTAAAACTCTCGATGGAATGTCGTTAAAATCAATGATTTCTTTATCACTCGTTACTTATTACTTCTTCTTCTTCTTCTTCTTATAACTCATTTCTATCACTTTGTTTGTCAATAAGAGCGTAATAGCTTAATTATTTCGACTACGGAACACATAAAATTTAGGGACCCAAAAAGTATTTAGGAATGACGTGACGTCTTTCCAAAAGGATTTTCTTCCTTGTAGAATATTTCACTGTGAAAGAGGTCCTCTCTAACTCGAGCTTAATATTTTATGTGTCTCAAGACAATTGTTGACATTTGTTGCGACTCTCTTTGCATACATTTTCTTACGGAAATACAAAATTTTACCTATATTCGAAAAATTTTTATTAGCAGAAAAGACTCCCAAACATTAATTGATTAGTTGTAATTAAAAGAAGCTCAGATTTTTCACTGAAAATTCGACTATGAACATCTTTTTGTGAATCTTGCGTATGATTTTCTATATCTATTGGTTTAATTTTGGACAGAAAGTATATATGTTGGGTTTGAAACTCCGACGGTGTTGAAGCGAAAGCTGGGTACTTCAATTGAGTCTTGCAGAATTTTAGCCCTACTATATCGCGTGTTAAGCCTCAAACTTTTGATTATCTTGCCTAGTGAAATTATAACTTAACAATTGCGTATTGAGGACCGGGTCTTTTGATTATCTTGGCTGACTAATAGCAAGTTGGACGTATTTCGCGTCAAAATTAATGAAGTTTCTCCTGGTGTAAGCTCCGCGAATGCCTTACTGCTCGCATTCTTTTCGACAAAAGTACTCGACCCACTTGTCGGATGTGCCCTAGACTCGAGATTATGCAAAGGTGACGCGATAAGCCCGAGAAGGGCTGAAACAAGAAATTCTCCGACTTTGATGAGGAATTTCATTGATTTTGTCGCTGGAAATAATCAAGCATTTTTTCGGGGTAGGAACCATGAATTATATTGCACACTACATTATCGTAATTTTAATGAATCGTAGATCTCAAATTTTAGTATAGATCTGGTTATCGCTGGAATATTTTATTAGAGTATAAGAAAACAATGTTTTGTGATTGTAAATTTGAAAGAAACATATGAATTGAAGGAGCAGTTTTTCTATCACGATTTTGACTCATTCAAGGAACCCATTAAAAGCACGTCTGCATTTCGTTAGGTGAGAATAAGTTGGATGAGATCTCTCGGATAAATGTGTATCGTCGATTCTGCACAAGTTAACGTGAACTAACTCTTTCAATTTTGATATAGATAAATGGGTGATATGAAATCACTTACATTCAAGTGATTCAAATCATATCGTATATACTGGGGCGTACATTTTCTTTATTGTTCATTTCATTTCAAAGAGAAAATTGGCGAAAGATTAACTTGTCGGGTCTACAGTCCATAAGTACGATATATTATTTTATTCTTCCGGCAAGCATTCCCATCTACTTGGGTTATCTTGATCGGTCATTCCGAGTATTTGTGGTTGTCTTGAATTCTGCATGTTGTGATTATTTTCGTAGTCCTCGAGATAGCTCTCGAGTGAGGGATAATTTTCCATTGAACTTTCGGATTATCTTTCGTCGATTTCACCGTGCTCCATGACTTAGCTCCCAAAGATTCGCGACAATTATTAAAAGTGTTGAATTGGCAGAAAGAAGAGAACTCCAGAGAGGAAAACTCCTTTGGAATATACATATTTCTGGAACGAGAAGCCTCTTCGAAGGTGGTATCATTTGCAACGTCGTTTCCATTACTATTCGACTTTATACATTTGTTTTTAGGAGTGTTTCAAGAAAACTCGGCTCGCTTACTAATTAAACGTTTTACGTGTCGGTGCTAAGTTTAAAGAGACCGTGTTGTTGAATAGTGAGATTTCAGAGCTTTCAAGTAGAGCTGCTGTCTCCATAGACCCAATCTCACTGAAATTTATCGAGCGAACTTTTGACACCTCAAATGAAAATGTCAAATCTCATTGTTACTTCGATCTCGTTATCCATTGACATTCTCACACGAGTTATACATAAGATACATGTACCCAATATGCGCCACCTAAGCCAGAACGAGTTTTCCAATGAGGGTAGTGGTAAATGGATGATGTAGACGGAATGCCAAGGAATCTAATGGTATGTCGCTCGATTTTTTGGCCTAGTCTGAGAGTATTAACAAAATTCGCATTCACTTGAGCGAAAAATAGATCAAGAATCAGAATTAGTGAAAAAATGCATAAAACGAGCTGTAACCAGGTGTAAGCGTTCGCGACCGGTCACAATGTGTTTTTTTCTCATTATTATGTATTGCCGACAAGATGCTGTGCGGCGGCGCTGCTCTATAGACACGCGCATACATAAAATACACAAGGTGGCGCATATTTGGTATACCTACCTGAGTTTATACGTGGAGTTTATGATAGTTCGGAGATAATTCAGACGATTCGCTGAGATAAAATTTTTCAAGAGTTCATACGTTCAGTCTTAGGGGGTACCAGAAGAGACCTCGACGATTTTCAGTTGAATAAATCGCGTCGATCCGAGTGGTTGCGCACCTCGATCTCCAATCGCACGCGCGCGCAAAGTCGCGGATTTTTCCCCATTTTTTTTCTTTCTTCCAAACAAGATCGATCGTTTCGGAGAGAACAACCTCGAAAACTGCGTCTAAAAACGCTCCAGCGAGAAATAAAAAGGACGGAATCGCATCAAGGATGCAAGGCGACAAAGCTCATATAGACGCGCGCCCGCCGGCTTTGACCCGTCGAACGAGAGCGGATCGCTCGAAGGAAGCCGATCGCAAAGCGGACCGTCAGGGAGGAGGAAGAAAAAGTGCGCGGAGGATTTATGTGCCGTCAGGCGTTGTGTCGAGCTCAACCGCGAAATCGCCGCGAATAGTCGGGGGTGGTTGGGGGGGGGGGGCGG
>CM037084.1:61353758-61378185 GCA_020882725.1 Aphelinus certus
GCGGGGCAGTTCGCATCCAAGGCACGCTTCGTCGCGCACGTCTCACGTGCGCCGCACGCGATTCATCCCGCGTGTGTCCGTCGCCACCCCCCTCCCCCTTACCCCCCTCTTTCTTTCGTGCCCCCTCCCCCCAAACGCCTTTACGTAATGCGAATGGCGAATCCCCCCCGCCCCCACCGCCCATGCAAATTGTAATTGAAAGCGCGAATAAGCGATCGGCGAATCGGGAAGCGTTTGACGTGTATTTACATCTGGATTTAGTTGGCGTAAAGCCGATTTTGCATTGTTTCCTCCCTCTTTCGAGCTCCCCTTCTCCCGTCTGCTCGACTCTCCCCTCCCCCCGACCCTTGTCGTTATAATCTAGTCGTTATGACATTACGTAAATCGGACGGATTTAATTAACGTTCCATCCCCGTAAATTTCTCTTGCTCTTTTCATAAATGACTTTCCTTCGTTGTTCTTAATCATCCCGTACTAGGTACCATTATTATTTCGCTGAAAATTTTTGCAATCATCGAGGATTACAAGTGCCGTTGGTGTGCGATAGTTTTATGTAACCGATAACCTCTTGCCCATTGTAATAATATTTCAACGCATGAGATCTTTTCCTTCCTCGTGAACAAGTACTTTGATCAAGTACTCTCACGTTTTAATTATTTCTTATGTTCTTTTATTCCCATAGTTTTTGTAAAATAAGCAGCGTATGTCATTTAATCAGCGATAACTTCCTAATTGGTGACATTTTTATAGGTATCAATATTGGAGAGTGTGTCATTTTAGACTACGAGAAATCCTTCTCATTCTAAACAAAAGTTTCAATGTAGTGCAATGAATATCACCTATGAGACGAACAATAATCGTGTATGAATTATTGTAAGCTCTCCCTTATACATATGAGATGACTTTCCAAATCATCCCAACGATATTGCATCCCCATAAGTAACAATCAAGAATGATTTTAATCCCGTAATGTGTACTATGTATGAAGTCCTTGAGTTTAAAAAACTATATAGAAATTTATATTCCATCAAATTTTGTCTCGAAACAAGTAAATTATGGAAGTTATTTCATATGCCCCGTGCCCAAATCTGCCCCCAAAAACGTCTTACTGCCATGTCCGATTGAATGATTGGATATAGAATAAGACCTTGATTTTTTCCCCATACATTTTGATAAGCTGACATCAATTTGTCCATTATGAGAAAAAAAACGAAATAGTTTTCAAATATTCAAATTGGATTGTCCCAAGCAATAACTTTATCCTCTAAATGTTTTAGAAAAAACGTACTGCGTTTGGTTCGCATAAAATATTCTATAAATTTCCTTTCGATGATTCTTTGGAAATTTTTGGCAAGAACATTTCCGCTATCCCTGTACCGAAATGATGAGAAGAGTACATATACAAAACAATATAATATTTTGCAAATAAAATGTCCTTTTGATATTATGAAATATTAATTTGACGAATTGTCCACATCTGAAAAGTTGAATGTCTTCCCTATAAAACATCAAAATAAATGTATGACAAAGTTGGCGTTGACAAATCTGTTCGGAGTCACTGTGAAATGATATACATTCGCGTCACATCGTCTTCATCAGACATCAAGAATGCGGCTTGCTAAAAATCCAAAAGTCAAATCGCACATGTGCAGCAAGACGTGTATATATACGAGTTCCTCCCGAGTACCCTCCCGCGCAATAAGCGCAGCCCCCCGAAATGTTGACACGTTGAAAATAATCCTACCGTTCCAACAGGTTGTAGCTAGTCCAAAGGCAGAAACATGGAGATGCCACGAAGAACACGTAGAACAGAGCCGTACACGAGAGACGGACCTTATCAGTCGAGGATCGGTCAGGTCCCGAACCCTCGTCCGCAAATGAAAAGGAGCATATTCGATATTGTCCGTCGTCAGCGGATGGCAGCTAGCGAACAAGTCGAGGAAGATTTCGAGCCGGATTTTCCCGCCAGCACGTCTGTCAGGCCGCTGCACCACCCGCCCCTCTTTGATAACGTGCCTCAGCACATTCCAAGGCCTAATCCCCAATCGCAAAGTATCCCCTCGCTGCTCGAGCTGGAGGTGGCTCCTCCCCCGCCCCAGCCGCTGTTCTCGCCGGAGGCGGTGAACCAGCTGAGGGAGTCTCTCCGCTCGGCCGCCGTCGGGCTCGGGTACCAGCAGGGCGGCCCCGAGTGGCAGTACGAACACGAGCAGGACTCGTACGGGCCGTCGTCGATCAACAACGACTACATCGACCCGCCGCTCGACTACGTGCGGGAAGAGGAGGAGGAGACGAAGCAGAAGATAGAAGAGATAATCCTTGTCGCGCAGGCGCTGCGGGAGAAGCTCGACCGGGAGGAGGAGCTGCGACGGCTCCAGGAGTGCGAGATCGAGCCAGTCGACGAGCCTGGCTACGATTACGAAGTTGGCCCCTACGACTACCAGGCTCCGCCGCCTCCTTTCGTCAATCCTGCCCCGCCGAGGCCTCTGCTCGAGCCTGGCCAGATCCCGAGCCTCCTCGACCTAGCACCCCAGGCTCCTCCGATCCCGAGTCTGCTCGAACTCAATTTGCCGGCTCCTCGCAAGCAGAATTACGCCCTGGAGCGTCTCATTGCCGAGAGGAAGAGACCCCAGCCTACGACGGACCTGTGCTGGAACTGCCACCGCAACGGCCACACCCACAACGAGTGCAAAGTCCCCAGGACGAGCATGTTTTGCTTCCGGTGTGGCAATGCCGGTTTCAACATCAACAACTGTCCCGATTGCTCGAGTGGTCGACGAGTCGGTCGACCGGGCCCAAGAGAATCCAACTTTCGGAAAGCGGGGGTGGGAGAGCTCAGCAAAGACCGTGGAGAAGAATAAGTCCGAAGGAATTTTTCGACCTAGCTGATTGACAATTAGACTTACGAAATGTCTCGAAACATTTACATTTCCTGCGTAAAATACTTCTTGTACTCCTTATAGACCCGTTAAATTACGGTCAACTAGTCTATTGATCTTATTCCTCTAAATGCAACAATGCATGTCTAGTTTTCTCCTCGAATAAAGTGTAGAATAATTTATTGCAGCAAATTAAAATCGGAGGAAATGATCGTTCAAAGATTTTTGTTAAAGCTCAATCGGAGCTTCCCGATGTTTGAATCGGGTGATCTGCTTGTTTACGAATAAGTTTCGGGGTTTTATTTTCACTACAAGAAGGATACAATGGGTTCGATTCATCAACGATGTGACGCAAATACTAAAATAGTGAAAAAAAGAGACGTATATGTTTCAAGCCTGAAACTTTTGGTTTGTAACTTTTCAACGTTATCAATATATGTAAATATATATTCGTCCACTCTTCATTTACAATGAGAAGTGATTTTGTATCGGATAATGGAACAACTCTGTAAACCTTTTTAGAGTCGCAATTCAAATATCGTCAGATGATAATGCTCACTACTCTATCTTTTTTTCGAAAGAGCTTTGTTTAAATCTCAACGTAGTTTTTTACAATTTAATATTGTAATTGAAATTGTCTGGGTGCATTGAGTTAATTTATTTTCATTGATGTGAAAAATATTCGATTAGTTTTTCTTCAACAATCTAGTAGAGTCTGAAACTAACGAAAGTAGTTAGTTATAAAAGTCGTATCGCGCTTTTGAAGATTGTCGAATTTTTTAGTTACATTATGTACCAGATACACATAAACTATTGAATTCAATTTTATTCCAATTGTTCATAGACAGCGTTCTCGCTAATTTTGAACAGAGTATTTGGAATCGAATTGTTTATGAATGAAACTCGATTTAAGAATAGAACCATTTCAATGGTTTAGTTTTAGCATGATATATAATATATCGAAAGGAAGAGAATGAACAGATGCTGGCGAAATTGACACCTTTTTTAATAATTATTTTTTTAATCAATTTGGGGTTCAACTGTGTAAAGATCGATGGAATGTGGTTTGTAATCGTTCACAATGAGCGACATTTTAGAGTAAATGAATGGCAAATGTAATTTCATAGCCGATTTGAGAATAAAAACAATTTGACTGTTTTATTTACTATTTACTAGTTTTCTTTAATGCATCATCAATTGAATCCATTTATAATGGAACTCTTTAGACTAGTTATATTTGGGTAATGAGTATTTTTATTCACACTTAGAGGACAGACATTTTACTTTAGAATTATTTCCTTTTTCCTTCCGAAATAGTGCTATTAATTTGATAAAAAAAAAAAAGATGAATCCCTCTTTAATAATGTCAGTACACCTCTGGACAAATAAATGAATCCCAAGTCTTGTTCATGACAAATGTATGTATAATATAAATACCATTAATCAATAGATTAATTAATAAGATTAATTACTCAAAACCACCGACTCTAATATGTTTGAATCCAGAAATATACCTACAAACTTCCCTTCCATTGAATTCTTAAATGAATTCTGAAACTTTAATTATTTGATACAGTGTCAATACTCTTAATATTTTTTTTTATCACTCCTTAAGAAACATTGTATTCAAAACGAATGTTAATGACTTTTCCTTTGAAAGGTGAGTAGATGAAAAGTTTTCTCCATAATATACATCTTTACTTGTAACATAACATTCAAAGGTATTATACGATATCCTCAAATTGAAAGGTAAGAAAGACAATCAGAAAATTAAATTCTTTAAGTCCTCTACCCTTCAGAAATATTCGTGTGAAAAGTATCATCACATGTATCAAAACCTATAAATGGATAGAAAAGGGCTGGTGAATACAAGGTTTTTCCCAAATTCAAATGATTTACTTTTTCACGTTAGCCATATCTGCAAAATATCCTGCGTTCCCTTCTCAGTATCAATACAAATACCCATCACTCAGTTTAGATGCCCATTACCCCTAAGGATGAGGCCCTTAATTTCTGACAAATTTACATCATGGGAAAAAGAAACCATCAATATATTGGTGGAAAGTCTCGTTGGTAAATCAAACAAGGAATGTGTTTCAGTTCATATCTAACTGATTCTTTTACATCTTCATAAAACACATATATGCCGTTAATTACAAGTGCCATTAATTAATCCAGTCTGTGAGGAATTTGCTCGTAATGATTTACATTCAGTCATAACTATCCCAACGGTGAATTATTTAATTCAGTTTTTCTTAAATTCTACGTGTATGAGGCCTTTCCATGGGTTCATTTTCGATGTTTCCTTTTTCAATGTATCTGTGTCAATTTCTATATAACCCGACGGATACCCATTCCATCATTTACAGCGTCCAACGCTGCTTAATTTTGATGATTAAGCAATACACCCCGACCAATCACTGATTCTAATTCCATAGTTATATTCACTGATCAATCAGTTAATTATTTTCCACTGAATGAATCTGCGATCGGTAATTCACTGGTTGGTATTCTCAGATAAGCCATAGAAGAATCATATTTAAATCTGAAAATCGATAAACCAGTAGCGATTGCCTTTGATGGAATATCAGCTACGTGGCGCTTATGAATCGGTTAATTAATAGCAATGTCGCTCTCAAGCCATGGGGTACGTAGAGGGTAAAGTGAGTTATGCAACAGCGAACCCTGAAAATAATTGTAAATATCGACTCGTCCCTGCCGATGAGGTTTGCGTAACGGCCAGAGCCGGAGGATTCTGCGTTGGATTCGTCAATGCAAAATATATATTCATGTCCGCGGGACCTTCGGATGATGTTCGAATGGAGTAACAAACACTTTGCCATCCATTCTCCCGCAAAAGTACAGCTATGGTCGTCTCGGATTTGCCGTTGACAGTCGAAGCGTTCCAGCTTGGATCGCCTTGTTTAAATGGTCGTGCGCACGTACGGGGTATCTGCGACGCATCGATTATTTCACTGAAAAGTTGCTCCCTTGGGTGGGGATAAATCTAAGGTGTAGAAAATTGTTGTATGGAGCCAAATCATATCGATTTGGGGGGAAAAATACTAATAGGTTTACAAATTTTAGTAAAATTTGAAGAAATCACAAAAACATTGATATTTGAGCCGAATTTTGGTTGCAAAGATTGTGTAAAAAATCGAATATATCTGAAATAATGATAATGTTGTATTGAACTATTTATTAACAATATTAGATTTTAGAAATATTAGAGTTAATGGTTGTTTATGGAGCACTTAAGTTGCTTCACGCGGTGATCGGCTTGAGTTCCGATTTGCTTCAAACATTTTTTTAGGCTTCTTCGGGTCTCATTCATAGCCTAAATTTTTTGCAATTTTTGGCTCTCATTTTAACCTATAAAATTTAGCATTATGTAGTAAAAAGTGTAGTCAAGTGTAAAATGTGAAGAAAATATCCATAATATTCAGTTTCAAATTTTGGATGTTTTCTCTAAAATTATGCGAAAGAATCTAATTTGACTGACACATGTTTCATTTTAATTATTTTTCTGGTCGAACAATTTGGAATAGAAGTTGAGCTTAGCCCGCTCTAAAATGTTGGGTGGTGTATTTTTTAAGTTTCTGATTCTACAACAAAGGTTCATCAATTTTGATGGTAGCGAAGTTGGTTTCCTACCACATAAAGCTCAATTTTATATGTTAAAATGAGAGTCAAAAATTCCGAAACAATTTAGCCTTCAAATGGGACTTGAAGAAGCCTACTTACATGTCAGGCCGATCGTTGCGTGAAGTGACTCAGGTCCATAATAGTCCATTCATTTGTTGGGCTTTCATCGTAAATCACATTTCATAAACAAACCCAAATTATTTTTTGAGATGCTTATTTTGACCTAGAGAGCGCTCCTCGGCACGTGTTTTTTACAATTTTGAAAACTTTAATTTATCCCTACGCCGAGTACACCTGGAAAACCCCTAAGCTGGTCAAAGGGTTATATTAAAGTCATATACATTGTAAAAAGTACGTATATTTCAAATGGAAAATACCGTTTGGCGCTATCTAGCATCAGAATTCATTGAAATGAAAAAATGTCGATTTGGGTATCCAAAAGCTATTACACAACTTCGCCAAGATTGGAGACCCGCACACTTTTCTTGTAGTAGATGAAAATAGAAGAGATTTTTCACTGAACTAGATAAATTCAAAATGCAATATTCACGGGAAGAAATATATATATAACTCCAAGATTCGATAAAAAATTTAAAGATTGTACACTTAAATATGAGAACAGTTTTTATAAAATTTTGGGTCTCTTTGACCACTTTATAATGATTTTTCCATACTGAAGATATTCATTATCCTACATTAATATTATTTGAAAACGTTTTATTGTGAAAAGATTCAAAATTTTGAGTGTAATTTTTTTTAACTTTGTCGAGATTATCTTTATTTATATATGTGTGTGTGTGTGTGTGTGCGCGCATACGAATCTTTTCTAGATAGTAATAATAATCTAGTAATAACTATCACCACACTAGGTCAGAAAGAAATATATTTGATAAGTTATTCATAGCTCAATTGCGAGCTATGTCTTGGTTGGAAGCTTTATTCATCATATTAAATATTCATGACACATGTAAATGTGAATTCCATTCTTGAATTACATGGACAATCAATTTAAAGGACTATACTAGCTTGTCATAATAACTATTTTCAGGCTCTATCATATGACATGGGAGTAATCGAAATCTTGATTTGACTGGGTAGAATTAGAAAATCCATCCAAATGAATTACCAGTTACTTATGCACGATGGACCTTGCCACTGTAGTCTGTATAGTGTTACTAATTTTCACTCACGACTCTCAGTGTAAAAGCGAGAGCTGTTCAGCTAGCGAAGAAGGCCAGTGCTCTCCAAACCAATCAGCTCACAAGTATTCGAAGGGTTCGTTTGTCTCTTTTATTTGCAAATCTTTTTCATTTCCAACGAATAGAATGAGTGCTCTTGGTAAATTACGTAACTTGTTTTGGCTTGATTCAAAGATCGAACGGCGAAAAGTCACATTTGCGACGTGAAACGTGAATTTTGAAAATTAAACTTGCTTACTTTTTAGATCCATCTCACTAGCGATTGACTATTACCTTTGCACACGTGTGAAAAGCAAAGCCAATAGCACTGAAATCAAAGTGTATGTACATATTTATATGGAAGAATCGAACTGACACAGCTAACAGCCATGAAATTCCAGATGCAAACGCGAAAACAAGATGGGCGAAGTATGTTTCGGCCGTGGAAGAGGCCGAGGCGAATTACGTTGAGTGCAAGTCTGAAAAGTGTGGCTGCTTCGCCGACGTGATAACGAGGGACTTGAAGCCGTTTGCCGGCCGGGGAATTGACCGCAACTTAATCGAAGCTGCCAGGCCTAGGTGACGATCGTGCCGGAAAAGATTAAACGTCTATCGTCGTTTTTATCCACTGCGGCCCGCTGCTATTCGCTATGTGCGCGATATAACTCCAACGACACTCTGCCATCCTCATTAATCGCGGCAACTAATCTCACAGTAGATAAATGTTGTCAAATTTCGAAAGCCAGTATAGTTATATGTATATTTATACTCCACGTACAAAATTATTGGATTCAAGTTTTTCATGAATTGTGGACAGGTTGAGATGCACGAGTGTTGCCACATCTTAAATTTGACATGTTTGTTGCTAGAGAAAAAATCGTTCAATCGGTGAAATATGGGTAAAACGGTCACCTACTTTTTACGTCGAAGCGTCGCGTCGAAGCCCTCGACTCTTTCAGTACCTATTGAGACTTGATAGAATATAGTATCCGCCTTTAGAAGGTAACGAACAACTTGTCCTTTTAAGAGAAAAATTTTTAAAATCTTATGTCTACACCTCTATCCAACTCTGAATCAATGGAAAAAAAATGTATCGGGACATAAAATCAAACTATTAGACAAGAATCATAACTTATCATATGTTTAAACTAGGTTAACAAGTATGCACGGCCAATTCCTATGTCACCTAGCTACGATTAACCTTAATCGGGTTGTTTTTCCAACATAGGTGAAATGTTAATCACCGTTTCACCGAAAACCTGTATAATACGTCGACTACTTTAATTTTATGGCCCAGTATATTTTCACCACTTGTTATGTCTTGCGTTTGCCATACAAATCCTCAAAGTGGCCATTTTACCTATTTATTTTGGGAAAATTGTCATTTTTTGAAAAAAGTCACGAAAAAAAGTAAAGAACTTGAATTAGTCGCATGAAAAAAATGTTTAAATATTGATAAAATTAACTGAAAAGAATTTTAAGTCGAAAGCCTGAGATCGGAAAAACAAGTGACAACCGTTAAGGTGGTTGTACTACCCGTCTACTTGAAGATTTGTCAAACTTAGCTTTGAAATCAGTACTATTTGTTGCGTGGGAATTCTCTCAACCTGCTTCTAGCTGCTCTTGACGTAAATGCAAACATCCCCAAAGTAGTCTGCATCATCTCTTTGACAATAGGGTTGACGAATTTTTCACAACACCTAGTTTTTTCATGTAAAATGCATAAAGAATCGGAAAATAATTCAGTCGTATTTTTTTATTTTTGTTTCATGTTATTTTTCTGGAAGATATGACCGTTGAAAGATTCGGCGTTTTCGGTAGATATAGATATACTTCAAATGCAAATGACGTCATATCGTTACTATAACGACACGAATCTCATCTCCTCATATTAGCTCGAATTTGGATTGGATCGAAAAACAAAAAAAATACAACCTAATTAATTTTACACGTTCTTTTGATTTCTACGATGAAAAAAATAGTGTATTCTTCCCAATTGCGCGCCGACATTGTATTTACTGTAAGATGAGTTGCCGAGCTCGTCGTTTATCGAGGTTGCTCGCGCCGATCGGTTTTGCACATGGCGAATGCTCTGCTCGCGGGAAAATTGATGCAGTCCAATTAACCCGTTCTCTTTCGGCAGGGGCACGTTCTACCAGATAATTGGGGGCGAGCTTTATAGGGAGAGGAGTTGCATGTTTCCGTCGCGATGCGCCGGAGTCGAGCACTTTATTCGCAAGCTAGTCGCCAACGCCACCGACGTGAGCCTCGTCATAAACACACGCGACTATCCCCAGTCTGGGAAGCACTTCGGGGAGGCGTTGCCTGTCTTTTCGTTCAGTAAGGTGAGAGGATACGATGGCGCCCCTGCGGTATACTGTTCAATACATGACATGTGTGCGAATGAATTGTAGAGCCCTCAGTATTACGACATAATGTACCCGGCGTGGACGTTTTGGGAAGGAGGCCCGGCGATCTCGTTGTACCCAAGGGGCTTGGGAAGATGGGACTTGCACCGCAAATCCCTGGACAAGGTGCGCGAGAAAACTCCATGGCACGAGAAAGAGCCAAAGGCGTTCTTCAGGGGATCAAGGACGAGCCCCGAGAGGGACAACTTGGTCCTGCTCAGTCGTGCCAAGCCACAACTCGTCGATGCGCAGTACACGAAAAATCAAGCTTGGAAGTCGGAGAAGGTGAGCTTTCCCGAGAACGACTTGTTAAGGGGTGGTCATACCAAAGGGGTAGCGTATAAACTATGGATAATGAACAATATTGCTCGAATGATGTCGATAATCGGTTCAATCTGCAAACGATAAAACAACTCGCTGAAATCCCTGTCGTAATTTTCAACCGAATTGACCATCGACACATTCACGATTTAACCCTTTGCGGCATAGTAGCACCCCCTGATGTTATCTCTTATCGAACAGAGTTTTGCGACTTCAGAGTAGTTTTTATTCGATTCAACCTATGCTTTCTGTAATTTCATGTGATGCGAAAAAATCAAAATTTATGCGCAGGTAGGATAACGGGTAGGACTAAATAAAGTTTCTGATTTTTCTACATTAGAGAGATTAATTTGTTGGAAATCTTTTCTTAATTTATGTAATTTTCGTCAAGTATGCACCCCTATTGAACTCGCCATTTTTAATTTCACAAATCTAACAACTGATTCGTGATCAGCAACCGTAAAAACCGATCCGGTTCATCATCACTTCCGAAAAAGTTATCCTCCAAAAAATGCATGCCTCAAAGGTTTAACGATCGTCAATGTCGAAAGTTGATTCGGTTGATAATGATATGATGAGCAGCTGCGAACACTTTTCTTTTTTCAGATCGAATCGATTATTGATGTTACTTGGTCAATATTATTCAATTCTCATAGTCTATGTTACCTCATTAGTACTCTCTTAAAAGCTTACAGTGGGATCCGCTGTATAACTGTGAAAAATCACTGTCAGAAGGTGGATGAAATATTGACTGGATTGCACTAAATTTTTCTATCTAACTGTAAGCTTTTAAGAGAATATGTCCCCTGCTTGAGCTCCAATTAGGATGTATCGAAATATCGTTATAGTCCACTGGTTAAGTTCATTCGTAGACAGTAGCAATGCCTACCTGCCAATATTTCGATATATCCTAATACGGACAATTTGTCCGTTGATAAACTAGTGAGAATCGTGACTTGGTCGTGTCATTCCAGGATACACTGAATTCACCCGCTGCTTCAGAAGTGTCTTTGGAGGCGCACTGCTATTACAAGTATCTCTTCAATTATCGAGGTGTCGCGGCCTCGTTTCGGCACAAGCACTTATTCCTCTGTGGCTCCCTCGTCTTCCACGTTGGCGATGAATGGACGGAATTTTATTATGACGCTATGAAACCGTGGATTCACTACATTCCAGTGCCTAAAGACGCCTCGCAGCAACAACTCGAGTACGTATTTTTGCGTATCCTTATACATTATATGTCCAGTAACCTTCATCGTTATTCTTCCCATTGATTGAGGTGGCTTTAGCGAGTTCTTATAGAATTATAGATTGACTTGACAATTCTAGGAAATACACATAACACAACCGAATTTCAATCACGTTGAGGTGACTCCAGCGTTAGTCGCTGTACCAATGCAGGGCTCATCTGGTAAATAATTTTTAAAAGTGTTTACAATTGTATCATTTCCAATTATATCAATCTCATTTTAGACTACTCGTAGATGCTTGGAAATAAAAGATACTGTAACTAAAAAGGAGAGTGAAAAACCTTTGGGCGACCGATCACGATAGAATATATTTATTATAATGAGCCATGAAGTCTATCGTTCCGTCAATTCATTCGATTTTATACATTTATTGCTTCATGACTTTTTATACATACACATATACTGTTTATGCTTAAAATCCAACATGTTCGTCATGATATCTGCAGAAAATAAAACGTTATAGGGTATCCAAGAACCATCTCGCAGAGTATCATCCTGATTTGTTTTGCAAAGGTGTGCCCACTCCTAGTAAGTCAGTTTGTTCGTATAAACACTTGTCAATTCATCAAAACCCACTTTTTTCAAGGAAGCCACCTCAATTGACACATCTGAACATTATAAAAATTGCTGTAAATTTTTAAAATGAAACCATATCAAAAAGAACTGAACGAATTTTTTTCAATGAATATCATTGCAGTTAAAACATGGGATATTTTTTTACAAATTTGTATTTGGAAAATAACGTGGAACTTTTGTATTTTCTAGAGAACTCATTGAATTCGTTAAGGCAAATGATGATGTAGCAAAGAAAATTGCAGAAAGAGGACGAGACTTCATATGGAAAAGGTTGAAATTATCCGATGTAACATGTTTTTGGAAAAAACTATTGCTACGATACTCGAAACTATTCAAGTACAAGCCGACCCTCGAAGAAGATCTGATGAAAATTTAATGGAATTTAGGTGAGAATTTAATAACCTTAGGGACAAGCTACGCTTCTTCAAAATTCCTCCATTTACTCATTTATTCTTCCCACGTACATAGTAAAAGTCTCATGAAAAATGTTAGTCAAATGAGCTTCATTCACATTTTTATAAAATCTCATTTTAATTGACGTCTTGAAAAAAAATTCTGAATATTTCTCATATCTAAATTAATCTTTCATTGCAGTCCGACAATTTAGACTTGTTCAAATATCATAATTCATTTTTTAATCTGTTATTCAATCTCTTTGTCTTGCCTAAATGTATTTAACAAAACGAAATTAATATGAAATCACGATCTTACCGAACAAACGATATGCATTACTTCACTTTCAGTGGATTAAATCTTCTCAACCTTCAATTATGTCTGATCTGCAAAAAATGATTGATTCCAGGCCAGTGTTCCTCGATCTGAAATCGGAAGATACGAAGATATGATAAACTGGAATCAACTGTGTCTTCCAGGAGTGAATGAAGAACGACGGATAATCAACATAACGAGATTATCTCACTAGTATTAGCGGAAGTTCTGATTCTGCGCGAACCTCAATTGGGTGATTCTTCATTGACGATGGATACTCTCAGGGACTTCAAACTCTTAACTCGTGATATTTATTGCATTTTTTTTTCTATGTCGTAACAGTCATATTTTACCGAGAAACAAAAAAAAATATATATATATATTTATACATACGCGTGAGATGCACCAAGAAATTATTTCCCTATTACTGTCCCTCGCATTTCTAACTCCTCTTAGACCCGAAAGCAATTAAAAATTGCTCGTAAGTGGATTCCAACGGATCGCTGGCTTTTCGCTATTTCTCTCATCAAAGGAGCCCATCGCGGCGGATAACGAGTAATTTGTCCCCCTCTCCTCCCCCATTACCATTAAACCCCGCGTCTATTTCATCGCGTGCGAGTATAATTACGCAGGCATCGATTGAAAAACGATGTAGCGGGCAATCGAGCGCACGAAACGCACACGCTTGTCAAATGCGTGAGATACACAATTGCCGGTCTATTTTAGCTCCCTCGAGAGAGACGTTTCCAGTCCCCCCCCCCCCCCCCCACCCCCCTCGCCCACTTCCCCCAAGTGGAGTATTACATAATCCATGCCGGCTCGTCGTGCTCGCCATTGTTGAGCTTATTCCGGCGCAAAGTCGGAGCAGCGCTATACAGCCCCGTGTGTATATAGGCTCTCTCTCTTCTTTGACTGCGCGAGAGAAGCCGGGGCAAGGAGCTGCAAAACGTAACCCTCCTCTGCTTCTCCCGTATAATGCATGTCCTTGGCAGATGCGTTACTCGCAGATGCTTTGCCCGGTACACGTGCGTGTATATACGTATACACACACACACCCCCCTTGGGTTCTCACACTCAGCGGGAGCTGCGTTACGTGAATCTCGCGTTTGGTTTTCAACTCGCGCGCCCGCGCGAGCGTACATTTGTCCCGGCACAGTTTGAATTGGCCGATCGAACGTTAGATTCTGATTATGCACTCGCCGCCATATATAGTCGGATTTGGATTACGATAGAAGGGACTGACGTTGGCAATCGACGCTTTCGAACTGTACAGCACTGTTATACGGGCTCTCTTTCGTCTTTCCGGGAGGTTGGGGAGGGAGGTAAATTTGCCTGCTTCTCACTCGATCCACGTAAGAACTCTCGCATAGTTCTGTTACTCAAACAAGTGATTGCGAGCGGAGAAACGCTCAAAGTTACCCCCCGCTCGCGATATGTCCTCGAAGAAAAGTCATTACTTTCCGATTGTCAGGGTCGTAAGGCGGATTTTTCAACTTATTCGTCGTATATACGCGCTTTGAATAGCTAATATCACTTGTCCTCTGACTGTACTTGGTTAGATGGCGCATCCTCCTCGCAATGATACTTGCTGAATTGCGAACTTACTTTCCCCGTGGGACAGCGCGGGAGAGACGCGTGGCATCTTGCAAAATTTCTCGTGTGGAAAATTTTCGCGTGGCCAGCCATGATTTCCATCGAGTTCATTTTGTTCGAGCGTTATAGAGAATTTAGCCGCGTTTGTTTCGTCCGGGATCGAGTAAAACGAAATTTATGATTTGTCGAGAAGGGGAAAAAATATAAATTGACGAAAGCCTCGTGTAATCAGTATTATAAAACACGAATATTGAGACACGCTTTTAAATAAGAACTTTTCATTGAGAGTTTTCTCTTAGAGTTTGATATTATCGACTAACTTGAGCTGTATGAAACATACAAGCGCAAGGTACAAGATTTAACCGAGTTCAGGTTATTTCCAAAATGATTGTTTCTTCCAGATGTCATACATTTCGGGGAGAGGCTTAATTCCCCCGAAGAAAATGAAATTCCACCTTAGCCGCAGCTTTATCGTACAGCAGTCATTTGAATAATCCTCGCTAATTAATTTTTTTCAAACAGTCAGCCGACAAACGCGGCGAACTCGCCAGCGCGAGTCGTCAAGCTCGTACAGAATTTACGATAAGCCGCGGGGGGTGGGGACGAAAGCCAAGCCATGCATTTTACAATCCTCGGGAACGTCTCAAAGGCAAGAGGCGCGCGCGTGTATTACTTTTTTTTCTGCCCTTCCGGGGGCACAGCGAAGCTTCCTACCGAATTTTTGTCGCGCGTCAACAATGCAGAGGTGAATCGCAACACACTGGGCGCTGCGAGCGCGAAGAGAATTACCAAGACGGGCCGGAAAAAAGAGAGAAAATCAGCAGATCCAAAGGACAGTTGTCTGTTGCTGGAGCGGCGCACCGTCGCCGGGGTAAATTAAAACCCGATCCGAAAGAAAGCGAACTCGCGAAAATGCGAGTCGATTGGAATCACACCGATTGCCGGCGAACGATCGCTGATTTCGTGCACCAGGGGGTGCCGAGTCGAGCCAAGAAGTGCGCTTCGATATTCAGTGTCACAAGGGCCCTACAGGGAATATTTCCTTGATACAATTTTGTCCATCCAGGAACGTACTTCTTCCAAATTTCTCGAAACTCTCAATCGTAGGTATATCTATTCATTCGCATATAAGTGCTGTTAGTTTTTCAATTGATTTTCAATCGGTACACGAAACATCATCTCCTTACCTCTATAATTAGTACAACAAGCGTCTGTCACTCGACCGTCCAGTACAACATTTTCAATTAAAAAACGCAGTGTCTTTCCGATCCGTCGATTCGGTTTTCTCCCCAGAAGCGTGAAAACTCGAGTCGTATTATAACAGCGTGGATGGCTCACACTTCGAGGGCGAGAAAGACGCGCAAATTTTTGTCCCGAGCTCTCTCTCTCTCTCTCTCTCTCTCTCTCTCGGGCCGCTGTGCACACTCGACAGCCGAACGAGGTCGCGACGAGTGTCGGTTGGGGGTGGGGTGAGGCGACATTGATGATCCATAACCCACGTGGCACGTATACGTTCTTTTCTCCTTTGATCGTTACGCGACACAATCCGCGACCCCCGCGACGGCTTTATCGGCTGTTGTAATCAACGACGCTCCAAGTGGGTTGGCTGACCGCGACGTTGACGTGGCTATATCGTCGTCCCGAGCTCCGATACTCAACTCCCCAAGGGCGGATCGAAAGATTTCGCGAGATTAATGTAATTGTGACTCGCCGAGTCAACCTCGAGATCAGCGTTGTGGGCGCGTTATCGTTTTACACAATTAACAGCTTTACTTCGAGTAAATCAGAGGGATTATCGGCTTTCGATTCCGGATCCCGTTGCTACATCTTTCTACAATTGAAAAACCATCGGACTCGAATTACTTTATCTCGAACGTGCACAATGGCAAACTTAACTTCATTTACGTTTTATACGCATGTGACGGTAATATTAATAACGTCAGTTTAAAAATCTTTTTGTATTCCGAGTAACCGCGAGAATTGATTTACCAAGTATTAGCCCTCAGAAATCGTTTTTTCATCTAGTTACTCAACAATGGAGGGTGTTCTCAACATTATAAAGTGGTATATTCCGAATCATTTGAAGATTATTTTTATTATTATTATTATTATTATTTACGTTTCTCGTGTTTGTAAGATTAAATACACGTTTTTGAAAATTGAGTTATGCTTTGTACTATATTACACATGCGCTGTACCATTTTATCACCTGGTTTCCTCATAACGAACCTTCTAGATACCGGCTCAATCATTGTTAGAATAAGTCTCACTAGCCTAAGACAAAGAGGTGATGGTGGCAATAAGGCAAGAAAAAACCCTGACATCTCAGGCAATCGTTGTCTACACCCCTAGTAATCATTGTTCCACAAAGAGGAAAGTTAGTTCATCGTCCATTATCAAGATTTTCAACACAGAAAATTTTCAAATCTCCTTCTTAGTAACCGTAGATAAGGGAATGAAAAATGAGTTAAGGCTCATTTTTATTACTTTTTCAGGATAAAGGACACAGAATTTTTGTATTTTCCATAGCAACTGATGTTTGTATGCAAAGAAATACTAGGTGTGGTGAGAAATTCTTCTACCCAACTGCCATATGTCGCAGTCATCGCCTTTACCCAACCGACGAATGTCCCTGCTTCGTGACCGATCCACGTATCCGTCGCGAAATCACCGCACAGAGTGAAATCGATGTTGTCGCGGGCTTGACTTTCGAACAATTTCCATTCGACCCGTACAGAGAAGTTTGCTCGACCCGGTCTGGCCATACTCTGGACGTTCTACTTGCAACTTGTCGTTGTCTTTCATCGTGAACTATAGTATCCCAGCTCTATCTGAGAAAGGTTGGGTTCGAATGAAATGATGATTTTTTATCCTGATCAGAATTGCTCGACGAACAGCGCCAGAATATTTGTATTTGATTTGAATATTCGAAAAATCGTATTTGGAATAAAGTATAGGTGTACTCGATAAGGGTCGCTTGAACGCAAACAGCTACAATATCGTATGAAATGTGAATTTTTTAAAAAAATGTATGTAAGTATTTTCAAAATTAATTACCATCCACGACTGGTTTAATGAATATCATAATACGTCGAGCTAAAATGAAATGGAATAAAAAATATTTTCACTAATGTATTCATTCTAAAGCTTAGTTCTCCTGGTTCAATTTTCAAGGATTATTTATCTCATTTAGAATAATTATCATATTTAACTTGAAAAAAAGGTGTTAGTGAGGCGAAGTGGGTGTACATCGAGATTCAGTGTTCGCCGAAGTATAGCATTCACGGATCATTAACTCGAGTACGTATATAAGCGTTATTTTGAATAATTTATATATACTACATGTCAAACTGGAGTCGATGGCTCAGTTGCGCAAGGCATGCACTCAAACTGACACGTACAGGTTGACCTGCACGGCGGAAACAAGGCGCCCGACAGGTCGTGCGGTTCGATCCCCCCCGGGACAGAATCATTTTTCGACGGAGATTGGAAATTCAGGACCGAGAAAAGTCGACTTGTGTATTTATAATAAGTGAATTATCGGATCGTGACTCGCTCCAGCTCCTTCAAAAAAGTAATATCCTGCATTGCTAAAAAACTCAAAAAAATGTCCAAGTATTGTTTCAGGGGTAACACCACTCTAGAGGCCGAAAAAAAGGTGTAATTTTGCGGATTTTTCATAGGATTATGGGAAAAGGGATTGTATTGAAATTTACAGGGTTTATTCAACGTATATTGAAGTATAAGAAAAAATTTTTTATTATCGATTTCGTGCAAAATGGCGGCGCCACAGTGGATCTCCGATACAAGGTTTTTTGAAGACGCTCCGCGGGCGTACCCATTCCTCGGCAACCATGAGAGCTGGAACAAAAATCTAAAATTTTTTTGAAACTACATACTAATAGCTATCGAAGTACGTAGGATTTTTCTTTTTTTTCAATTTTTGTAGAAACTGTGCATATCTTAACGAAAAGTATGAATATTCGACTAAAAAAGAGCAGTAAATTGTTAATAAAACAGGTAATTTTCAAAATATCAAAAAACGGCTACGTACTTCGGAGAAGAATATATGTGTATATATATATATATATATATATATGAAGCTACAGTAAAAATTTGAAGTCGATCCATGCAATAGTTTTGAAGCTACGAATACGCCCGATTTGAAAAAAAACAGTTTCGAGAAAAACGCGTTGAACGTTTTAAATTATCGTTAAATCGTACTTACACTTCAATCAGCAATCCCTTGGAAAAAACACTTGGAGTTCGAATTTCGAAAAAAGGGTTTCAGGAGCGTATTCTACGGGAAATTTACTAACTTTTAAAGTAAAAAAAAAATCGAATTTTTGAAGATCACTAAAATAGCTAATATGTACACGTACAGATAGATTCGTTCTAGTTTATGGCGATTCAAAATAGGATAATACAGATATGCTGATTTATATATTTTTAATTGCCTGAATATGCCTATAATTAGGCCATTGAAGCTATTCCATTTTCAATCTATTTTTATTAGTCATAAACTATTCTCCTGTCTATTTAAAATCTTAGGATTTCTACCAGGGTAATATTATAATAATTGTATATACAGATAGTATTATAAAATTATATCGCTAAAATCCTTAAAGATCGCTAAAATAGCTCTCTTAGTTTTCATAACCCAAATTGATTGTTTAAACATTGTGAAACATTGGCAAAGTAAAGGTAAAAAAAGAGTCCCCGACGAGTTTGACAAATGTTTTTGGTGAAACTTATAATTATTTATGGATTATGATTTTTTCACATTCACAGATAAATATAAGGCAACAATAACATACTGCAAATAATTTCTATTGGATTCATATTACACTCATTTCGCCTCACCAATGGGGTGGGATATAAAGTAGAGCTTCCACGAGACGAGAAAAATTTCATCAGTAAAAAATGTACACAGCTCTGAAATTTTTCTCTTACCTTTACTTATACCAAAAGTGACGTACTTTAAAGTGAATTCAGTTCTCGGTAAATCGAATGGTTTAGATCTAACCACGTGGTACATGAGTAAGATTTGTATGCATGTACGGACTGTTTGAGGAAATAATAGGCTTGGTCAAGAAGATAGATCTTTTCAGGTTATAAAAGTTGGTTAAAGTGAGTTTTTTTCAGAGTCAGAAAAACAGCCGCCAAAGATAACAAGTTCTGCGGCTAAGTGAATCTTCTTCTCAAAAACTGAATAAAATAGTAATGCAGTTGATTGATTAGTAGTACACTTGGCAGAGATAATCGTCAACCGAATCTTGAAACAATAATTTAAATATCAGTTTGAAACATGCGGATGTACACCAGCGCATCTGAATGCGACTGCGTGTAATTCACGAGTCAGCAGCTCGGAGAAGAAGAAACTGGCGAACGAGCCACGATCCAAGCTTCTCATCAGCCGCGACAAGGAAACCCGACGATCGGCTCGAATCGCAAGTAAATCGTACGTCTCGTCGTTGAAAAATCCAATTCTCCGATGCTCGCGCGAGTCGGACAGTGCGAGATACGTGAGTGTATGTGTATACACATATAGGCTCGTCGGGGGAGGGAGACGTAAAACGGGACGATACGCACGAAAGAGAATGAAACAGCCGGTGTAGAGATAAAAGCCGGACGATCGTTAATTCGGCGAACGCGTGCTGTGAGAGAGAGAAAGGGGTGCAGGGGATTGGCGGATAGTCGGGAGAATGGCACAGGTCGGGGGGACGAGGAGGGGGTGGCGCGCGCATCAACCCCCGAGCGGTCGGTCGCGCGCGAGAGAGCCGAGGGCTGCAGTCGGCGCGCGGAGCTCGAGCCACGCGCGCGCGCTATCGCGCTCACCCACTCACAACATTGCATTCGCCTCGCGCGTGTCTGCGGTCCGCGTGTGTATCCATAATACCCGCCGGTTTATACATGTTTATATTGTGAAACACGCGGGGAGAGCATCGGACCAGCGAGCGCTGCAGCCAACAACGGGTAAGCGGCAATATACCTGTATGTACGACGAAAAATCCACCGACCAAAATGCAAAATGAAAAAGTGCGAAATGATTTTGAAATAAAGTCGCGTGATGTTCGCCGATCCTCCCGGTAACCACCTAGAACGCGATTGGGCAACGGACAATGTTTCTCTTCTTTTTTTCATTATCCACGCCCTACCTTAAAAATCGATGGAAGAAAAAAATGGAATGAGGTATAAAATCTTGAAATTTTCGTGACCAACATATTTTTTTATATTCTTTCTTAACCAACCCAATATTTGTTGGGCTACGGGGGGAAAACCGCCGCTTTCATAAAAGGGTCGTTTCACCATCACAATCAATTATTTTGCTGTATGAAAAATCATTTTCGGATGTTATGCCCCAGCATATTCTCAACACTTGATTTCTCTTGCGTTTACCGTGAAATTGATCGATGTCGCCGTTTTACCTGCATATGCTACCTGTTTTAAGGTTTTTTTTACTCACGTGAAACGTGGTAGAGGACGAAAAATGTCCACTCAATAAACATGAAAGATTATCTGAGAAAAATTTTGAGTCAAACGGCTTTCCGAGTAGTAGAAAAAGAATTGAAAACCATCGAAGTGGCCGTATCACCCGCAGATGCGTTACATGTGCATTCATGTACATAGTCATTTTATTGTCAAGCAGATTGCTAGGCATTGATTCCTAAACACTGTCAAATGGCTCCGTGTAGGATATATGACTTAAAAATCAGAGACAGTCGAAATGAAGAATAATCGAAAATTGTGGAGCGTATTATTGTGATTATTGTTTGTTGAAAATGAAAATCGTGTGCATATATTGAATAGAGCCCTTTGATTTTGATACTCCAAGACTTGTTCCATACAAAATGCAATTTTTTTTCATCTTCGTATCTGCGAAGTTTTGCTCTTTCTTCTGATAATCATTCGATAGTCATTGCGTTATGATATTCTTGTGATGGAAATCATACGTTTCAAATTCAATTGCAAAACAAGCCTCGAATGGTGAAACTTAGGTGAGAATAAAAAACTGAACGTCTCGGAAAAGCGAGTTTACGGTCGAATGAAAAATTGTTTAATCGTATGCTTGGATCCTCGTGTGCGGTAAATGTCACTCAACAATACACCGTATCACCAGTTGTATCCTAGTGCCCTCCTAACGCGTGGAAAGGTATTCCCGTGATTCGCTATAAATCAAATTACTTAGCAAGTGATCCGAACCATCCTCGACGTTTCGATAACTTTTTGTCGGATTGACAACAAACCAGACCACGTGTGCGTGTTTTAATTAACGAGCGAAGAGAGGATGTGGGAAGTATTAAAACAATGCCAGAGAAAAAAACGACCCATCCCGCTGAAACGTGATAATATGATTGTATACATATTCTGAATACCTACAGCTTCTGTGTTTCGCGAAAAAAAATATGCACACAAAAAGAGAGAGAAAGAAAGAGAGAGAGAGAGAGAGAGAAAAAAAGCGAATGCGCGGCAAAAGTGCATGTATACGCGCCGACGCGCCAGTCGTCAGATTGTTACCGCCGTATATAGCTCGCGTAAAAGCAATTTACAACGAGCCTCTGTTTACTTGGCTTTTGTACCAACATTCCAGGTATTCCCATCTTTCAATTGCGCTGCAATCGTCAATCGGTTTTATTTCACTCGTTTTTGCGACTTTTTTCAATTTTCTTAATCAAATGAAAATCAATTTGATTTTTCAGATCGTTCCTCGCTCAAACTGATTGTCGATAAGTGCGATTTAACGATCGAATATTCTCAATCGAAAATTTTGATCAAAATTTTTCTCATAAACCATTGTACGAGCTCGTTTTCAATTTAGTTTTCATGCGCATATATACTCAAAGTTGAATAATTATAGTGTTGAAGAATTGTTAATGTTTCGTAATAAGAGTCTGTTGGATCGTGATTGATAAAAAGTCTCCCGTGGATTGGTGCTCGGAGTATCAAAAAAAATTGAAAATTTGCGAAACTTTTTCTCCTTCAGAATTGGCTCGGTGCATAAAAAAGCAATATTCTCAAGAGGGACAAAGAAAGTTCCTCAAGAAATTCAAAGTTTGGAGAACATTTTTATTTACTCGCTCGTTCACTTTTAATTATTGAAAAAGTTCTTAAGTAGCGTTAATCTAACCATTATTTTGCATGAAAGAGAAACCGAGAGTCGTGGGAGGAGATTTAATAATATGGGATTAAAAAATAGCATCTTTAGTACAAATTACTAAGAATTTAAAGGGAAAATTCAAGATTTTTTCCTTGGATACGCTTTCACTATAGGGTAATTTATTTATTTTGAATAATCGAATAATTTAAAATCATTGAATTCAGTCTTATGAGTTATTAAAAAATGTTCATGGTTTTCCTGCGTATTAACTTACGGATGTACTTATGAACACTTGAATTATTTTGCTATACAATTTGTCAGATATCCAGTAAAGTTTTATTCTTTTGGTTATTTTGTAGCGATCATGTGTAGAGATTGGATTTTCTGAAGAAATTTACATTGACACAGACACCACCTCTAAATTGGTGGTCTTTCGCTGAATTCGCCAAAGTTTAGTTTTGAATAGCAGACAAATGAAAGATTAGTTACAAATTACTCGTCCATTACCTCTCTGAGATAATATCGGATGGTGGTTACATACACACGAGAAGATATATAGCGTACAAAGTGATAAGTTCGGAGAATGACTACATATATAACTTGTTTGAGTAGCCTAGAAACTACCTTCAAAAGTTTCAGTAATCCAGATTTCAAAGACTTTATTTACTCTAATTTGAAATTGGGGTATCGATGTGGGAAAAACTAGCTAATCACTTCATATTGGAGAAGAGAAAAAAAGGCCACATTAAATTGATCAGTTAAATTGATCACTCTATTCGTAACGCACCGCGTTTCTCTCATCTTATCCGCTTGGAGGATGAGTGACTACATTCCAGCGTGGGAAGAACTAGATGTATTTTCCCACGGTTCTTCAAACAGTCATCCATGGTATTGTATATATTCTTTCGACATCGAAGTATAAGATGTAAGGACGTAAATAGCATCGGTGGGAGTTATGTAGGGAGAAAATGAAAAATTCAATCGATTCTCAATCATATCGCTGAAAACAAAACTTTGTAAGTTTATTCCATCTGTAACCCAATCGACTTCCGTATACTTTGCAGCAACCCGAATGAATTTCGTTAGACCTAAACTGGCTATTTGAATCACAATTATGAATTATCCAACTGGAGCTATCGATCCTCGGTCGGTAAAAATAAGTATGTTGCATAATTTGACTATTTAAAAATTCATACACATACACGTCCTCGGCCCACGATCAGCAGGTAAAATGAATTGAATCCCAAGCTCACGCATTGCTTTGAAATTCGAACGAAAAAAATCGGACATGGTTCAGAGTGCGTCAGTGGGGGAATTTTATTCTTATTGCATAGTCGAATAGTTAGTGGAAAAGTAATTAGGTCGTACTTGTTTTATTTTTCCGCTCGTATACATTTGAGTCATGTCGAAGACGCTGACTCTTCCACGTCCATGTCTTTTGAGAAAATGCATTTGACCAGAAACGAAAATAAGAAAAAACCGCTGCCAAGTGCCTTAGCAGTATACTTTCTCAAAGAGGCTTCAACATCACCCACAAACGCGTCTCAAACCTGTATTTTCACCATTCCACTAGCGTAGATACTATCATTTATTTTCCAAAAATTACAAAAATATTATTTAATCAGTTCAATTCGTATCTTTGTGACTGTGTAAAGTGTCGTTCTTTTACAATTGACCAAACTGTGTCGCGAGTGTTAATGTCTGCCCGGGCTCTCTTATTATTTGATCAAATGCAACAAAGCAAACGGTTCTAGGTTCTACACGATGCGAGATA
>CM037084.1:61378205-61402573 GCA_020882725.1 Aphelinus certus
GTTATCGTGGACGAAAAAAAAACGGGACGCACACACACACACACACACACACACACACACACACACACACACACACACACACACACACACACACACACACACACACACACACACACACACACACACACACACACACACACACACACACATACACACATACACACATACAGACACTTTTGGATTTCCATGTTTTTCGACCCGTAGATCACGAAAATCGAGGTCCCGAGGTCTGATTCGGTGGGTCGATTTTTGCCCCATTACAAAGCTTTCCCTTTGAGAAAGCAAAACGCACATATAGAAAGTGATAGTTATATACGACAAGAAATGGCCCATAATTTGAATCCAAGCCATAGTGAAACCCGTCGATGACGAGCCTTTCCCGAGAGTCGAAAATTATAAAAACGAGTAAAAATATTAGCATCGAATAAGATTGTAAAAACTCTCGGACTCTCGGCTGTTGTAACCACGTTCACGCCTCTCACACGACGAGCCGTCGCATTCACTCGCCTGGGTCAACAAAAGCACTTTCTATTTTTGCAGGCGCGCGCGCGTTCGAAAAATCAATGTCGCGCAAAAATCGACCGATGCCGCTCGCGCGCGCGGGGGTACACGAGGAGTCAGATATATATACGAACGGAAAGAGAGAAGTGGATGAGGAAGGATCGCTTCGTTTGATTTTTCCCGCTGGACCCGGAGAGTATCGTCTCTCCATTTCCCTGTACGTCTTCCCTCTCTCGTCTCTCTCTCCGTGTGCTCGTGTTCCCCGCGATATTCACAGCCCGTGCGCGCGAAATACTTCGTCGCGTCCATTAATTCGGATGGCCGCTTCGAGTTTTAATTCAGCCGGATAGAGGTACACGCATACATAAGTATCGAAAGCGTAGCTGGCAATATTAAGACCCAGTCGAAAGTACGACCCCAACGCGACACTTTTACGCGACACTCGCGAGCCAAGGCTGTATTTGCTCCGGTTTTATTTGCCGAGTGTGTCCGGATCCACTTGGACATTATTGATTGGCCTATTGATCCCCCTCGAGTATTTCGCACTTGCAAACAATGCGCGCGACGGCTCGGCACGGTCAATTCAGCACTTGTTGATCCTTATCGGCTCCGGGAACTAAGCAATAAGCGTAGAACTCGGTGGACTGGCAGAGATCGATGGGTTGACCGAACCGAATCGATCGAGAGGGATTTCGAGGGGCCGGGAAGAGCGAAAAATGCGTGAAAAAGCGCACGCGCTCTTTGGCTCGAGTGGCTCTCTCGGCACGGTTGTGTTGGTGGTAGGTATGAGGAAAAAAAAGACGTTCCCCTCGCAGCGCTCGACGAATTTCCATTGCGAGCGACTGGTTTTAGAGTATACATCCGAGTGGAAACGTCTATTTTTTTTCACTTTCTTATTCGGGAAGTGCGTGCATTGCACGGGATACGTGTACTCTGGAGAATATTACTTTCCGAATGGTTGGGTCAGTTTTCTACCGATTAATTTCTCCTTTTCAACTAAGAATGTCGTTTTTCGCGTGAAAATCGAGTGTGTAGATAATATGATGGAAAATGAGATACATCTCACATTTTTTTATTTCAATTCTCTTTGTTCGCAAGTCTCACGTTATGAGTATACGCGTTAATCGACAATTTGAATTGAATTTTTCGAATTAGAATTAAACATATATTCGATTGTCATAATCATAGTTCCATTCTAATTTTCGGAAAAATAAAATTCCTCTCACAGAGAGGTACAATTTTTGATGCAACTGTAATCACTGTTTTCAAATTTAGATATGCAATTTCGAGTCTGATATTGCTACTTGCTTTTTCTGCAAATCTAAATAAATGAATTCGCGTCTCAACTTCTGCCTTATTTTGAATCGTCAAGGTTTTGGGCACCTTATGAGCTGAGACGTTTGTACCCAATTAGAAACCCAAATAACTTTACAACGCTGCTGATTGGAAATCACTTGAAACCCTCAAAATTAGTCAAGCTACATTAGATTTGGACTTTTCAACGCTAGAATTTTGAGGAAAATTATCTTTTTTCGGAAAAACAAATCCGAGTTTAGCCAATAAAGCCCTCCTAATTTGAACAGGCGCTGCATTGTGCTCAAAGTGAGTTTCTCAAAGCTGCTTATGGCAAATGGAAGACCTGTATAAAACCTTCGAAATAAGCCAGGCTGCATTGGATTTGGACTCCTCTACGCCGAGTAACAGTATTTTCAAAAAATTGCCTTTTTCCGTCATTCGACTCGGATGATCGAGCAAAAAAATCATTCTATTATAAATAGCGTGAAATAACACGGGATCGATTAAGGATAATTCCTACTCCCGGGAGGAAAATTAGATAGAACATCTCGATTTGTTAAAAAAAAACCCATATAATGGCTGGTAAAAGTTTATGTGAACGTTATGACAACAGGTCAAAACGTTTTATCTCAAAATTCGCACCAACAGTATTACGATCCAATGTGTGGGCCTTTATTGAGTACATCCACCTTAAATTTCCATACCCTTTTTCACAGAATTATGTAAATTTTGATGTTTTCATACTTGAGGAGGAGATAGCGCCTGCACTTACCTTAAGTGAAGAAGCATGCGTTGATTAAGAATGACGAAAGTCAATAAATATTGAAACAATTAATCCATTACCATCTATCAGCAAATTATCACGATAAGAAGATAAGACACAATGAAGTAGGGTAATGTGATGGAAAAAGGGTAAGAAACTATTGAAAATTACTCTCTGTCGACAAGTTTTCTTAGGAAAATCCCATCGATATATTGTATTCCACCGGGTATCATAACGACCGGTCTTCTGTGAAAAATCCCCAAAACTCGTTAATAAGTGATTCCGGAAACGATTACGAAATTGCGCGTGTACGACCGGCATATCGGGAGCAAATTGATTGGGAAAAGAAAGGCTCGATTTTCACGGCGACTTTTTATTTTGTTTTCATGTATCCCATTAGTCTGCACTTCGCGGAACTCCCTGTACTCTTGAATTCTTGAAAATCCACCGCGCAAAACTGAAGGATTTCACTGGGAGTGCGGGGGCGCGGGTGAATTTTCTAGTGGATCACTGCAGCGGATGTATTTACTCGAATCGCGCGAGACAGTTTATATAACCTTTCCGCCCCGCGAAAATCACTTGGAGTGTCTTCTTCGCTGGGCTCTTCGGGAATTCGCGGTGATATATACATTCGGAATTCACCCGCACCCGAAATTACATCGAAATACTTTCATTTCATTTCAAATCGTAGGTGGCTCATACCGATGGTGTAACATGAGCTACGAAAAATGAAGAATGTTGACGAAATACCACGATTCGATCCGTGAAAATAAAAGTATTCGCGGCAATTCAGCTATATATCATTGTAAAACCGAATCAACTTTCGACGATTCGAACAGATCGTCAATTTTTGGGCTCTTGACTATTGTTCCCTTTACGCCTTAATTGATACGACCCGAGTATGTGTATACGCGATGTAATTGTATCGTTCAAAGTTTCGGCCGCCTGCACCGATATAATACTCGAGCATCGATTTTGCCGAGGGCTCGCCCGAGCAAACTCCACACTACGAGACTCTCGTGTCACCCGAAAGATTCTGCACGACTCGAGTGAAGTATAGGGGAGAGTCTTAAATCCAAGCCGATGATCGACGCGCCACGGTTCCAGTAAAGTGCAAAATCCCCGGTACTATCGGGAGTTGATTTATCCCGAGTAAATATACTCGCGATATACCGGACATTCTCCTCTGTCGGTTCGATTCCACCCGAGAGAGAGAGAGAGAGAGAGAGAGAGAGAGAGAGAGAGAGAGAGAGCCGGTAATTTTCTCCCTCCCCGGAAAAACAAGGGAAGCAGTACGAGTACTGGAGAGCCCGCGCATACATAAATGTATCGGTCGGCAGTTTCTCGTGCGCGCATATAAATTTCGACCGAGCGATGCGAATGTGTATATATGCTCTAGTCACTTTTATTCAAATCGTCGGCTGTTTGCCTCTCTGCGCCACCGGGATATCCTCAAGTCGCAGTTGCACTCGTCGGATATACTGTATTCTAATCACGCGCTCGCGAAGCATATGTATACATGTACGCGAGCGGTGACACGGCTTTTCGAAATCTGAAGTACGAGTGAGCTGATTTTGTCCGGAATTATTTATAACCTTCATAAGGTGACACCATGAGACGTCATAAAGTTACTCTTTTGTGAGGCTGATTTTGCAAAAACAATAATGAATAACGAAGCTGTACCCTTGGGGTCGCTCATTACGATTCTGGCTACAGATGGCGAATCCAATACACTTGCCTTCCCTGCCTCGTTTCAATGTTTTTGATGCATTCGTTTGCGTTCCGATAAAAAGAGGTAGTTTTGTCAACAATCCAAGAATGGATTCGATCAGTTTAACTAATATTCTTATTTTTGTTTATTTACCAAAAATCTGTATGAGGATATTCTTTCGGAGATTGCAACTCTATCGTCGCTAAGTATTGTTTACATCTATCTCTAGAAGGTATCTTTTAGTAATGAAACAAGGAAATTACTGTTTTTCATATCGCAAAATCCAAAATAAACAATGATACCATATTAAATAGCAATTTTCAAGAGATACATTTCAACACGTGCGACTTTATACCTTGACAGATGACGCCGTAACGCTTCAACGGCCGATCATGGTTTGGCTCCAAATTGGGGACCTCATATCGTTCTTCAATAGAATTAAACAGCTTTCGAAATTCACACTGGGTTCATTTTATCTTCTGCTCGCGACGTCTTGCTATACACACTCTACGCATAATCTATATATGTATACTTCTATACTATTTATAAAAGGACAGGCTGTTATTTTTTGTGGCCGCTAATCTCAAAAACTACTCAACCGATTTTCATGAAATTTTGATAGTTGGTTGTTGACCACCCCAGGAATGTTTATGGATATGTGGTGTCTTCAAATTTTGTGCAGAAACCGAGAAACAGACGATGCATTTTTTTGTGGTGGGGTAACCGACCGCACGTACCATGGCGCGGCAGTAGAACGCGAGGCGCTGAGTCGTACGTGCAGTGTAAGGTTGATGGCTCTTACAAAGAAAGACACATATCGCAATCTGTCCGCAAAGAGAGACAAATATCGCAATCTCAATCGGAGAAAGACATATGTCTAAATTATTCTCCCGTGAATATTAACGAAGAAAGAGTTTAGACTGCAATCGAACTGTAGAAAAGGCTTGTTTTTTGTCATTTATTACCTACTTATTCTAAGCTATCATTCCATATATTTTTTTTACGTCGGAAAATTGTGGGATCTTGCGGCCAGATTGAAATATGTGTCTTTCTTCGCGGACAGATGGCGATATTTGTCTTTTTTCGCGGACAGATTGCTTTAGAGAATAACAAATTCTCAAACTCAATACAAATATTCGCGGGCGAAGCCGCGACGCGGGATGGTATAGTAAATACGCTATAGTAAATCTTGACATCCTGACCGAATTGTCTCTCCCTCTCGCCCGTCAGAGATGCATTATCTAATGGGAATATCGGGAAAAGGCGATAGAACGGAAAACGCGCTCGACAAGTTTTTCTTTCGGAAACCTACAAAGCGCGCGGATGTCGGGCCTGTGATATCAAAAAGGCCACGGATATTCCATTCAAAAGTCGCTGGCACGCATGGAAGCTCGAACTGAGCCTGGATATTCACGAGCCGATGAATACGCGCGAACGCACTTTGCAAACGTGGGATATGCAACGGTGGCGGAAGAAAGACAGGCTTAGCTGGATCAGGGAGAAACGGCATATACCGCGTGTATCCGCGATCCGATTAGTCGGATGCTCCTTTGGCACCGCGAAGTTTCTCGCACCGCGCGCTCGCCTGAAAAAGTCGAGGCATTCGTTTTTCACGCACTTATTCTTTTTTCTTCATACGCTTTTGCTCCCGGCTTTTGCTTCTCGTGTCTGTCGGTGGCCTGCGATGGGGGATGGGAGTATGATCGATCGGATTCCATGTGGATGTTCTAGGAGAAGCCGGATGGACCATAACCGAACGTGTATTCTTTCCAGAGGAGGATCGGCGAATCGTAGTTTTTCGCGAGGATTATGCCATGTAAGGTCGAAACTTGGTGTTTGTATTGTTCACACTTTTACAACGTATGGCGAACTGTTGTAAAAGTAACCTGTCATGTGCGCCATACGAGATTCCACGAGTTCAGATCAATCATTTAGGACGAATCGCGCTTTCCCATAACTGAAGGATACTGATTCGGCCCTGGATAGTTCCAGTCGGTTATCCGATTGATATATGGATAAGTCAATAGGTGTCGTGACTAACCAAACACGACGAATCCGATCGATGTACGAAAATCAGTAGAGCTCGAGTGATTAATCATACGCAAAATTTCATAAGAGTCGAATGATTCGTTCTCGATGAATCGTTAAATGCACACCGATATGCAGGCATTGATTGGATCCGTCATTGATACTCGAATGTTGAATCTCGAGCCCCCGTCAAAAAGCATTCGGGGAAGTGACGTGCACTCGTTGTCAAGAAAAATTTTAAGCCGTGCAAAAATATTCCACGAAAAAATATGCTTCATTCGAAAGATTAGTCGCTTGAAATGTGTACAATGTCAAACGCGGGGGACTTGAGTTGGCTACAAAATGCACAAATCGGTATGACTCACTGCCTATTACGAGTGTTTTTAGTCCCGCGGAAAACAAATAACAAAAACACATTTTCTTTAAGCAAACGACTAATGAGTTTTGCATTCATAATTGGCAATCAAGTAACTAGCTTGCAGGACACATTCGAGTACAGGAGATTATTTCCTATTCTCCTAGTCGTTCGCATTAAATCGACTTTTTCAATGAACGCTTTTTTCTCCAAACTGATTCTCGAGAATTCTAAGTAATTAGATCAGTCCCGGGGACGGGAAATCATCGTCTTGCTTCAAAATTTAAGCATCGGGCACAAACAAGATAGGATGGATTTGCCAAGTCGCATGGCAAAATGCTCGCGAGTGATTCCGTTCGAAAAAACCCTCGGTTAGACCAAGTCTTCCAATCGGATTTTCTAGTACAAACAACTGTATACAGCTTTTTTTCGAATCCGTGCGGTTCGTTCCAAGACCCGCCCAAGATTTTTCCCGTATTCAACGGTCGAAGAGAATCGTTCCATCCATCCGGATAAAAAGAGACCGGACCATACGGATCACATGACAATATACGCGCGAAGCGGGGGCAAGACTTCAATGCATACATCGGAGGGAAAATTGGATATGATTCGGAGCACGCGACAGGAAATTGCCCGGCATACCTAATGAGATCTCCCGGGGATAGAGCCCGGCTATTTATAGTTGCGCGCTCGAAAGAAGAATTTTATCACGGGCTGCATCGCTCGCTTCTGACCAACAGCTGTACACACTGTACCGGGCCATTCGCGATAAAACGATTAATCCAAATGGCTTTCCCCCCGCCGCCGCCGCCGCGTTGAAAATTTCGAGCGAGATACACACTCGCTTTCCACCTCATTACTAGGAAAATCCATCAAGGATTAAGGCTAAGCATCGCTGGCTAATATTCATACACTTTGATCAGCTTGTAATAGGGCATTCGCGCGATTCACGGCAGCTCTCCCCCTCTCTCCCCCTCTCTCTGTAGAACGTAATGTACGAGAAATAAACTATATCTGTCACGCCGTTAATTGCACTCGTACACGGAGAGAAAAATCCTAGTTAAATTCACAAGAAAAGATTTCTATTCTGAATGATTCTTCAACTAGAATATCTGGAGTTCTAGTCACCGACTACTCCAGTTATTCGTATTATAGATATATTGAAGAATGTATTTTTATACTTTCGACGCGTGCTCGATGAAATTTTAACTAAGACGGTATAATTCATCGATTTAATTTAATTCATGTTACGTTTTACTCCTGAAAAAACTGTTAAACTGAAACTACCGGGACTTTAACTCGAGTCTCCTGTGCGAGAAGCTGAACCATTGCCGCTGCGCCAACAGTCTTTGAAATGAAGTAAGGACTCAATGCACATTTATTAGTTGTACATAAGTACATGGCCGGATTCGCAGAGTTAGGGTAAAATTATAATGATTCAATGTTTTATTCTACTCAATTTTCACTATCTTCTAAAGTAAATTTTCATGGAACAATTTTTTCTAGACGTTTTTTTTTCTAGAAGTTTCACAGTAATATTTCCTGTCATTACATCACTATCAACTATATCAATCATATTTTACGGTTATATCGAGGGATCGATGAGAGTACCGTGAGCATTCTGAGGAAGTACCGAAGTGAGAAGCCTCTCGAGTTGGATATACTCAGCCGGAGTAAGACTGACGATACTCCCATCGTATCAGTACTCCATGGTACTGAATTCAATGGCATATTCAGCGTTTTTATCTCATCAGCATGAATTTACTATGTTTTGATTCATCTTGTCCTAATCCGAGGAATAGCTCTTGGTCAATATTGGCAAAAATAAAGAGTACCGCGTTCATTCATAAACTTGAGAACTCCACGGTTCTGGGAGTACGGGGAAGCCTCACGAGCTACCCTCGACTGCGTCTGCTCGACTCTCGGCCAAAGATCTTTGGCCCAAGCAATAATCGCTTTCACGGCTCAACTCGAAGTGAGAAGTGCGATTTTTTTTTCGCGTCCCAGCCCAATGAGCCAAGGTATTTTTGCTCCCGCAAGGCGAACCAATCGGCGAATAATCGTCTCGGGCGGTGAGGCCAGATCGATCTATCCAGCGCGACGGACAAGTGCAGTACGTATGTGTGCCCAGGGCTGCGGGTCTCCTTGGCCATCGCCTTCTGCGGCCAGATGTAGTTCAAGGCCGCGAGACGACGGCCGCGCCGCGTGAGATGAGACACGAGAGCCAGCGAGTATGTGTGTATGTGTGTCGGGGTGTTGGGAGTGGGTTGCATGGCCGAGCATCTGCGAGCTTTGTTAATTGGACGACGCGCGCTCCAGCCAAGCTTCTTGTCTTGCCCAACCTTTTCATAATCGCTATACACGCCGATCTGGGCTGTTGTTCACCAGTGTGTGCCTTGTCTCAAAGGGGCCAATGGGGGAAAGATGAAGTATTTCGAGTCGCCAGTGGAACTGTCTCGTAAACACGTTGACGGGGTTTTTACAATCGAAATATATACTCGCACAATTTTCAGTTAGCCAATATATGTACACGATTATTCATCCGTCGTGAAACTAATCTATAGTTACAGCCAACACAAAAATACGGAATATTTGAGAAATATATTATTCGTCAGTAGTAACAGATAAAGTCTGGCTAGACGGGCAGACGTACTGACTTACGATGGCCAAAAAAAGATATGGACTTTCGTCTCGAGATACAAGCAGCTAAGGTATATTGATAGTGTCTGGTGATCAATAACTTTTTGGGCCATTTTCTATGAATCGATAATTTTTCATCCGCAATAACCAATTCAAGTTTTTACCTTTTCTTTTATGCAAGTGAACCAATGCCTTGATAAAGTCAGTTCTTTCATTGTACACAGGTATAAGACAGACAGTTTGGGGAATTCTAGGGTAAACATGCGTATACCATTATCTGCCCGTATAGTCCCAGAAATACACGTCAACCTAGTTCCAACGTATGAAGAATTATTCCAGTGCAAAAATGACACCGGGATTTTGTATAGGCTTTTCGCTCCCGCAAAAAAAACCCTTTCGAATCGGATACAATGGCGAGAGATTTTCCGCGCTCTATGCGTGTATCGCGTCTCGCGGATATCCGGCTCAACGCGTTTTGCTACGTGTAGAAGAAGCGTATTCCCACGCGTCCGTCAGACAATTGTCATCTTCGATCTCTTCAGCGGATTCTCTGAGAAGTTGTAAAAAACGAGACAGGGGCGTTTGTAGATTCGAGCACCGGTCTCGTCTCATTAGTGGTCGAATCGAATCGGAGCACAAAAGGGGCGAAAATTGTGTCGAGACTCGATGCTCAATATATATACACACACACAGGCAAGGCTAAACAGCCCCGTCCACATTTAGCGCGAAAGAGCAGGAGAAGAAAGGCGAGCCGGAGCCTAAGCAATGGTAATAAGCCGCACGAGCCCTCTAGGCCCATATCTAACAATAGGTGTGCGCGCGTGTCTCGCGACCTGCTAATTAGCCCCGACAAGTGGCTCGGGAGCCCCAACATCGTCCCCCGGACCGGAGCGCCACCTGTGCCTCGACGGATTACCTCCACCGGCGGCTCGAGACATTACATACGCATTTACCCGAACTGTTTATATACACGTTTTCATCCGCGTTTATACGCGTTCTTGTTGGGACTTCTCGGAGAGCTCGGCACGTATCATTAGTTTGCATCATCGAGTTGCCGGATTCGTAACGTATATGCTGGTAATTAGGGCGGGTATTGGTGGCGCGTCTTCACGTGATCGGTTCGGGAGTTACTTCGCTCACTTGAGCTATGTCATTCGTATTCCAGGGAGTTTCGCAGATATTTTCATGGCCGAGAAGGATAGTGAATGATCATGAATAATGTGAATTGGCAAAGGGAATTATAATTCTGGATTAATCCAGTTTTTTTAAAGTTTATACGAAATTGATGTAGAGTTGACTCGAACCACATATGTCCTTGCATAATTTGAAATATTTCATCCAGTCGGGGGTTGAAAGTTTATCAAAAGTTCAATCTTATGTTTTCATGAACTCGAAATGAAGATATTTCACCGGAGATGGACTTGAAACGCCAAGTTCAGCTCCATCCCGTTTTCCAAGTTCACTATATGAAGGATGAACCAAATGTATTCTTACGCGAGTAAACATTACTCGTTCGCAGGGTTTCGGTTGTGTGGACGAGAGTTTAAGTTTTCGACGTATCGCACCTATTCATTTTCTCGCGTTAATTAACACCGGAGTGCGTCGCGGAACTCTCGTTCGCCCTCGTGTAGTTCAACTTTGTATTCCGAAATTGCGACTGTTGAGAGTGTCGTTGTGATTTACAGTATGCAGAGTATAGGGTGCGCTTTGAGACACTTTGATTCTGTATCGTCGCGGAACATCATGATTTTGAACGCTACGTACATAGTCTTCGTTCGATCCGAAAGTAAATCGTGTCTCTTGGGCTCGTGAAGATAGTCAGCGTGAAATGTGAAAATTCACGTTGAAATAGCTTGGAACCGTCGTTGAACGGCTCTCGGCTCTATATTCTCCGATGAAAAGGGTAGACTATCTGTCCGCGGGCTCTCGCGGATTTTTCACGCCTCTCACGCCTTCGCCTCCGCTGCCTCGGGATTCCCGATCGATGCGATTTTCCCGCGATGCACGGATTTTTCGGCTGTCGGCTCCGAGACTGCTCTCTTTCTCACGAGCTCGATCGGACGAATTATCGGAAACTCCAGACTCGGCCAGAGAAATTTTACTTGTACAACGGACGAGTTTCATTGTCCACTCGCTTGCGGGGATAACACCTAGTGTTACGGCTTCGAAAGACCGATTTTTCGTTTTTCTTTTTTCGCTTGAATCGAGTATAATATCTCTATGCCGCTAAAGCTTCGAGTATGGATTTGTATTTTTGCGGGACTAAATGAGCTCGATGATAACGATAAATATTTATTTGTCGGGCTTAGTGGACCATATACCTAATTTATTGGAAAGTGAGATTGCGAGAGAAAAAATTCACGATCCCCGGCCGCTATAGATTCGAACCATGAGCATCCTGCTGAGCTTGATAATGATGAACTTTAATACCGGCCTTGTTTGAAAACTCGCAACGTGTTTATCTCAAAACCATAATTAGGAAACTTGTTGAGCGATAAAAACATTAATTTGGAAAAGTAATCAACAAAATAATATGAAATATTCATGCAAAAAACCGAATTGTGTTTTTCCAACCGTTTATGACCACATAATGTCTCGTCCTTTAAGTAAATCTACAGAGTACACCCATAAACTTGACAAAAATATTCTTTATTTTTTCTTCAGACAATTCTACACGTATAGAGTACAAGTCGCGAAGAAACAACGCTTGCAGTAAAATAATTCATTTTCATACGGTGAATTTTCATTGTACGGATTCAAGAGAGCAGAACAGGTTCGAAACTGTCTTCTATAGACTTTGTTGCGTGTAGGCTTGAAGATTATCGATGGTTGATCTTATTCTCCATCCTACCGTGACTCGAGTTATGTCAACGAGTCGGAAGTTCAAAGCGCTTCTTCATCGATCGGGAATATATTGTATCTAATTAGGGAATACTAGAGTCAAGTAATGATACCCAGTCCACTTGAGGCTTTCCCAAGATATTATATGCACGAATGCTTACACAAGAAAGGCACAAGTGCCGTTGTCGAGATTTATGCGGATAAATGTTACGCAAATTATCCTAGGCTCTTATGGTGAGACAGAATCTTTCCTCTGCCAAAAAGTATGGATTAGAACAAAATCATTCAGCACCACTGTTGCAATGAAACATGAAAGAACGGTAAACAAATAATCGTCGTTCTTTCACACCTTGGTTTTTTATATAATCGGTTATATTCCAGTAATCGCAATTATCAGTGCGCTTAGCAATTTTCTCATTGAATCAATGAGCCGGCAACCTATTGGCTTTTTACCAAGAGCCTGTTAATCAAACTTCCTGGATAGTTGAAACGATTCGTGAGCTGAAAGCGAAAAAGTGAAACAACATGCTGGAGAAAAATCAAAACGTAATATACAGCTGCAAGCTGCTGCTGTAGCTCTTTTTCCAAGTTTAATTACCCCGCATACAGTTTACGCGTGAAAAGTAAAGAAAACAAGTATGCTTCGTATTTAATTTTCTGTAAACTTTTATTTTTCATGATGTTCTCCTAATTACAAAGCCATCCGTCGTTTTTTCAGGATTCATTGAGAATGGGAAGCAAATGTAAAATATTTTCAAATTAAGAAGTAGTTTCTGCGTGTACCTATTGTGAAGATGAACCTAGTATAGAATCGTACGATATCGTTTGAATATATACAGAATAAATGAGTCGTCTTTAAAATTGAATCTAAATCGATTTTTACTGGACTATGTAAGCTATTGCACGTATGTTGTTTTTAATGCGAGGAGGGAAATATAATTTACGAATCAGACACTTCTATGAATACGTATTATGAATTCATACTACGTGACAAATATTTTCAAACAAAGTTTACTCGAATTCATTTATTGTCATATTTTAAATTCAGGATGATATATATTTTTTTTCAGTGAAAATGTAAATTCAATTAATCAATCACCAAGCTTGTATACATTAATAATGAATTGTAAACAACGATCCAACGAGAGGCAACGTTATGCTTATTCTCAGACCCATTTTATTGCCTGCACATAATTTTATTCGTTTGAATTTTCCAATTTCGAGTATAGATACCTTTTCTTTCAGAAACTGAACTACTTTGAATGATTCTGGATTATTTAGAATATCGGAATGAATCAGGATGAATTCAGCGTGATATATGGCATCCTGTAGATACCACCAAAGGGATACTACGCAGTTTGGGAGCTGGCTTTCGATTAAACTTTGTGGAGTGCGTTGCTTCCATCATATGGAAAGTAGTTCCATGCAATAGGATTTCTTCGGGTGTCTCTATTTCCCAAAGATATTCTATGAATATAATTATTGATCTTACATGCACCTGGAGAGTAGATGAATATACACGGCCTATTTTATGTATAGATGTGCAATCGCAATGTATAAAATCAATAACGGTTTGCAGATTATCTCGTCAGGGAAATCGAAGCATTTGATAAAATCCTCGTGCAGAACTTTTTTCTTTGATAAAAGAAACTCGCAAAGTTTTATCTAGATCCAGCTTGCGGACTGTGGAGTGTTCCCTCGTACGACACAATGCTTTACTGATAAAAAATATATGTACCCTCTTTTGCTAGGAGGTTCGATTTTCGTAGAAAAATTTTCGAACAAAATTATATTTAATCCACTTAAGAGTATCGAAATAGATTGAAAATAGATAGACATATATGTCTGCAATGTACGTTATTATTTTACTCATTTCTCCATTGAAGTAGAAAATCCAACAAGATTACTTCAAAATGACGACGACGCAATCGTTAACCTTCCAGCGATGTACTAAACGAGTACATTGAGAGCTATGCAAGACAAAGCAATTTCATTTATCATATTGGGTTACTTGGATGAACCTGGACCATCGAGTCTTAATAAAGATTTGGAGATTGGATGACGACCTACTTAGCCGGATTGAAAAAGTGCCAGTGTCTGGGGGGTGAAGTGTCCAAAAAGTACGTGCTTTTATACAGAAAATGATAAAATTACTCTAGTCTAAAGTGTCTTGAGAAACATACGAATAGTACTATCGAAGCTCAGTCTCGTCTTTGGGTAGCCCAATAGCTGGGGACGTCTTGATGGAAGAGCTGTGTCATACAATGACGTGTCCAGTAGTGTATTTTTATTCGGGATACATATCTATTGAAGTCTGAAAAATGTAAGTGAAGATTAACGAAGTAATTGAAATTTTTCACATCGTTTCAATTCATCTCTGGATTAGAACATGGCTGACCTGGTTTTTACTCGGCAATTACGTAATTTGAGTATTTTATTCCAGGATTAAATATGAAAAGCTGGAAGAATCCAATCATTCTTCATTCTCGCTGTTTTTTTTTACCTTCTTAACAAGAAGAAAGACCCTGTACCTCCTGGTCACTAAGATAATGATTAAATTTCGCAAAATGGTTATTCGAGTATGGGTCAAATCTACAATGATTTTGCCTAACGTTCTGGCTTGCCGCTGAGGAATTCGTGAATTTATTTTATGCGTTTTTCAGCACATTTTCATAAACACACGGAAAGCCAACGATATAGATCGATGTAGAACTCTCATCGCATTCACAGGAGTGTACTGACAAAGGAGTTTCTTTTTCGCCCGTATTTTGATACGCGAAAGGGTCTCTCCACTCGATACAAATGGGTTTTCTGTATTCTCCAAAAAAGAATTATTGATCCGCTAAAAAACAGATCCTTTCGGGAACAGAGGGTCAATCTTCTTGCTGTACAATACACGCTCGGTGTCGTCGGGATTCAGAAGACCGGGCAAAACATATGTTCGTAATCGTTGATTCTTTCATTGAACCGCTTGGAATCAATGAAAAACCTTTACTTCAGTAGCTTCGACATTCCGAGGCAATATTTTGAAAATTGGAATTATCATGAGGTTGCGAAGATCAGCCGGGTCACGGCTCGTCGAAAACCACAATAGATTTTCGCAGAGCGGGTTCTTCCGCACGAGCGAACGGGCACTCGGTGATGAAAGCAATTGGTTCGATGGAAGTTCGCTCAAAGAGTGCAGCTTCTCCTCATTCGCATATCGAAAAGGCTGACTCGGTGGGAAAGGTTACGTGTGCGCGCCTCTGCATCTCGACACTCCACTTCAAGACTCTATCGATTTGTGTCACCCGCTAAATTCTAACTTGCACTTATCCAGGGCCGCGTCGGCGCTCCCTGCCGGCGAGTTAGGGCAGCTGCGAATATCATCAAAATTCGACTCAGCGAGAAGAAAAGTATTGAAAACCTAACCAACCTCCGACGCATTGACGATGTTCCCCAACGTAACGATTGATACAACAGAGTGGACGAGAATCACTGAGGGTCTTGACTATTGTTCGCGTCAGCCCCTTCGTCGAATCGAAGAGGAGGCCGTTCAGCAGCCGAGAAGAAATCGTCGCCTATCACGTGGCGCGTCAAACTGACCTGTTCTCGAACGCAAATTCGTGTTCTCCCGAGTGTGTATTTTCTTATTTGTTCCAGCATGACTCGGTTCCACGCGTACGAGTATAACACAAACTAATCGCACTTGCGTCAAGATCGCGATAAGATAGAGGAGCGCATTAGCTTCGCATAAGTATTCATGTACAAGTACTAGCGTTGGCAAGTCGACAAATCTGTCTAACGACTCGCACCCATCGCGATGATATCTCGGATACTTGTGATCGCGTTGATCCACGCGGCAACCGTCCACGGCGACGATGTGTTCTCGAGGCAACTAGTGGTGGGCGAGCTGTTGGAAAAGGAAGTACTGGCTTATCGCGGCGAAGTCGTCTTATCTGCCAGCTGGTACGGCAAGAAAGTCGAGGAAAACTGGGAGATCATTGTGAGTCCGGGTTTCACAATCACCCGTGTGGAGGCGAGGAACCAGGTAACCGATGACACCGGCGCCACGGTGAGGCTCGTCGAAGGCGGCGTCGGCCGAAATTTCGTCAGGCTGAGCTTCGAAAGCCAGAGGTTCCACGGCATCTACTTCACCATCGAGATTTTCGGCCAGTACTTGGACCCCGCTCTCACAAATTTACCTCCGCGAACAACCATCAATTCATATTCATTCTAGAGCAAGAGACTTTGCTCGTTACAGCGTGATCAAGCAGGTTTTTCTTCTTCGAGATTCAAGGCTTGTGACGTGTGCATATTTACAGACTGTACCAAGCGCTGTCGGCTAGTGCGAATAGTACCAGAGTCATGTGCGACAATGAACAGCTCGTACGCGTGTGGACAGCTGGTGCTTACGTATAAATACTCTCCAACATGACTTTTCCGTGAATGTTAAAGGTGGAATCCATTCATTGAATAAAGCTTCATACCGCACGCGCTCGAGTTTTATTTTCCTATTGACAGACGCGGCTTGTGTGTAAACTATCTATGCAAACTGTTGAAGACAATACTGTAGAATGTACACTCATCAATACTTACAGTGAAAATTCACTGCATTAAAGTGAATATTCAATTTTATCACGTGGAAATTTCACGATTGTTTCACTCGTCAACTCATTCTCCAACCTACAGTGATTTTCCACTCGAAATCAGTATATAGTGCTTAACCAGGCTGTACTCATTTACCCGAGACAGTTTTAATCATGCTCGAACTCTCTGAGAATTTCTAAGGTACTTTATAGTACTAAAGTTAATTGCATTCAAATTTCCATCTGTTCAGCGTAATTTCATAGAATTTTTATAAAACGTTTTAACCTGAGGAGTAGACTTTTGTCAATGTTGGCAAAATGAAGAATATTATTCATCTATAAATGTGCAGTACTCCATAGGAACTCCATGGAACTCCCCCAAGGAGTACCGGAGTGAGAAACCCCTCGATGAAACTCGCGTTGCATTTGCATGAAACACGTCCCTCCCGCGCAATGGCTGGATATTAGGTATACATTACGATGCGCAAAAAACGAGAACTTGGTATTGCGATTCGCACTCAACAATCGCATGGGAAATAGTGTGAAAAATCAATGCTCGTGTAACCGGGAGGCAAACGCGCGACAATCCACGCGAGGTCGAGAGATGGAATCCTTGACATTCCCCGCCAATCGACCGGAAAATATTCGATTCCGAAGATTCGCGTACACAGCTCCGACTTGTGCACAGTAAAAACAATTACTTAAAAATGTTGCGGTACTGAAAATCTATTTTACATAAAATGAGCTCAAAAGAACCGAATTTTCTTGGTTTCAGTAATTATCACTTGAATTAATATTTTTCTGAAATTTCGTACAAATTGACTGAAATCAAGTTTAGTAATTTTCAAAATCGATCCCCTAAATTGATTGATTATTGTATAATGGTCAGTGTTTGACTGTTATTTTTGTGAGCATTCGGATTAAAACTAGACAACTTTACGAGTTGCTCCAAATTCTGAGAACCTGAGATGAACGGAGAAGAAGAAAAATAGAAAAACAATGCTAGGACTTTTGAATGTTAAAAGAGTTATATGGAAATGGATTATATCGTTATATTTAATTAAGAATATCAATTTATTTAGAGAAAAATGAAAAATCAAAGGAGAATAGTCCAGATTTTGGAAAATACTCAATTCATTCGTGGTAAAAAAGTTTTCTTGCAAAGTAACACTTATAATATAATTTTATTCGTATAACGTTGCCAGATTCATTCAAAGATTTGAAAATGACATTATTATTTATTTTACACAAGTTTCAGTACAAAAAGTACTTAATGTAAGTACATAACACGAATCTTGATTTAATTACTTTTTTCATACTGAAATTCATTCTGTTCCATTTTAAGAAAGATTTTTTAATTAAATCAAGGAATCGTTTTTGCTGTGTACCTCACGTATGTTTCCGGTTGCGGGATCGAGGTCAGCTTTGCCGAGGGTTCGTATGCGCTTTGTCGGCAGTTATATCCCTCCGCGATTGTGCACTGCCGGGGAAATACTTTCCTCCGTGGCGAATATTTTCTATTTACGTTAGGAGCGATTTACACTGGACAAACCTTGGGGCGAAAGATAACGGGAATTTCGCTCGATTCAATTTCCAGAGATAAAATTTTGAGTTTCTCGATCGCTATCGGAGGATTAATGTGATTACACGCGGCCAAATTAAATAAAAGAGCCTTCAAGGTTGAGCGCATGATGCTGACCGGCAACTTTGTATCCATAGGTGATAATCTATGGCGAACGTAAAAGTGAGAATGTCAAAAGAAAAACCTTGAAAGTTGTTAGTCCAACTAGTTGGTCTGAAGTTTGGATCATCCGGAAACATTTGTTATTCGTCAATATTTTTTTACATATGGAAACACGTAGTTATGATTTCGATGCACAAAATTGTGGGTAATTCACAAAATATTCAATAGATATCAGAACTGGTCAGACTGAATAGCTGTATATATGGCCTCTTTGGGGTGCACCAAAAAACCATTTCATAAAGTTTCATCGTGGCTTATTCATCTGAACCAACTTTTTCACTTGATGATTGGCATAAATTTATTGAGTTTTGGTAGAGCACTTCAATCTAAGCTGAGTAGCTTTTGGTCGATATTGTATGGGAGTCGAGTAATCCATGAGAACTCCTCAAAAACTCCCTTCGGGAAAGTACTGCAGTGAGTTTCCTCGGTTGGCTTCTGCGAGTTCCGCGTATATAGATTTTACAGCTCGAATCGATTGAAATAATTATTGCTAGGTCAAGTTTTGCTGCGTTGGTCATTTTGTAAACGGGACCGAGAAACAAGAGTTTTTCAAGTGTCATCGCTGAGAATATTGGTGTTTTGTAAAGACTAATGACTACTGCATGAATTTAACAAAAGATGAGCTTGGATAGAGGAGAATAATGCTCGAGTTTTTGTACAGTAATGTTACAATCGAATTGATTATTCCTATCCATTCCAACTTATCTGTGAATTTATTACTCATACAGTCTTCTGAAACACGATAATAGCATAGCAGTTCAATTTGAACTTTCGTTTTACAATTCATTGTGCTGGCAATTTCACGTTTTGATGACGATGAATAATAATCACAAATAATCTCCGTCTCTGCAGTGGCGGAGCAGAATTGACGAACTATAGGATTCAACGTCATTCAATTGTATTGAAATGAATATTGAATGTTTTATAATGACAATTCGAAGTTAACAAAACGTGCAAACAGAAATATTAAATTTTTCAAGTAATTTCTTCTATCTGAATTTATAGGATCATTTTCGACTATTGATTGTTGTAAAGTTTATAATTCCAAGATATGTTATTTATATCCTCAACATATTTCTTGCTACATCTTATTTTCATGAGCTTCTAGTCCTATATGGATTCCCAGAGGATTCTCGTTGCGGTTAAAAGCGAATGTTAATACACAATATCGACGTGTCTTACGAAGAAAGACAAATGCAATCTGTCTGCGAAGAAAGACAAATCTCAATTTGTCCGCGAAAAAAGACACAACTCGCAATCTAGCCGCGAAGAAAGACACAACTCGCGTCTGTCTCCGGAAAAGACGATTGATGCACATCCCACAATTTTCCGACGTAAAAAAATATATGGAATGAAAGCTTAGAATGAGTAGGTTATCATTGACAAAAAAAACAAGCCTTTACTACAGTTTAAACGCCTTTTTCGTTAATATTCGCGGGAGAATAATTCCGACATTTGTCTTTCTTCGCGGCCAGATTGCGAGTTGTGTCTTTCTTCGCGGACTGATTCAGTTATGTGTCTTTCTTCGTAAGACACGTCGATATATTCGCACATACACAACTTGTATACCTGTTGATGCCAACTCCTTGTGGACCATTCGGGACAAGCCCACGCGTGTTATAATTATATTTACCCGTGATAGCGTGGCCACAAAATGTTGTGCTCTTGTGCCTGTCCACACTCTGAGCAGTGCAGTGCATAGGTGGGATATACCGCCTGGGGCTTTTGACAGTCGGCTGGCCGACGATAAGGCTGCGCGACCGTCGCGCGACCAGCAGAAGAGGGACAATTTAATTAACCCACATATAGGAGGAATATTGGAAGGCCGGGACAATGATTCGAACAGCAGCTCACGCACATGACTCGGAGCTGTGATAGTCGGGAAAGTATATGTTGTCATATCATTTGAAATATTTACATAGTCAATCAGTATATTACGTAGCATCGAACTTTGGCGCTATAATAGCTATATAGGTAAATTCGACAACAGTGTATTTCGATTCCGCGCCGGACGCCGAGCGTCAGTATGTATAGAGCAGGCTACACGAGTGCACGCGTGTGAGCTTCGCTACAGCTTGCCCCGATTCAATAAATATAAGTTCTTCCTACTTTTGTCAAGTTATTCAACCTATTGAATTCACCCACTCCAAGTATCCGCTACTCCAAAATAAAAGTATATATATGTACACACGCGCGTCGAATGAATGTCGACGCCGTGGATCCATCAAAGCGCGTCAATGGGCCGGGACAAAGCGGAGTCGGGCTGGAAAAGCACGGAGGCAGACGTGGTGTATCGCGAAAGAGCTCTGCCGTTGATGAGCGGCCTGAGCAGTGACGACAAAAAACATCTGCACAGTTAACAGAGCAGCTGTTAACCTATTCAGGGGCAGGAGCCGTAATTTAGTATGGCACACTACTTTTTTTTTCAGTTTCTCGTTCGTCACTTGGTCACTTCACACTCGAAATCGATGGAATGCTTTTCCACCATATCTTAGATACTCGTAACACATGAATCTTAGTTTAATAATCAGAACACGTGTTCACATAATCAGTTATTATTAATGATTTACGATGAAATGAGTCATTCTTGAAAGAATTTGGCTAAAATTTAGTATACAGAAACTTTTGGTATCGCTGATTACGAAAGTGGCATCAGCTTTATAAAATTCTTTACAGCTAATATGAAATTTTAAAAAACTGATGATATATTCGTAATGACCCCCAAAACCTACAGACTTTTGTTGTTTGTCTTCTGGAAAAATGTGCTTCTGAAAGGGTCAAACGGGACTCGAGAGATTTGTTGCAGACAATCGCGTTTGACGAGGTTGCTGATTTTTTTTACCCGCCGACTCGCTGTATGCCGCTTGAGCCATTGTAGACGCAGTGCGCGAGCGTTTTCTTAAGGAAAAAAAGGTTAATTAGCCAACGGGTTTTTCGCGATCGTCGACTCGGTGTATGAATGCTTCTGCTGTTTAGGACGAGATTATAAGGTTTGCAAAGCTCTGCAATTATTGGCAATGCTCCATCAGCTGTAGGAAAGCGTCAAAATTATCACGGATAACATTCGCTCATTCAAACAAACGAAGCAGTTTCCTCGACGAAAATCTCAGGGGGATTCGAGGTATTGGTATATCTGATTTTATACTCTTATCTTATTTTATATCTGACTTTAAATAAGTTTCTGATCCTTCCTTCACCTGATGTTAATGGAAAAATAACAACGAAAAATTTCTCGGGTAAGATCTGGTCAGGGAAATATACTGACAAAAATATCGTAAAATGTATTGAATTTCAACAATACTGCAATGTGGAGAAATAGCGATATGATTTTTGTGAATCCTTCTAGACAAACATGGAAGTTGTTACACAATCAGTCCAGTTCGTTTTATAAATGGGTAGTAGAAAAATTTAGTATGAATATATAGTCGGTATGAGCAACCAAGTCGCAGCTAAGCCAATTTTTCACAAGAATTTCAATTAGTAGGCCGACATTTTTATTGTATTCGACTTGATGCGTGAGTTTCCCAAGTCTGTATCCGAAATCATTAACCATTGTAGGGCTCAATTAAAATATTTAAATATTTCATTCTGACAGGTCAAATTTGAAAAGTTCTCTTGTATCTATACCATACCAATGCAAACTTACATGGTTTGTTCGAATAGAATAAAATACTACCTTCCACGACAAGGGTTATTAATACTGTGAAATTTATGTACTTTTACTGCTCAGAACTAATTTATAGTACATTTCCTGTGATTACCACCCTCGCTTTGCTCGGGCGGCAAACCTCCCACGTGCCTAGAATTCGTCTTTTGATCTAGTATCGAACAGTATTTTTCATCACGAGTGTAGAAAACTAAGGTTTCATGATCAACTTTTTGATACAAGTGATGAAAAATATATTTTCTTTTCACTTTAGGCACGTAGTGGAATCCACTAAAAATATAATGAAATGTACACTACCCAGGAGCCCACTTCACATTTTACCTATTCAATGGTAGAGTTTCTAAACAACTTTTTTCTCAAAATAGAACAAAACTCACCCGAGTTTGATTAGCATTTTTCTCAACAAATTTTTATACAAATGATGAATTTGCAATCTAACCGAAAATTTGTTTTCGTTAATGATTTTTCTCAGATTACTTTGAATTATACAATCTGAAGAACACTTCATTTTTTTCAACTCAATCAATTTATATCGAATGACTATTTCCTTCGTGTCATAATAATTTTGAGAGTAGCTCCAATTACTCTAATCGCTCTAATTGCTCACCTGATGATTAGAGCGATACAGAGCGCCTGGGAGTGAATTTAAAATACAAAATAACGATATGGGTTTTCATTTTTCATTCGTATTGTATATATTACTAGAACCCTGCCCCCCCCCTCCAGCTGAATTTAAAAATTCTTATTCTCCTGATTCGACATTCTACCCCAATTGTAATTTCAAAGAAAAAATTCACCACGAGCAAACGGACGTTGGGTTACCCGCGTTCCGAATTAAAGACACGCCACGGCGTATAACGCGGTGAATGGAATATTGAAGAATGCAAAAGTAAAACAAGTCGGGAGGGACGACGACGAGAATTACGAGATTTGGCGGAAATAGCGAAGGAATCCCGAGTGGCTGGGGGCTTGCGATCTATGTGAATAACGAATGAGCCTCGGCTGGTACCCTCCCACTCGTTCTATGCTACGTTCCGTGGGTGCGTGGATTCTACCACGCGCCGCTCCATTTCGCTCCATCGATATTGCGCGGAGAGGCCATCCAACGCTTGTCGTATTAATAAAATAGGAATTTCATATGTGGGCTTCTCACGGGGAATCTGTCCGACGAGTATAGACACGCGTGTATATATGCGCCTATTCGTATATTGTGTGTCGAGCGTGAGACTATTCATACGGACTTAGCTCCTTTTTTTCTTCCACTGGGAAAACAATCCTCTTGCCGCAAATGGAATCCTTTCGCCGCAAGAGGATTTTCCATTGAATTTTGCTACTTAGAGGATTGCCTTTCGGGGTGAGAGGATATTCCCATCCTCGCAAAATTGCATTGCTGCAAGAGGAATCCATTGGCCGTGAGAGGATTTTCCTTTCAGTGGAAGGGAGCACGAAAATTCACGCGTTCACAGCAACAAAAGGAATTCCTCTTGCCGCGAGAGGAATCCCTCTTGCTGTGAGAGGATTTTCATTTTTTTCGGTGAGCGGAATGCAGCTTGTCCCTACCTACAGTGCTCCATAATAATACATGATCTTCTAAGAAATAAAATACAAAATCAAACAAAATAATAGTTTTAATCTCCGTTATAAAATACAATTTTTATAATCTTAATAGTAACAAAAACTTACAGTGAGACTACTTGGAATGCGGGTCACCTATCTTGACCAAGAATAGAGTGTATCCAGTTTCCGGGTCCAGCGCTCCCAAACTTCTAAAATATTAATTAATGTGTCCTGGATGGAGCCGTTGGTCTTGTCCCATATGACAGTTGTCATCTGAGACGCATTTCCACTCACTACACTGCACTTTAAATTTCAATCAATAGAGTAAATACATGTATAATTGTCAATATTTACTTGAATCACATAGAGTAAAACATGAAAAAAATGAAAATAAGGCACGGTTTGTGACTTTTCATTGTGGGCTTAGATACTGAAGCAATGACAACATGTATCCAAGCACAAGAGATACACAATAAACACTAAAATTGTATGATAAATGAGTATCAGAATAAAATTTTAACTACAAGAAATTTAATTTTGAACACTTGTTTGTCCAAAATAAGGCTATAAAAGAATAATAATAAAATTCTCTACTTCTTCTCTACAGTTATTCGCTATTTCCAATGGAATTTCTGTCCCTGTGCAGCTTACCTAAAATACAAATTAACAACAAAGAATTAAATTTTTTCTGGATATA
>CM037084.1:61404099-61433505 GCA_020882725.1 Aphelinus certus
TGACGCCTGTCTCGGCAGGCTTGGTTGATTTCTCTTTTCAACATTTCACATCAAATAAGCACATATCGACTGCTATCGATGAACTTCAGAGGGATACGATGCAGCTAGACGAGTCACGGATGCCCAGGCATTGACTCTACACAAGTCTACTTACTTGTCGATACAAGTTGTACATGGAAGTGAAAAATCCTTTTGCCTCGAAACGAAATCCTCTTGCAGCAAGAGGATTGTTCGAACGGAAAATCCTCTTACACCGAATAACACGGGGTTTAAGGCAATATTATTTCCCTCTTGACTCAAGAGGAATTACTCTCGCCGCAAAAGGATTGACCCAAAACTACGATCCTCTTGGGGCAATGCAAATCGTTTTTCCCAGTGTCAGTTCATTCTGTGCGCGCAATTCTGCCTTTGCACCTATATACATATAAGTGAATATCGCGGATGTAGCATGTACGAGGTCTGTCCGGAAAGTATCGGGTCTACCTTTATATTTTCGTGCTAGCGTCATTCTTTATCACCTGAAGGGTGGCATCCTTCAAAGTAATCCCCACTTGATTGAATAACACGGTTCTATTTATGTTTCCACTTTTCAAAACAGTCCTGAAACTCACTTTTAGGGATAGCCTTGAGTACACTCGTCGCATTGTTTTCCACCGTTGTTTTGTCATCGAATCGGTGTCCTTTGAGTGGTTTTTTGAGTTTTGAAAACAGCCAAAAGTCACAAGGGGCTGTGTTGGGACTGTATGGAGGTTGTCGAAGCAATGCGATATTGTGTTTGCTCAAAAACCTCTGCACAAGATCGGAAGCAAAATTTTATGATCTTGTTTTCCAGTCATTTTTGACAATAACAAAATCCGACGAACGTGAAAAAGGCGCTGTAAACAAAGACACGCTGCGCATGAACTATACGTCCGGCAGGTGCTCGAACACTATGAAAACGTAGGCCCGATACTTTCCGGACAGCCCTCGTATACGAGCCGTTGCTTTATGGGCTCATATTGTTTCAATATTTCATGATGCCTGTTGTCCACGAGCAATGCATTCGCCCTTCTTGATCGAGTGTGTAACCTTGTGTCAACTTAACTTGGAACGTTTCGCTCGAGGGCCATACGTGTTCCTTTTGTCCGCAATTTCCTCAAAGAACCGACCTAAGGTATACTCTGGAGTGAATCGTATAGCGCGTTGGGTCAACGAAAATTAAAATGTCTTTTATCTTTTTATTTTCAGAGTTTCAAACAGTTTCTCGAAAAATTTAAAAATTGTTTGTTTTTTTTTTCAATAAAATTTCAATAATGTGAAAAAGAAGTTGCACTTTGATTGAACAATGTTTGCTCTACAAGCGTGACTAAGAATACTTATATAAGATTGCTATGAATACTTGGGAAGTGGGTGGATTTTTTCTCGAAAATTTTTTCTCGATTACGTGAACATTCAAATAATACTTCTTCCATGACTTTTACTGTGGCACAGATCTTTCAATTTTTACAAGAATTAAGATGTTGGTCTGTTTTATGATGGATTTGATTACTAAAGCAGCTGGGAATTAACAGAGGAAAAAACAAGCGTTTTCTTTCATCAAAGGCTATACGGTTCGAATGAGTAATTACTTTTTAGCCATTATGCTCATGTTTGGCTTCGGACTCTTTTGAAACTATTTTATGCTTGTATACTTACCCAGTAAATTTTGTACCACATTTTTCAACATGACAAGCGAGAGTCTAGTGAAATATGACCAGGGAAGCTGATTCTCATCATCTCGCAAAATATTTAAACGTTTCCAATGGACCACAGGCTTTGCAAAGGCGATTTGGATTATGTGAGGGATTTTCAAAAATTGACCTGTTCAACATTATTCTATTCGTTGATTTCAATTTCACCCCGGGGCTTTCAATGCGCATATATTACAAAAGTCCATTAAAAGCTCAGGTAATCAGTACATCTAATCTAGATTGCGTTCGCTCTTGCATAATATAAATAACGAAATTCTACAAAATAAAGAGAGAGAGAGAAAGAGAAAAGCCGTACATGCAACTCATTATACAACGACGCACTTTTTCAATCGGTCGGTGCACAAATATGTTCTTTTTCTTTCACACGACATCGAAACCTTAAAAGGTGTTTCTTTATCAATCTAAAGTTTCTGATTGGTCTACTTTATTAAGGTCTCCTTCAAATCGGCTACTTACGTAAAGGCACATTTTTCTCAAACCTGCGCCCAGCTTGTGCGCTCAATAAGCCGCGGCTGAAACTTTAGCCACAAGTCATTTCAAAAACGTCCCACCTCCTTCTGTTCCGCTGTTTCTCACTTCTTCGCTCGATTTTTTTCTTCCAATCGCACTGGTGTATATACGATTTGTGAAAGGTTATGCAACCGTTGCACGTGTCGCGTCTTTCTTTCCGTTGTTCCGCTACAACTTGATTAGATTTTTTCATTCCTGGCTTCTTTTAAGCGCCCGTACAACTCATTATTGGCGGATTTCTTACTTGGTGGATCATTAAGTGGCCGAGGAAAAACACTTCCAATCAATATATCGAACTTCCTCGAGTACTCGGGGAAAAAAGTTTCACAGATTGGATTGGACACTATAACGTTCAATATCCGTGAAGCAATTTAAAGTCGGAATATATAGCTTACGCTAATTCGTTCTCCTATATAGAGGTGGTTTTCATCAATGCAGATAATCGAAATATCGAAAGATCTCTACGATTCAAATATTGCACAGTGCATCGCGTCGGGAAATGTTTTGCTTTCTTTTTCGTGAAGCTCTGCCATAGAACAGCAGAAAATAACGCGGTTTTGAAGAAACACGTTCGCATCTACTCTTATTTTATCACTCAATTGATTCTCGTCATTGAGCGTTCCCAAACAGAAAGCATTGTAATGCGTTAAAAATCGAACTTCCGAATCGGACTTCGGATCTTCATTTTCGTGTTTCACGGGTCGGAATTCGTTAAATTTCATAAATGTCTGTTACACACGAGTTAGTTGTGTCAAGATGTGAACCGAATCCAATTTTCATTTAACATCAATTGTTTATTTCCTTGACAAACATTGCTAACTTGTTCTAGATAATTTTCTCTTATTAGGGCTTGAATTATTTATGGGGATTGATGAGAATCAACGAGTTGTTTTCCATAGCAACCAATTGCTGATATCCGTTTGTCGATAGCGAAAGACTCAAAATTTTTATTCCACAGTAACCGTTTTTCTTCACTCTTTGAGAATATAGCATAGAGAATTAATATGACAAAATTACATATGAACATCTAAAAAAAATAATTTGTTTCTATCATTGAGACGAACGGACCAAATCGTGAATTATCGTCAATTTGTCCGTCGCTTTCCCAGCACTAATTATGCACATTTGCCCTGGTTCAACTTGTTTCACGGTGTGGTATGTTGACCGTCGCTAACTGTTGGTATTCGTTACATTTCTACGTCATTAATGATGTAAAATCCTCGCCAAAACATGGCACACGTTTACTTATGTATGCTACAAGTCTATGTATAACGGGTCGCCGTACGCTCAGGCGCCTTGCTCCCAATTATTAGATATACAGCTGCGCTGATTCTTGTACTTACTAGGAGACCACTTGGGATGTGGGTCACCAATCTTGACCAAAATTTTTTTGGTGTTTACATGTGGCAAGAATAGAGTGTATCCAGAGTTTTAGGGTCCAACGCTCCCAAACTCCCAAGATATTAATTTATGTATTTTAGTTAGAGGCGCTGGTGTGACAATATGTCATCGGAGACGTATTTCCCTTACTTCACTACACTTTCACTGTTCTCACTGAACACCCCATCACATTTTATTCTGGAAAACATATAGAAAGATTAAATAACGTGTATACTCAACAAATCTTACTTTCATGTCTTACTCACATAGAGTAAAACATGAAATATATGTACGCTAATCGACTTTTCACTCTGTGCTTGGATACGGAAGCAATAACAATATGTGTGTGTATTATACCACACATTATAACAATATGTATAGTATGATATTGGTCGACACATGTTCAGAATTGAAGTTTCCATGAATAAAAATCAAGTCTGACACTGAATTGTTGTCTTATGATACTACATTTGTGGTCTTTGTGCTTATATACATGTTGTTATTGTTTCAGTATCCAAACACAGCATGAAAAGTCGATTAGCGTTGATTTTTTCACATATTTCATGTTTCACTCTATGTGAGTAAGACATGAAAGTAAGATTTGTTGAGTATACACGTTATTTACTCCTTCCATATGTTTTTCAGAATAGAATGTGATGTTATGTTCAATGAGAACAGTGAAAGTGTAGTGCAGTGAGGGAAATACGTCTCAGATGACATATTGTCATTTGGGACATAAGACCAGCGTTTTTAACTAAAATACATAAATTAATATCTTGGAAGTTTGGGACCGTTGGACCCTAAAACTCTGGATACACTCTATTCTTGCCACAAGTAAACACCAAAAAAATTTTGGTCAAGATTGGTGACCCACATCCCAAGTAGTCTCCTAGTTAGTTTCTCGCCATTGTATCTTTTAAACTTGACGTTAATTTGTTGCTTACGTAACTATCTGAACAAAACTGCACTTAGGGTTTGAGTGTGATTTCACTGAATTATTTGAAGGTGGTTTGTGTATCGTTACCCAAGCATAATATAAACACCATCAATAAGCTAACATTTCAATTTTTTTATAATCAGTAATAACGCGGGCCATATCATAAATTAATAATGGATTCAATCTGCAAAAAGAGAATAAGTTGCGGCTTCCTATCATAATTACTAGCCAAACTAACTCTCGACATCGACGATTTAATGTAGACAACAGGTAATGAATTACAAGCACCCAGTAATTGTCTCAGTTGACGTTAAATCGTCAACGTTGATTGAATCGACTTTCGATGTTATTCATTTTTTACAGCTCATGTTTGAGTACTACAAATAACACCTGTTGAGGTATACAAAAACTCCAGCATAGTTTTTTTTTCAATAAAATTTGAGACTCTCAATGCGACCCTTAATTCACCAGTTTTTAAATTACCGCGAGTGAAATATTCTCGAGAATCAATTCCATTGTTTTCTTCTTTGCCATCGTTTTCAAGCCTGTTAAATGTTGATATTCAAGAGTTCAACAGGATAAGCGCATGTGTTTACGAGCGTATCCGAGAAGCAAAGTGAAAGTGAAGAATGTCAAAGGTAGTATTGCATGAATATGCGAGTGGCAAGCATTTAAGAAGGGAAAAGCTCGGCATCCGCCTCGTCAGCTTTAACCCAGTTTCCGCTCTAATTAATAGGGGCATTACAGTGACACGGCTTAAACTACTTAACAAGTTTGTTACACGCCCTCTCGAGCTTCTCGCTTATGAGTTATGGTGTGCACGACGCCAACAGCAGCCCTGCAGACGCGCGCTCTCCACATTTGTTTCCTTGCCGCAAAGCCTCCCTATTGTTCAAGCCGAGATTCATTTGCGGGTAATTAATCAAAAGACACTCGTCTAAGATTCGTTTGGCGTTTGAAATTGCTAATTCGCCAGGAGAGGCGAATGCGAATCCGAATGTTTCAGTACGAGCATAAGGATTTGGACAGACGCTATATGAACGTTCGTGGAACGAAAGGGAAAAAATCTCTTCTCCATTACTGTAGCCTGTAGCTTCGAAAACGAACTTTATTGGATCAAATAAGAAAATTTGCTCTAAGTACAGAGCCAGTAGGAGGGGAAGGTTTTGACATGAACTTAGCAAGTTAATTCATTCGAATCGAAGCATCTTGGAGACTTTTCGAAAGTTTCACGGGAATGATGGTTAGTTTATGCATTTATAGATTATAGATTCATTAAAATATATATATTAACGTGAAAATTTGAGAGGTTACCGACCCCATCGCGAGTACGTTCAAACTTTTCGTTGTTAAGTTATACATTGTTAGCGGCGCCACGATTAACAGTTTTGATGTTAATCGTGTTGCCTTTCAATAATAAATTTGTTTAGAATAATCAAGACTGTCTGAAATATATGATAGATGCATCGTTCTCCGAAATGTATACTGCTTCCTTCCTATTCAATATTTTCCTCGAAGAGACGTTGCACCTTGAAATACTGGAATATAAAAATACAGTGATACCTCATGTGATTTCATTCAGATGGTTGTAACTCGATAGCCAGATGGAGATATGACCAATTTAGAGCTTTTGTTGATTTATAACAATTTTTACTCCTGTAATTTTTTGGATTTGATTACTATTTCATGAGTAAATCAGGCCACAGAGCTGATAAAAATATGAAAAAGGTCAAATTATCAAAATTGAGTTCTCAGTGAGTTTTATCATATATGGCGATGGGCTTCTTACTCTAGTCCTCCGGGAGGGAGTACCATGAAGTTCTTATGGAGTACTGCGGGTTTATAGGTAAATAATACTCTCTACTTTCCAATATCAACCAAGAGCTTAATTGCTCAGATTAGTACATGCTGGATCAAAACTCAATAAGTTTATGCTGATGAGATAAAAACTTAAATGCCATCAAATTTAGTACCATGGAGTACTAAAAAAACGATGGGAGTTGGTGTGGAATAAACCACATATGTGTGTGTCTAAAAAGTAGGGAGTGGCGTAAGCGTACATCATCCGCAGACTTGCCTGCACTGATATTGAAGCATGTGCATATGAATATTTGCCCTGGTATACATGTGACAAGTTGCATTTGAATTGCGCATATATATATATAGGTGCACTTGATGCGCTGACGCGCGCCGACGCCATCGGATAACAGCGTCTGGCACTCAGGAAGTTGGGAGAGAGCGAGAACGAGAGACGCCTGTCAAAATTCGAGCTGAAAGCGATCCTCCGGCGCGTAACGTCAAGCAGCCAAAGTCGCCCCTCGGGCGAACCACCAGAGAGCAAACAGTGAGCCTTCGAAGCTATATACGTCGCGCGCGCGAAAAACTCGAGCCTATACATATGCCGGGGGATAATTTTACTTGTTTACCAACAGAGCGCGGCCAATCGAGCGAATCGTCATTGCAGCCCGGCGTAATTAGCCGCGCCCTGCGAAGCTCGTCGATTACGCAGCGCCGAAAGCGTATATACGTGTGTAACGGCCCAACACACCCACGTGTAGACCTCACGGCTATTCCCATCGTCCCTCGCTCGGTACGGCTTGCAAACTGATATGGGTGCGCGCGAAAAATCACTATATTGCTCTGTATACACCGCCGGTACGTATGCCCGAGAGGCGATAGCCGGGAGAGGAAAAAAAAGACGCGCGCTACACCTCGTTCGGTTGTGTGTATATTGCACTCGTGACTTTGCTCGTGTTTACGCGCGCAAAGATCCAAACAACGGCGAGCTGATCCAGCAGCTGTTTCACTTCAACTTTAGCGAATTTTGATCTCAAACGGGTGACTTTTATATGTTTGTAACGCACTTGGTTATACGTCGCATTTTATACGTCGCTAACGTCGATTAAGCTTCTCAGATTTCTCCCAGCCCGAATCGTATACTTTTATCGTGAACTTTTCGCACACGAAGCTCCAATAGTTCGTTTGTTAAAATTTGATCCCCCTCTGAAATAGCCTGCTGATGACTATATTTTCAATTTTTAGGAAAAGGAAGATTATATTTACTTTTATACTTTTTTGTTTATATACTTTTTAGCTTTGGAGCGTGATTGGATCTCATCAAACGAGTATTTTGAACTTCTAAGCAAAAATTTCTGATGAATAAACGTCATTCCATTCACAAAAAGCTTGCGAAGATGAATTATTGATGTCGAAACGGTATATTCATATACATAAAATCAATAGGGTGGCTCGTATTGAGTATCGGCTGATGTTGGGTGCACCTTATACCTTACTCATATGTCTGGAAATTAGCATTATCTTTGGAATAGTTTAGCATTAGAAAAATACCTATACGTTGTTAGTTGAAGAACTGATTTCGGTTGTATACACCTTGGACCTAGAGAAGACAAAATATTTATTGTGAAATTGAAACGAAAGTGCTTCGATAACAAGATATTTTAAAACTTCTTGGTTAATGTAGATTTGTCAAAATATTCCATTGATAAAGTGAGTCAGAATATCACAGAAACTCTCGGGTCCCAAGAGAATATGCGGAAATTTCATTTTAAGCTTTCCAAAAGTTACTTTTAGTGAGGTCAAAACTGACTATAACATTCGAATTAGGTTCAATTTACTTGTAATGCGTATAATTTTTGAGGTTGGTACTAACATATTCAAAACTTATCCACTCGCTGTCTACTCACCATAAAATAGATGGAATTTAATCTTGTTTATAATAAATTTCTATGAATCGATTCTAATTGACTACGCTGGTAACCTGGACATTTTTCTAGTATTCTAACTATTACTTTGTTGGAATCAAAATTTACCAAATAAACAATGCATGGGAAAACGAATGATCAACATTTTGAATTTTATGAGTACAGGCGAATCAGAGGAAGGATAATATGTTAATTGAATTCAGTGATAAGTGATGATACTTTGAATGGCTCGTGTGCTAGAAGGTAGAGGGATGATAATGAAGATAATGAAATTAGGAGGACTGATTCAGAGAAGGAATTCGATTGAGGTAGTTTCAACCAGTTATCCACTTGAAAGACCATCTCAATCAATTTGATTTTTATCATTTCAATGTAATTGAGTAATTGGCGACAGCTTGAGTGGAGACACGCATATGTCCCTCAATACGGCTTTCCACTCGGGGTCCATTGAGTTGGAGCTTATTTCGTACGACCGTAAAAGCTTTTAAGCACGGAAAGACGAGTTACCAATGCGCTTGGGAAAGTGAGAAAAGATAAATAAAATATATGTTAGCCGAACTAGAGGTGTATTCAGTAAAAAAGGGAATTTTCTTGACAATCTTATTTTTTTTGTCAACATGCTTCAGATGCTTATCTAAATTTAAAAATTCATCCAATACCGCTATGATTGGACTTGAAAGATAGAATAGCGTCAACATTATACACACTGCGACGTGTAGAAACCTGTTTTTTTTTAAATTCAACGTGACTGGGAATAAATTATCTACATAACCGTGAAAGAACCACATTTCCGATTTCTCGAACCCTCGAGGAAGTAAGGGAGTAGGTAGTTTCCAAAGTATGATTACAACTTGAGATTTTTTTTCACCCGATCTTACAACGAGTGCTGATGATAACGCAAGTAGTTTTCGGTTTGGACCCGTGGATACGTATATTACGTATGGGACATTCTGTATCACGCCACTCAGCGTTCAGTCTTACCCCTTCAGATTCGTTTGAGAAATTTCCGCTTCAGACATCTTTGGGTCTAGTTTGAAGCCTACATTTTTTTCGAAACTTTTGGCTCTCATTTGAAGTTGAAAATTGAGCTTTTTTAGTGATTTTCTGGAAAAAAGCAAATACAACTGTGCTCCAATTAGAATTCATGCAATAGTTATAAATACACACACACGCGTGTGGGCATTGAGCCTTGGCGGGAGTCACCGATGCAAATCGACTCGCTTGAAGAGCGGAGCGCATCAGCCGTGCTCGTGGCGAGTCAACGCTCGAGTCGCGGTCAGTTCTGGCTCAGCCTCGGTTCGACGCGAGTCCTTTGGCTCGCCACGCACACAAATATACAATACGCGCGCGAGCCTCGAAGCCCCGGGCTGGGCGTGATAGGAAGTTGGCGATTTGCATAATGCGGCCTTGCTCAAGTAGGGCCCCGCTCGCGTCTTAACTATTTTTATCGAGCGTTAAGCCCGATTTGTTTGACCCATCCGATGTGTATCCAGTGACAGATGTATCAAGTGTGACGAGTGTGAGTGTATATATTTATACGTATCTCCGATGAACAGTTTCCTGCGGATGGGGTAAAAATAATCAACGACGCGGCGCGTGCGAAATTAGTGGTGTAAAATTTCGATAAGTGTAGGCGCTTGGCTCGATCATTAGAACGCACTGTGGTGATTGTCGAGTGACTTGAAAGTGTGCCATTGTCGGTGTACACAGGTTAGTTCGGTTTTACTCATTAATGAAGTACGCGGAGTAATTTGCAAGAGCTCGCCAGGCGAATTGGTAAACAGCTCATCAATGTCACGCGGAAAAATCAATATTGATTTGGGTGAGGGTTTGAGGATAAATAAGCATTTATTATTACGGTACCCGCAACAAAATCGTCAATTATTCCCTCCGGCGCTGCCGAGCGATGCTAATCATTTTACGGTTATCCAATTGAACTTCATTCATGAGCAATCCAATTGATCGGGTTACGCCAGTATCGAATGTGAATATAATAAAATTGGGGGAAGCTGTCAATCTCATATCTAGTCTGGGTAGACACTGGCAAACACCCGGACTCCGGTCTTGGGAATCCAGTCGGATCGCGAGTGTAGGATCGAATTTGTCATCGGCGGATGAAAACTGCTCGATCGCGTCGGTCGGCGAACAATTGTTTGAGAGAAAAAGTTCATCCGACCGAACGTATGGTTATATTGCCTGGGCCAGCATACACAATAGACTGCGGCCGGGCGATGCGACGCTACGGTGGTCGAGGAGGGACGGGTGGGAGGCTGGAGGAGCGACTCGATCGATCGGCGGATCCGCAACGGGCAGTCGATCTCAGCCGGGCAGCGATGGAGCGGAAGGAGCAGCGCGTGTGCATCAAGTTCTGCGTGCGCAACGACAAGAGCGAGTCGGAGATCTACGAGATGCTGCAGCGGGCGTACGGCGCGGCCTCGCTCAGCCGGTACATCGTGTACGAGTGGGTGCGCTGCTTCAGGAAGGAGCGCGAGCCGGCCGCCGAGTCGGCCGAGTCGACGCCGCCGGTGCCGATGGACCGGCTGCGCCAGCTGCTGGCCAAGGACCGGAGGCTGACGGCGCGCGAGCTGGCCCCCCAGCTGGGCCTCGCGGTCGACGCGTGCCGGGCCCTCCTCGCCGTCCAGCTAGGCCTGCGCCGCGTCGCGGCCAAGCTCGTGCCCTGCCTGCCCAGCGACGAGCTCAAGGCCCGCCGGCTCGAGCTGTGCCGCGAGCTCAGCCACAAGGCCCAGGCGCAGCCGGACTTCCTCGACTCGATCGTCAGCGGCGACCACATCTGGCTAGGCTGCCACCCCCAACGGTACGCACGCCACCGCTGCACCGCGCGATGGATGACCAGCGACCCTCTACCCAGCTACCTCGCGGTTCCAATTTGGCCGGTCATTGCAAGCTTGCTGCTGTCGCGAATCACTTGGGACTCGTGGGGAACGTCTCGCCGCGTGGGGCTCTAGCTTGCCAAGTCCCGTTTGGGAATTCACCAACCGCTGCTAACTGCTTTAACAGTATATGCTTTCTCAAAAGGGCTTTGAGCGAAAAAACAGTTGCTATGTAGAAATGAGAATTTTGTGTCTTAGGCAACTGACAAATGGTCCTAAGATTAATTTTTCAAATTACTTAGCAACCGCTACTAAAGATATTAACTTGCAATTCATATGTAAAATACAAAGATACTGTATCGAATGGCCTCAAAAGCACTGTTGTAAATGGACTTTAACTCAATATTCCATTCCCTTAGCAACGGATACTATGGAGAATCAATGTTTCCGTGTCGTTTACCACCGACAAACTAACTGGAAACTGATTTCCTCCTTCCCGTGGCTACGGTTGCCAGAAATGTAAACAACGCTTGCTACGGGGAAAATCTCGTCATGACTGAACGAGTATTTACGAGGAATTATAGGGAACTTCCCAGAACACCTTTACAACTACACGACTGCAATTGCTCACGCCGTAACCACCAGCGACGTTCGTTCCACGAATCTGGCCGTTCCATTCCGATGTACATGATTTCCTGGAACGATAACGGGCTTTCCACGTACCACTTACCCACTAGCTGCACACAACTGCGAAATACTCGAGACGATTTCATCCCGGTCTTCGCGCAGTTTTTTTGACCACCGATGATCCATTAGCGGAGTCACCTGACTCCTGGATTCTCTTTTTCGATCGAATCCTGTCGAAAATCTCTGCGTACCGTCAAGAAACCGCCTTCGCTGCGAAGAACAATGACGTTCTTTATCTCGCGCCCAAATGCCATTGCGACGATCTCACCAATTTCGACGACCATTGTGATCACGACGATGACATGCCTCAAAATCTTTCTGGGTGCTACGGGCTGCGGCGAGGTGACTGTCGAGCGCGTGCCCCCTTTTTTGTTCATCTTCACTCACTTTGCTTGCCTCTAATGCTTCCGTTTCTTCGACATAAGTGCTGTTGTGTTTGGTATCTAATTATTTTATGGTGGTCCACTGTCCTCCGCGAACTTCCAAAATAAATAGAATCCCTCACCTGGCAACCATTTCTAAAACTTCCAACCAGATGCAATTCTGAGCTGTGTTTTTCTTGTGAGTCTGAAAATCATATTTTGCTTTCGAAACTATTCCATTCTCTACGTGAGTGTTGTTCTAACAACGACGCATGACGGATTTGGCTCTAGTTGAATCAATACTTATGGAAGTATCTTTGTAGCTATATTCCTAGTGCCAATAAAGTGAACCTCACAAATTCGCTTCATGAGTATAGAGAGCAAGGTATATCCCAAGCGACATTCATTGGTTGTCGTACAAAAGGCGTTGACAAAATGAACGTTTGAACAAATGTCCGTTGCTAGGGATGATCCCACGAGTAGTTGGTTAGTGAGTCATCCATATAAGGCGAGACATGAATTGGGGGAGGGGAGTAATGGTGCAGGTGAATGCGCAGGTCGGGCGGGCTGGGCAGCCTGCTGGTGGTGTTCTTCGACTCGGCAGGACTGGTGCACCACGAGTTCGGCGAGGCCGAGTACCGGGAGGTGCTGGTGCGGCTGCGGGAGAAGCTGCGAGCCCGGCGGCCCGGGGCCTTCCGCACCGGGCACTGGTTCCTGCAGCACGATGAGACGGCCCCGGGCCGTGGCTGCCTCGCCGTCCGCCAGTTCCTCGCCCAGAACAGGATCACGTTGCTGCCCCAGGCGCAGGACTCACCGGACCTCGCGCCTCCCGACTACTTCCTCGTCCCTCGACTCAAGGTCTTCCTCCGGGCCAACAAGTTCATAGAGCCGGCCCTGCTGAGGCAGGCCGTCGCCGCCCACCTGCACGCCATACCCCTCGCCGACTTCCGCGCCTGCTTCCTCAAGCTCTTTGACAGGTGGACCAAGTGCATCGCCGTGGGTGGCGAGTACTTCGACAGCGAGGCCAACCTCCTCTGACAACTACGACCCATCTTCGCGCGAGCACGCAAACCATTCAACCACCTGCATATTCGGTTTCATTGTTATCTCGAGTCTGTCCATCTGTCTGCGCTGAGATGCTGTTACCAAATATGTGTGAATAAAATGTAATTTGTTAATTAGATTAAAACTCTTTCTCAATGGCCGTAGATTCTTTCAAAGTATTTCCAATTCCAAGAGATGATTGAGCCATTCATTATTCATATCAAATAACATCCAAAATATACTCAAATTATGGTATTTTTATTGCTCAGTGTACTTACTGCCACAACGTTTTATTGTATGCTTTTATTTAGTTTCATCTTGGTGTTTGTCGATGGCAGGATTTTTGTTTATTCTATAAGTCGACGAAACTGTCAAGTTGCCGAATGATTTTCACGAAATCTACTTTGATATATGTAGTAGTGGAATCCTGTAATGGAACTTATACTTCAGTGGAATAAATAATTTCAAAATTCAATACGCTTCAATAATGCGAGTATTTTTATACGTTGTTACGATATCTATTTCTTTTGTATGGTTATATTATTTCTATTATTTAATGCCACAATCTTTTTCTAGAAAAGAATTCGTACTTTGACGTTGACATTCTGCACCTTGACCTACAAATCTGTGAAATATTTTTACGTAAATAAACAAAATAATAACTGTGAACTTAACTTTTTAGTTCTTCTATCTCCAAAAATCAAAGTTACTTAGACAACATATCTTTATCTTCATCTTTTTTATTCGATCCGTTACCCAAAATTGCACTGAAACAGAATTCCTTTTCAATTATCCTATTATTTGCCTGTAAATTTCCAATTGTCCCAAACGAGAATCTAAAACATGAGTCAACAGGATCAAAAATGAGTGACTTTTTGACCAAAATACTAATAGAAAAAACCTGATTAGCTGTACACGTTAAAATTCCAAATGCGCTCCTACTCTCGTGAACACTCTGGTGAAATTGATGCAAAAACTTCTGTCGTATAATGTCTGGCGGACTTTTGCCGTACTTTTGCCCGACTTCTGAAGCTAGGCCACTACCAGACTTACGTTAGACTTTTTCTTCACACGAGTAGCTAACATTTTGATTTGTCTGAAATATTAGCCGATCATTGATTCCATATCTTTCAATATACGAAATTCTATACATATTGATATATATCCACTCTTTGTAAGGAAATATGACAATATCTTCGGGAAATCAAACCGTTAACTGCCGAATGACTGCATATATTATCTACAGAGTTACTGTGAAGTTGGGAAATCGTCGGAACGATCGTGTGGAAGGGAATAATGAAAATGTAATGTGAAGTCGTAGTGTCGCAGGGGAGGGGCCGAAGTGACGGGTCTGCGCTGAATATTCAAGTGCCGCACGCGAAAGTTGGCTCGTGGAAATTCGTTTGGGCTCTCGGAGACGAACTCCGAGGCCCAACAACTCGGCTTTCGTTAATTAGTTCTGTCCCGCGATGCCCTGGTCCGCGCAATTTTTCCACCTCGCTCGCCGAACACGAAAGTTGGATGTGCAAGCGCATTTGGGGAGGAGGCGGCTTTGTCTTCGGGGGGAAGAAATGAGCCGGGACGCTTTGTTTGTCCTTCCGAGAACTTGACTCGAATTGTCGCGTCTTTTCATCCCTCCGAATTTCGCGTTAATGACGTTCCGAAGCGCAAGTACACACTCGTACGCGCAAGCTCAGTGAACACGCGCACATATAGATAGCGTAGCTCGTTTCATTTCCATCCGCGCGCGAAATTTCCACGCAGCTGAGCGCCAAACTAGCGTTTGAAAAACGCCTCCGTTAACTATTTACAAGTTTGGCTTGAACTATTCGAACCGTTTGGTTCTTGATGCGAATCCCGCGAGACGTGGCAGCTCACAGTCAAACTACTCGCGATGTTGGATTTTGTAGCGCATCGATGGAACTCGGGATTGACACGAACCGTATTTATCGATCCATTAATTGTAGGGAAATACGGAAGAATAATATATTGAACAATAGGTGAACTTATGTGCGGTTGACTAGTAGTCCGCCCGTAATTTCCTTAGTTCCAGAGAGAAAAGGAGCTTGTTTGTATTATACGAACAAACGTATTTGTCCGTAAAAAGCTGCCGTAAGAACACTACCTCTCTCCATATTCTCCTCCATTTACAGGTTAACTTTCAGAGAAGAGAATATGCTCCTTGTAATCCACATTTGATCACACGGGCTTACGAGACAGAACAACTCTACCATTTACAAGATTACGTAGGAACCTAGAAAAGATATTCATGCTCATCGAGTGCCGCAGTAATATATTTATTTATCCTTAAAATTATAGCATGTCGAAATTTTTTCTGGTCCCTTCAATTTTTCTCACTCTCATGAAACATGTTCTCATCTCAGAAATTTTCCGCTCAAGAAGTTTGTTAAAATCCAATTGCGTTCCAAAGTTATGCGCTGGAAAGTAAAATCCTCTCGTTTCATCAATTGTCAAAGAAAATAATCATTATTACACCAATTTTTTTAGTAAAAAAATTGCTTAAATTTTTCAAACTTCCATTTGTTTCGTTTGTTAACATTGGATTTCTTGCTGAGGCAATCTGTTAATAACTGAATGACTTTTTCCTTCTTTGGGAATCGATTGAATCTTAAGAAACTGATTCTGGCAGCTTTCAAAATTCCTGACGAAAGCAAGTCATTTTATTCATAAAACGCTCGAGTAAGAAGAATTGACTGTCCAGAAAAAAGTAAAACTTTTCTGAGATAAAAATATGATCATAAATTTTCAGTTGATATAGCGTATAGTCTACGTATCACAATTTGTTATCGCTGCAAATACTTTTCTCTTGCATGTGAATTTTGCATATAAGATATTTTTCGGTATTGGGTGATCGATCGATCCCTTGGTATTTTGATTACATGGAAACAAATTGAGAAATACTTTCGAATACGCTCCCGTGAAAATTTATTCACTCTCCAAAAGTGCTCGAGGTATATTCTTATTTACCCAATCACATAAAAACACCTCGTGCATTTTCAAAAGGCTCATTGAATTGGGGGATGACAGACTCTATTCTCAACTTTTGGAGTTCGTTCAATTCAACGGAAGCTCGAGCTGTCATAAACTTTCTATCTATTTCTTCTCAACAGAAAAGTCACTCGGCACGTTCTTGTTTTCTCATGGAATAAGATTGTCGATTTGTATACCGGGGCGTTTACATTTCCCGATACTCGAAGTTCCCATTTAAAAAAATCAATCTCATAATTAGCTCGGTTATACAGTCACGTACGTTAAAATTAATCAGTTGAATAAAATTCTTACAGTTACAATGCTTGAAGCTACGGTTTGCGGTAGTTGCAACTGGGCCAACCACAAAATGTGAGCAACTATATTATATTTCCGGCTCAGTTGAACATCCTATGCTACTCATTCAGGGAGAATCTCAGTGAGAACATTTTATAAGAAGAAAATCCTACGTCGACTGACTCGCATCATTAAATTTTCACGGTATTCTACTCACGTTACGCGATACCCACGTATATACCTGCGAACACGATCTCCGTTGCAGCCGAGAGATGAATCCACACGGCCGTAAATATCCCAAGTCGAACAACAATAACAGCTGCTGGGGCAATTGATGGGGCATGCGACTGCAGTCGAGGGGCATACGAAACACAGAGCCAATGTATCCGATACTCGAAAAATTCCAAGCGTTACTATGTGTACGCGTGAGCCACCAATCGAATGTCGCTTATCGATTAGCCTCCCACTCATGACTGCGCGGACACGAATATATAGGTATATGACGGAAAACGATTAAGCGCGACTGAAGACGCGAGCCTATAAATTCGGTTGATGGAACGATTAGTCGAAATGCCGATTTATAAATTGACATATACGTGAAACGATTCCAATATAGCACCCGTTGATTTCGCACTTGCTCGATTAGCTCGCTCGCGTGGCTGGCGAGATTTTTTTTCTACAGCTATATCTATATCTGATCAACGCACCCGGCCGCGTTTAAGTAGTACAGTTCTCGAATGGGTCGGGCCCGCTACACTCTAAATCCACGCTCGACTGATGAATAATACATAGTGAATATTCATTTAAAAATTAATAAAATATTCAGAGTTTTGGATAGTAAGATTGATTTATTCGAGTGAATAATGAGGTCTAACTAAAAGTTGACCAAAATGTAAGTCGAATTGTTCTCCATTGATAATAATATTAATAATTGATTGAATGGTGATAGAATTACTATTTAATCAAGTTAACATCACTGCTTTTCAGTCGTATAACAACAGTAAATATTCCGACACATGAAACAGAGCTGTTGATTAATTTATCAGTGTCCATTTAACTATTCATTAGTAAATATAAATCTCACTGTTCAAAATAGTGAGTATTTTATTTATTATCGAGTAAATACTATTATTCATCAGTCATGCAGTTTTCACTAACACAGTGACTTAGAGAGTTGAATTTCGCGATTTCTACAGGATTTTTTTTTTAGGGTTTCCACTTGTAGCAATCGGCTCTGACTCGTTTGTAATCCCGCATTACACGAAATTCCCATATCATATAAGTGATCGTTTGATCCCCACTGCGAACAACGTTCAAATGTATCTGGCTAATTTTCAATCAACATTCCGAGCATCAAAGTGTCCCGAGATACAAACGAAAATTCAACATCGTGACAACTCGAAACAATTTTCACTCAGGTCTGCTTTAAGTTACGAATGTCATGAATAAATGACTAATAAACTCATTTGAAATAGTCCAATGCACGTTTGATAATGATTTGAAACAAATCCCCAGTTTCAGTTGAATTCGCGTATAAATGGAATACGTATATATATAAGAGATACTTCTTTGTCGGCTCTTCTTTCAATTGCAGAATAGTAGCTACAAGTTTTACACTCCAGTGCGGAAGCTCATGCAATATTCCACTCGTTCCCTAGAAGTTCTATTGGCGAGGCGCATTCAACGCATTACGTCTTTCTCTCGCCTCTTCCGCACTTCCAAAGCGTAATCTGATAATCTTGAATACGCAGCTGCGTAGTGCGCAGCTCTACTCTTGGAGCTAAGGCGCAGAGGACGGGGGAAAAAAATCAGCCAGTTGTTACTCTCGGGTAATTTTGCGGAGAAGCATTAATTCAAAGGGGCCTTTCGGAAGCCGCACCAACGGGTATAATTCATATTTTTTTTGTTTCCCACGGAGCTATTCATATTCGTGGGTTGAAAATTGCAAAAGCGCGGCGGCCGCCTTCCGCGTAACTGCACTGCAAATCCATGTAACTGCAAAGTTAAACATTGCTCGGGTTAAGTTGGCCGCCCCAAAGTGGGGGAGGCATTTTAAATTTTATTTGCGAAGAATTAAATTCCGAGCTGTTCTCGCGGGGCTTTGTGAATTCTCAAACGGCGCGGCCACCAACTATTTTGAATAGCGGAGGCGGAGAGTGGGACGTCAAAAAGAAGCTGCAATGATATATGAGCCGCAAGAGCGAGAGAGAAAGAGAGAGAGACTGAGCGAGGGAAAACGCGGCCGAGTTTATTCAACAGTCGACACACTCGAACTATCTACTTAAGTTTGCACGAGCTTGCGGCTACTCAGTTACGCTCGGGACATTTGTAATACATGCGGGAACGTATATATACAGTAATTAGTTAAACAAACGTTTCTAAAGGAATATTATATATATACATGCGTGTTTGGAATATAAATGACTTTTGGGCAGTTTAGAAAGGTCATTTGCATGAAGAATTCATGTGAGCTCGCGTTCTTTCCCGTTCAACAAGTTAATTTTCTCAAAGTATAGCCGTCAAAGACAACTGATTCCTTTGAATTTTCAAACAAGAATAATATCGCAAGGATACACAGAAAATATGATTTCATGAGAAAAAAGTTATTCGGCTTGTACGTAATAATATGTATATTTTCCAGTGTTTTTCCTCAAATTTTGAAAAAATTCAAACGCGAGGGAGTGAGCTATTTTCTCACACCCCCGAGAGAAATAAGCTACTTTCTGTCCACTTTGCTTATATACGCGTGGATGGCACATATGTTCTAAACATATGTTTAGAATATTTCGAATCGTTTGTTATGAAAATACGTACATACGCACTTGCAGACATTTTTCGATAGGATTCGATTTTCGAGTTTCGATCCGTAGATTATAAAAATGCAGGTCCCGAAGTATATTCAAAAGTGCGATTTTAGCCCCGTCTCAAAGCTTCCTCTTTTTGAGAAAGAAAAATACAATGTAAAACCAAGAGAATACCATGGACTATCACGGAACACCATGGAGTACTGAAGAATACCAGGAATAATAAGTAGTACCGTAGAATACTCATCATTTTCAAAAGAATGATTAGCAATTCTTCCTGGGGCTCTATATAACAGGTATATAAATAAACCAGGATAAAATGACGAAGAGTCGCTTTGCATAGCTGGTCGAATTTCGATCTATCAACGTACGACAATAAATGCACATATGTGCGCAGCTCAGACTGGCACGTAAATAAAGGTCGCCGGGTCAGTCAGCATCGCCACTTGAGGAGCAGTTAAACGTATTCTATATAGCCAGATATGTTTGCTCTCTATAGCCAGCTCCTCCACTTCCTCTATCCGAGAGAAAAATATTTTAATGGGTACTCTATTTTTTACTATGTTTTTTTAGTACAATATGGTCACGGTTAGATGATTTTAGTCAACTCTACTATCTAGTCAATTATAAGTAGTAATAATTACTGGGAAAAGGTTTGAATTCGTATCAAGTGGAAGTATTGTATGGTACAGACAGCTTATGAATATAGAAATAAAATGAGAATTCGATGCCTCAATTCGAATCAATCAATGAAAATTGATCCGTAATGATGTTCGATAAATCTAATTGAGTAACGCTAAAATTCTAATAATAAGCTGATGAATAATGAAACTTCCAATAATTTCATAGTGAATGTATTATCAAATTTTACTATACGGTAATTGTAAGCTTCACTGGAAGTAGAGTATGTTGACTCACAAATTCTATTTTGTTAAAATAGAAAACTCTCATAATCAGATATTTCTTTGTGTATATGCACCACCCCTCCCCTAAATCTATATATATATATATATATATATATATATATATGCCAATCGAGCGTCTGGCGCGGCGCCGTTCATCGTGCGGTCTGCGGCGCGAGTAATGAATGAACTTGGTCACAGGCTCGTTTACATAAGTATATTTATTCAAGTGCCTTTACTCTGTTGTTTATCGAGTAGACGCAATAGATAGCGCCATAGGGTAGACTACTCTAATTTGCTTGTATTAGAAATCGAAAGTACATGCAAAGTTAATTAGGTCGCATTTTTCTGTTCTCGGTACAATAAAATTTCGATCTAATTCGAGGGGATGAAATCCGTGTCTTTAGTAACAATGTAATGCCATTAACATTTGAAGTATATCTATATCCATCGAAAACGCTGAATCATTCTAATTATTTTACAATTGCTCATGTGATGCATAGAAAAAAATTAGGTTTTGTGAAGAATTCTTTAACCCTTTTATCACTTGGGCACATTTTAAATGCGGTAAAATCGATTAATATTCAAGAGATAAAAGACAAGCTTTTGCAGATATTTTTTTCAATACGTATTTTTCTGTTAGATTTTCAAAAGTTTTTGATAATTATCTATTGGAATCTCATGTTATTCGTGTCAGTTGCATCATACAACTGACGCCGAGCTTACACCGGGATAGATTAACAATATTATTCGATGAAAATAAAAAGCAATTAATAAATGATATCGTTTAGTCACGGGCTTAATAACTCAACGATTATTTCTCTTGCATCAATACATCGAACTATTTACTCTCTATCAGGATAATTCGCGAAGAAAAATGTCGAGAATAATGTGCCCATAAATATTCATGTCGTTCAATCCATTAATGCACTGCAGAAATTAATTTTTTATACCTCAACGCGTGTCATTCTGTTGCATAATTATCGAAAAATGAAAGACGGAAGAAAATTTGTCGAATGTCGCAGTATCGTACCTGTTGCCCCCACGGCGTTTGTTCACCGACAAAATACAAATGTACATTAATTTCAGATCTCGCACGTCCACGTGTATTCGCAAACGACGACGTAAGCTGGCCTAAAACGCCAAAGTATGTCGAGAGGGTTTCAAGAGAGATTCAATAAAGTATAGGAATATATATTATTTGGAGGAGCTATCAATTAATTCAGAGTACATTCGAACAGTACAATTTCAAATTATTCGATAGGCAGATGATAAAACACGAACAACATCGTGGCTCGTAATATACACATACACACACAGTTTCATATCGAGCTGCAACTACGTGGGCGCAGGTGGTATTCCAATTTAACGAGAGAACTGGGGAGTATCTCGCGTAATGGAAAACAACCAACACACAATTCGTTCCCAGTCTCTAGCTTTAAGCACAACCCTTTGCAACTCTGACGCTTGGTAAAGGGGGATCAGCTGCGTTATGAATCTTCCGCGAGGCAACTTTGTATTTCCCATTTGTTCCTCGCGCTCCGCGAGCGAGCAACGAGCACACGTGACAAACGTATACGACTCGGTTGAAAAAGTCAGAGCAGTAATTACAGACGCTAAGGTAGGCCGTAATGGTGCGCGGCCCGATTAAGAAGCAACTTGGCGTGGAACCGCTCATTAGTGGGTTATAACACGCTCGATGCCTTCTCAGTTGCTGAATCGCAGGTGTATACACCCGGTGTGTTCCGGCAAAAGTTACGTGTTATTAGACCAATCCTCCCACGCTGCGGTTTGTCTGCACTTGATAAGCATGCGACGAGCGAACGAAAAATAATCCGTCGCGCGGCAGCTTGGGGGTAACGACACGGTCGACTAAGTTGATGGGACAAGGGTATTTGATCGGGGGAGGAACGCAACGTTGGAGGACTGATGCAATTTGTCAGGGGCTACCCGTAACATTTGACCCGTAATGTTTTGAAAAATTTTTCAACAAACGTTGAAAAGCTTTCAATAAAAGTTACTAAAACGTTTATATCCCACACGGAATGTCCGATAGAAAATCTCTTTGAAACTAATGGAAAAGATTTCAACGTTTATAAAAAAAAAGCTTTTTCTATTTTATCAACTCATTTATTCATTTTCATAACGTTTGATAAACCTTCATATAAAGTTTTCCATTCGTTTGAGATGCGTTGGGGAAACGTTTCTGTTTCGTTTTATTGCCCATGTTCAAGTGAATATTGACGGCGTAACACGGAAACTTCGACATAAACGTTTTTGAAATGCTTTTACGTTCATTAAGAAACGAATGTTCACCAAACGTTAGGTGGTGTCGGGAAGGTATAGATTGTTCGGTGGATTTTTCAATTTCAATGTGCCCATTTGCTACTTTTATTCGTTTTCTCTGTTCTGCGATACTTCATCAGTTATAGAAAGGACAGAAATCGATTTTGTGTATTCCTTCACAATCCTTTACAAAAACAGCTCTAGGATTTGTCCGTCTAGGATTTGAGGCGTTAATAGGTTTCACTCGACTCGATATCCATATATGTGACGGAAAATGCGATATGATGTTGAAATTGTTGGGGAAATCATGGAGAAAAACAAAAGTTACTCCTCAGCCCAAAAAACTCAGCCCAAAACTTTTGGGTAGAGACGATTGGGAATAAATAAACATATACATTTCCTATCTCACTTTGACTATTTATTCTGCTGGGTTCTAATGAAAAATGCGGACCAGCATTGGCGGCTCGGGAACTAGGGAAACCGCGGGCAAATTCTAGTTCATCGATATTCGCTCGATTATAAAAATAATCATTTCTCGTAGCTGCGCATGATTCCGTGGTGTAGTACTATCGTGATGGAGTACTCGATAAACAGGATAAATCCTTTATAGAATCGAATTCGCTTGGAAATTATATTACATTAGATTTGCTCCGATGAGATTATTACTCAAATACTCAAATCGCACGCGTTGAAACCACTAATCGCATGACCTGATAATATGGCATAAATCGCCATAAAAAGTAATATCGCACAACGGGTACCACGCGAAATTAATCGCACTTCATTTCCAACAATGCGGTCACTTCAAAACGGAGCTAGATAGGCAAGATCGAGTGATTTTTCTCTCCTCGCTTCTGCTCATTACGCGAAGATATATCCGGAACGCCGCGTGAGAAATTAATCCATCACGGAACAGCACAGCCGTCGTCCGCAACTTACTAGCTCGTGATTTTCGTTCCTGTGAAGCTATGGAATATTTATTCAGGAACGTATAATATTTGCCAAATAATCTTCGGCTAAAATTGGGTATCCTATCGCGACAACCATAGCTGTTGCCGTTGGTCCCAAAACTTTGTAGCAAGCCAGGGGCTTTGCTCGGATTAAATCTGAAATCAAGAAAAAAAGCCTTCTGCAGCCACGAGTGGAGGAATTTCATTTGCAACCGGGCTTGGCTTGCACAGTTCTGACCTAAAAAAAAACCAGAGTTGCTCCCCGTGTGCCCTTGCCCCCCCCCCCCCCCCCTCTCTCTCTCTCTCTCTCTCTCTCTCTCTCTCTCTCTCTCTCTCTCTCTCATGCTTCACCTATACACATATATCGATTGGCCCATTTAAGCCCGCCGACTAGGCTCACACAATTAACGTAATGAGACTCGAAGCGCAACACACGCGTTGACGTGGGAAAATCAAGTTTGCGCTCAGTCGAGGGCATCGCCGGCAATTGAAACGCGAGAGTAACGTTATAGAAATCGAAGATCGTCTCGGGGATTCGTCGGACGAATATATATATATTTCTCTTTCGCTCTCCCAACTTTACGTTACCGGCTTTTGAATCATTCATGCGTTCGCGAGGAGGCTCGCGAAAGCTTTGCATAGAAAGCTGTGCTCGCAATAGAGCTGATCGAAATTAGACGGTACATATACTCTAAAAGCGATACGGCCCGAGGCTCATTGGGACTCATCCTCAGTCTTGCACGAAAAGCCCTTTTCTCTCTGTTCGAAGATTACAGTCTTGCGAGAACGTCACTATGATGTTACCGACTTTCACGATGAGATTTCAACTGTGCATAATCAATCCCCCGATTTGTGCCCGAGAGAGAGAGAGAGAGAGAGAGAGAGAGAGAGAGAGAGAGAGAGAGAGAGAGAGAGAAGCGATGAAACTCTCACGACAAATCGTCTCAAGTACGTCTTCGAGTTTAAACGGCCGCGAATATATTCGCTTGACATTACTCGTGGGAGAAGGAAAAAGAAGCGAGAGAAAGAGGAGAGGATCTTTCAGCCGATGGAAGAAACGCTCGCGTTATAATATATCCTTATCTCCCGTAACTTCTACAGAATTCGAGAAAAAAAATCCTGAGCGATATGAATAACTTTAACAATTTTGAATATGGCTTTGCAGCTTCTCGTTCCGCACGTGGGACAATGGGCGAACTCGACTGCAACTACTCGCATCGTTTTGTGCTGAATTGAAAGTTAGAGCCGGGTGTCATTTCAGTCTTTGATTTCTCGTCTGAATATTTTTCACGCTTAATTATACTTTGGACATTAATATATTGCATAATATGACGTTGAGAAAAATGGGACGATTTTTCACGATCTAGTAGCAGAGGAGAATTTGATGAAATATTATAATTTCAAGCAAAATTATGATCGGACTGGAGATTGGAGATATGAACCTAGAAGAATTTTCCTCATACGATCCAGAGACGAATTTTTAATTTCGATACTCGTACGTTGGACTGCAATATTGATAATTTCCGTATAGCGTATATGCATCAGTTCTACCATATCCGTTCGTAAATTTTTTATATAAGAAGAATTTTATTAACCATTTCTCCATCCGATAACGTAAACGCAGTGTGCCTCATGTCGTTTTGCATTTCCCGACCATCATCGGGCTGCGTAGTTCAAGGAGTTCCAAAGTCAACGCGACTCCTCGATATAATATCCTCAACTTCGCCGTAGTGATGACATGTCGCGATGTTAAAAAAAAATCAATGCGTAAATTGTGACCGACGCAGCTGTTGCTCGCGTTTGGTCTCGGGATGATCCTGCGACAAATCCAATTGTCTTGATGCTTTTGGGTTCTTGAGGGCGCACATAAACCGCGAACCTCGAGATCTAACAGAGGAAATGAAGCCGGCGGATGGGAAATACGAGGAAAGCCAAGAGATGACATCCAAGAGAAAACTTTCCTACCACTCTGCCGGTAGAGCAAAGTAGCCACCACCCGCTCTCACTCTTCCCCACCTTAAACTCGGACTTTTTCGTTCCTAAGGACTGACTCCATTCGTTGTTTGAAGTATCAATTTGGTATTAACATTGGATTTTAGTCAATGCTTGTTTTTCTGGTACTTTTAATGATTCGAGACAGTCGGACTTTATTAGAAGTTTGAACAATATGACGACTATAGATGAGTTTTGCATACGGGGTATGAGAGAATTATTTTAGGCAGCCGTTACGTACTTGTTCCGATCAAATAAGGAAGCTGATTATTCGAACGACAGGGGACGAAAAAGCTCATGGATGAAGTATTATAAAATCAAAAGGTCTGAGTCTAATGTAAAGTCAAATACGCGCTTGAGATTTAAAAGTGATAGTTCTTGAAACATTCTTCAAGTATTCTGATCATTTCTGAGTGAATATTTCAGGTACTACCTTGATATTTTTCCTGCAAGTCCTCTATCTACGTATTCTGAATGGGAAAATTTCAATATCAAATTACGAGTCTTCTTTTTCCGCGTTTCGATTCGCTCCAATCGGGAACGGTATAAATTGAAAAATGCAACGTCTACCCGGTAATATTCACTTGTGTTACATGAAAAATTCAATGCAGTTTCATTCAGTGACTCATCCACTCCCATACGGTGATTTTTCACTGTAAGGGTTTAAGGGGATCCTCTACGTTCTGTATTCATAATACTACAATATAAGAACATTAGGAAAATTAATTGCATAGAATCGTTTGATAAAAATCACGCAATTCAAGTTGAAAAGAAGTAAGGTTCCTACGGGTACTGGTGGCCAGTGAGGTAAAACGGCGATTGTTATAGTTACTATTGATACACGATAAAGTGCAAAAAGATCCGTAAAATTGAATCGTTTTGTTTTGTGTGTACTCAGACCCACCTGTAAATCAATTGGAAAAACAGTATCGAAGCATGAAATTGAAGCTTTCGATGTTCGCTACAAAATGCCGGTCGAATTTTAATCCTATAACATAATTTTTCAAATCTCAAAACTAAATTAACATGTTTTAGGGGATATGTGGGTGAAACGACACCCATTTCGTATTTTACTCCATACAATTTTCCTTAAAAGGGTCGTTTTACCAGCCAAAATGTTCACGTGATTCCAACGTGTATACGGAAAATTATGCTGGCATTTTGTGAAGAGCACTTCGAATATTTCCATTTCGTGCCCCCTGCACTCATTCAACGCCGATGTTCACCTCTCCATTACCTCGGATGTCCGTTTTGCCAGAATGTCCGTTCGCGTGCCGGGAGAACGGATATTTTTCCAGGCACCGTTCATTCAAAGAGTATTATAAAAATGAGCATCGATCGTATGAAAAAAAAATTTTACTCGTAGGAGTACTTGGTCGAGCCACGCACAAATTCTACCCGCGTATATTCGCGAAAGGTCCATCAGGTACACACAGAAGGCAGTCAAATCAGTCGCCCGAGTGTGCAGCTTATTTTTTACAGGGGAAAAATATGTAGGGCCGTATGTATAGCAGCTGTTTATATTACGCGCGTGCCGCATCCGCATGCCCGGCGCGCGCACAAAGCCTCCGGAAAAATAATTGAAAATTTTAATGCGCCTCGCGGAATGAGGCTCGCTCGCGCCGTACAGCGTATATATAGCCTGGGTGTATTAATTTTCCAACGAGGGCAGATGAGAGTTTGCTCGCGTGTGTTATTTTGTAGTTACGCTCTCGACCCTCCTTCGCCGCGTACGCATATAAAAAGCCGCGATCATCGTAATTTTCGGGCTCTTCCCGGGGTATAAATCCCGGGCCACGCGTACTCGAGCTAAGAAAAAAATGTTCGAGGATACGGCATATCCGAGCGAGCGTAGTTACAACGTGGTGAGAATTTCCGTTGTATATACATATACCGATAGTGGGAGGAAGACTCCCGCGGGCACGCAGTGAATTCGAATAAATAACCCTATTCTAAAATGATATAGCTATATAGCCGGGTGGTATAAAAATGCCAGACCCGCTTGAATTCTCTCGCGCTTCCCCAATTACTATGGTCTCGGACAGAATGCGGTCCGTCGAGGAAAGATTCCTCGTCCGTTCCCCCGTGGGCGGAGTCATACTTTCAATATCAACGTGATGCGGACGTGATTATCGTTCCAACTGACGAGCAGATGTTGAATTGTGAGAGCAGAATGTATAGGAATTAGGTGAAGAAGAAGGGGGAAAGAGGTGGAGAAGATTTATCGGTCAAACCCAAAGGCCACGGAGGAATCGGCTGGTGGACGGATGTAAAGCCGCGGGCTCGTCGCATCGGGCCTTTGCCGGCTGTCGGGGGATGATTAGCGGAGCGGCCCCGCACGTATACGTCACCCGCAAATCCGCTTGGCACAGCCGCGTGCGCTTAGCGTAATTATCCACATACGCTCGGCGGGTGTGAGCAGTTTCTTTTTGTTCCCCGAGGCTGGACTGTGTGCGGGGCTTACACGATCGGCTCTCGGGAGACGTTCGCACACGAGCCGTCGCTCATCCGCGCCGGCTTTGCTTTTGCGCGCAGTCCCAGGCGAGAGACCGAATGCCATGTTCAGTCAGCCGTAATTCGGATTCGCGTGTGCCATTGTCCCTTTCTTCTGTCCCGCGAGATGCCGCGCGTGAAATTGCTCGTGATATCCCGGCAAACACTCGGAGGAACTTGTCTCGCAATGTTGCCGCGGAGACTCGACATTTGATGCGTGAGAATCTAATGCTGTGTACCGTTTGGATTTTTCTTTGAGGTATCAATATGAGGTAGCATTATCAAATCTTTCAATGGCGAAGAACGAAGAATCAACGTGGTTCTACGTACAGAAATCGTCGTTTCATTCCCTGTAGCAACTGTTGAAAACTCGAGGAAAAACTCAAAGCAACATCCATCCATAAAATCCACATACGTGATTTAATCATTACTCTTCTGACTCCCGAACTTTTTTATTGAATTGGCCGAAGGCAAGCAAGTGAGCCATTTCTAGCATCCATTTCTAGCATCATTAGCAATATATAATATTATATTATGAAGGATATAACTCTCATTGTAGAGGAACCTTTGGCCATGTAATGTTTCATATTTTTTCGTTCGAGGGAATAATTATACGCTATATTTTTGTTTCAGAACAACGTGACAGAAACCATTCTGCACCGACGCTGTTTGATACTGTGGCATACGACATAGACATACACTCATATCATCTGCTAGAAAATCGGTAAAAAAATCAGTTTCTTCAAAACGAGCTTGACAATTTTCAATTGAAACACGGTCTGATCTAATCGGTCAGCATCTACTTACTGTCTGTTTATTATATGTTATAAGGTGGCGCGTCACCGCCACCGACAAGTTCGATTATACTTTTGCATCAGAGAACTTGTTTCTATCGCGGTAGAAAACTGAAATTATCCAAAGTCCTGCTTGTCAAATTGTTGCTTGTTAGAGACAACAAACGTATATATGGATGTTGAAAAAAGCAAAAAAGTGGATACCAACGGCACGCGGGGTTCCCAAGCGGTCACCCATCCAAGTACTAACCGCGCTCGATGCTGCTTAACTTCGGTGATCGGACGAGAACCGGTGCGTTCAGCATGACCCGATTGGAAATTTTGATCGGGCTGCCTGGCCAGATCGCGTGGCCCAGGCCAGGCTGCCTGATCAGGGCGCAGCATGGCAGGGGACGGCGCTTTAGCAAGGGCGCCGCGTGGGCCTGACTTGCCAAAAAATAAGTATGGCATATATCTGGCATAGTGAACTAATGCCAGAGTTATTCCAGACTTAAGTATTGTTCATTCATAAAATCTCTCATAGAAAGTCTAGCCTAAACAATCAATTAATTATTTCTGTGATTACAATTTTGTATTGTATTTTGACTTGGAGTACCTGACCCTTGACCCGAACGATGTCCAGGTAGTCAGGGTACCCGATGACGGTGTTCCAAGGGTGCGCTCCTGGTATTTTTGGTTGGAGTACCTGACCATAGAC
>CM037084.1:61433525-61452751 GCA_020882725.1 Aphelinus certus
AAAATTTAACTCGGACTAGATCTTGTCACAACTAACCGGTGTGCAAAATTTCAAGACGATCGGATCATTCCTTCGGGAGTTATCGTGGACGAAAGAAACGAAAAAATAGACACCTTAACAACGGTTGCTAAGGAAATAAACAACGGATTTCGCTGAAAATTGAACTTGCCCGAGATTTTGCCGCGATTAACCTGTGTGCAAAATTTCAAGACGATCGGACCATTCCTTCGAGAGTTATCGTGGACGAAAAAAAAACGGGACGCACACACACACACACACACACACACACACACACATATACACACACACATACATACATACAGACACTTTTGGATTTCCATGTTTTTCGACCCGTAGATCACGAAAATCGAGGTCCCGAGGTCTGATTCGGTGGGTCGATTTTTGCCCCATTACAAAGCTTTCTCTTTGAGAAAGCAAAAATCACTTACTCGCTTACAGTGAAATTTCACTTGGATACTGTGTATTGCAACTGTTAGATTTTATAGTGAGCTTTGATGTAAAGCAAAGAATCATTGTAGAATTTGACGAAAATTTGATCAAGTCACTCAATCATACGAATGCTGATCGATTTGAAATTGTCAAGATGATCATCAACATTACACATCTGAACGTTATAATTCGACAATTATATGTAAGAGATACTCGTTTAACTGTGAAGAGAGAGCCGCAGGGGAGGAGGGTGGGGAAAGCCTACGGGACACGTAGCGCGGGGACTTTTTAACGAATGCCACGTATATACGCCGCTCGCAATTAAAACTTGTCGTCGCGTGTGATGCGCGGTTTTTCGCCGAGACCCTTCAAATCGTTGGCGTGCCGGCACAAAGTGACAAAACTATCCGTCACGTCGAGTCCCTCCTATCATTTAATTCCTCTGATTCCGGGAGGGAGGAGGGAAGAGGACGCGAACAGAAAAAAAGGGGGCACCTCGCCAACTCCTTCACAAGCTGCTTCATTTCCGTTTTTGGCTGAGCCGGACGTGACTCGAATAATGTAGTCCCTACCTTAAGGAATAACATGTGTATGTATATATAGAGTCGCGGTGCGGACAAAAAGTAAAGTTACCACTGCTGCGATTGTTGTGGACTGCGACAATTACGTTGCCGGGCAGCAGAATGGTTTAAATTTTGCGATGGATGATTTCCGTGACGAATTCTTAGAGAATTTTCATGTTATCCCAAAGTTTACTCATCAGAGAGAAACTATAGGTTTTTGAAGTGGAAACAGTCAGAAAATACTATATTTATGAGTAAAATATAGTATTGGATTATGGACGACTTGGATTATCAACTATTTCAATTTACAGAGTACTGAATCCAATGGAATACTGCTCGTCGTTTTCAGCCTCGCGGAGAAGGTGAATACTTCTTGGCTATACTCTCTTAAAAGCTTACAGTGACAAACCGCTGTACCAGAGTGAAAAATCACTTTGAGAAGATGCAGCACCATAAGTTTTGATAGCAAACATTTTTACATAAAAGCGTTGAGAGGGCAGTAAGAATTGCTGAAAATAATTATTCTCCGACACAACCGTCGGTTACTCCGACCGCGGAAAATACGAGGTGCTTTTATTATTGATGGAGTGGAGGAAAGTATCCTTCCTTTTTTAGTACTCGTACAAGTGCATATTTAGAATTAAAATAGAGGAGCTTGTGCATTCATTGTGCACACGTAATGATGCCAGCGAATAATTAACGGCGTGTGAGGACAGAACAGTTTTTCTTTCTCCAGTGATATCGGTCCCCTGGTTATTACTGCGCTTCTCTGTCGAATGTCACGTCTCAAAGCTACCGCGGGCCAATATTGGAGTTGCAGTTTGAACTTCACAACTGCTGGGCCAAGCGTCTTCAAATATTGTTCTTGACTAGTTATTGCGTGTCGATATGAATCGTTGCAGTTGCAATCATTCACTGCTTAGACGTCTTCCAAGTGCAAAAATCTCGTATGTATCGGTATATGACAGCCAGGCGTTCTGAAAATTAGGTAAACAATGATCGCTACAGAGCAAATGTATCTTTTGCCATGGAAAGTGTATAGAAAATGGATCTAAAGCTGTTTTCTTCCCTCGTGTAGCAGCGGTTACTAAGGATATAAGCAACGGAGTGGTTCCCCACTCCAGTACTCCCAGGAGGGAGTTCTATGGACTTCTTATGGAGTAATGTGCATTTATAGATATATGGATGAATAATATCCTCCATTCTTGAAAACATTAAGACTACTCCACAGATTAGAACGGTTGCTTGGGATATCAGCAACGGTTGGTATAAAATATATCTGTATACTTTGGCGCCGAAATGTGTGATAATGAAGTTTCAACTGATTTTTGTCTTCCATAGCAACGGTCGCCACACAGACATTTTTAGTACTCGACGTTTTTCGACCCGGAAATTAATCAAATGAAAGACCAGAGATCTGAGTCGAGAGCTCGATTTTGTGCGAGCTGTTGTCTCAAACCTCTGGAAATGAACCTCGACCTTGACGGAAATAATATTATCAATTATCTAAAAAAGTTTTGATTTTTCAAAGAGCAAGCTTTGTCCCACGGCAAGAATCGAACTTGTTGCTCACACTCCCAGACGTTCATTTTCGTAATTTATGAGTCGAAAAACATCGCTATGCATGTTTGTACATATGTACTGTTTTTAAGACTTGATAATTAGAATTGTCCGGCCTTATTGAAATTTTGTACACGAGTCATTTGTGACAAGGTCTGAACCAAGTTCACATAGCAACCAATATTTATTCCCCTATCAACCGTTGCTATATAGGGATTCAAATATTATTTCAAAAATATTAAAATAGCTACAGCACCTGTGTGAATTGAGACGGACATCAACGAGATATCTCCCGCAGCAACCGTTGCAGATAGATATCCATGTAACCGTTGCTGCGAGGAAGGAAAAATCAGTTTCAAATCTATATCGATGGGTCTTACGAAGAAAGACACACGTCGCATTCTGGCCGCAAAGAAAGACACATATCGCAATGTGGCTGCGAAAAAAGACAGATGTCGGAATTATTAATCCGTGAATAAAAAGTAAGAAAGAGTTTAAACCGCAATCGAACTGAATGAAAGGCTTGTTTTTTGTCAATTATAACATAGTCATTCTAAGAATTCATACAATATATTTTTTTACGTCGGATAATTCTGAGATGAGTGCCCTGTATTCTTTTTACGGGCAGACGCGACATGTGTCTTTCTTCAGTACCTGTTTGAATGTTGATTATATGATGACGATTACATTACTTATCAAATCTATATAAACTCGAAATGGAGTTACAGTCGTGAATCACAGTCTGAAAACATGAACGTAGCTCAAATTATGAAAGTTTTTTTTTTTTTTTTTATTTAGTTATTTAACGACGCTTTTTGTACTCTTGGTACTATTAAGCGTCTACAGATATTTACAAATCATAATCTTAGGCTACATTTTCGGAGAAATTCCAACATACATTTGGACGCTTCAATGTTTGGACGAGTTACAATTTGATCGATATTTGATGGGTCACTTATACCTTTTTTACGCAGCTCTTCTAAGAATTTTGGCCTGAATGGATCATATAATGAACAATCCCAAAGAACGTGATTGATTGTTTCATTATTTGTGCCACATGCGCATAGTGGATTGTCAACTATTTTTATTCGGGCTAGAGATTCAGCTAGGTTGTAGTGGTTGGCTCGGATGCGGCACACGGTTATGATCAATTCTCGTTTCAACGATTTTTTAGCAAACCATGGTTTCTTGTGTGGCGTGTAAAAATTTTCAAAATAATAGGTCCCCGTACTAGCGCTCTGATTAATTATATCTCTTTCGGTCTGAAACTTAGCTTCCTCTTTAAATACTTCAAAGAAGTCCGTGAAATTATGAAAGTTCCAATAATTATATCAATTTTTATTTGGTTTTTTATTCCTCTTGCTGACGGCTTTACTGAAACGCGATCACAAGGCAAGTTAATTCCAAATTTGATAAATATACAAAATATTTTTCAAGACTTTTAATTAATAATCTGTCCGTATCGTGTTCTTTTCGTTTGGATAACAATTTTGTTATTCCAAGATTCCACAGTCGAATCCTACAAAATAGCCTCCGATTACTGACCATGCATTTTTTTTCAATCAATTCTTTCTATGATATAAGGCCATAGTTCCATAGTTTAAATCTTTTTTTTCGGTAACTACATGTCTTCTATATATAAAGATAGGTATATAATGCGAGTCATGGCTCCCGCAGCAGCCTAAGGCGAGCCTTGTTTCGTTGCTCGACTCGACACAACTGAGGGATTGATGCAACTATTTGAACTATACCGATCAATTGTCACTAATACGGATTTTCGAGTTATTGTATGTTTTGCTGATAATATCAAATTGACTCTATACTGAGGGAGTATAATAAATAAGTAGGCACTGGAAGTTTAATGAGTATTAGGGTGCATAGTTTAAAAAATGGCAGTATACTCAGGTAACATGTATCCTGGCTACATAACCCCACTTTTTACAAGTGTCCTTAATTTTTAATGTCCTACCTGACTAGAAGCTGTTTAGCACGCGTTCCGCGTGCGCGTAGTTCTTATGGCCAATATGGCTGTATCTCTCGACCAATCAGCAGAGGTTCCGGACGTACTGAAAATGGCAGCCTCCTTAACCTCAGCTCGATTGGAAACTGTTTTTTTATAGGTGGATAATAAACGTATACAGTTTTTCAGCTGATTCGACATAACCTCAGAATAATTCATCCCTATGACGGTTGATATATTCGGTATCGAACCTTCATTACAAACCGTCATAATCTCTCTGAGGACTCTTACTTGAATCTCGATTCAAATTGTCTTGAATTTGACTTTGATTCATTTCATCGTTCCTTATTCGATTTTCGTATGCACCAGCTGAGACTGTATAAGTTGACCGTGCAGAATATAAAATATTGAAGATATTTACCGATAATATTTTTTTATTGTTACTCGGGCACACTTAAAACATTGAACCTTAGTTTTTTAGGCGATGTGTACAACCATCAACTCAAAGTTCTTTCAATTTTGGAAGAGTGATTCTCGACAAATGTATTCACATATTTTATTATTAAATATTGGGTTGTGATCGGTGTTTGTCATTTCAGGTCGACGACACTATTCGTTGAAGATTCTGTTCATAATCGTACATTCAATTTCACGTGATTGGCGCACGCATGTAACATTTTGGTGGCTGGGATAGAAAAGTGAGAGAAATGAAAACTGGTAGTTTTCCGAACTGGATCACCAAATATGGATCATCCTCCATTGTGTGATGATCAGCGGTCGAGCAGCAGCGAAGTCAAGGAGCAGTGATCTATTGGTTTCACAACCAGAGATTTACTTGCTGAACCACAGTTTTGAGAGAAGGTCTGGCTTCAAATGCCGGATGAGCCTCCAAATTTTTACGGCCGTGTATACCAGTACACTTGATACTAATAGTTTAGTTAACTGTTTAGAGTGAATTTTCTAATCTACTCTAATGACGTGCAACGTTTGGGGGGAAATTTTTGGGACAATCCAACCACTGACGTAAAATATATTTGCAGGAGGTTCCATTCTGGACAAAGAAATTGAAGTTACCGAAATCGTAAATTACCCTTGGCTCGCTTCGATACACGAAAATGGAGAGTTCGTGTGTGCTGGTGGCATAATAATCAACGAGATAATCCTCACTGCAGGTTGATGTACTAATGTACGAGCGCCGAGTGAGTTGACGGTACGGGTAGGCAGCTCCTCAGTATCTACTGGAGGCAAAGTGTTCAACGTCATTGAAGTGATACGATATAAGGATGCCGTGCCATCTCCTCATACTAGTATTCACAATTTAGCCTTGCTCAAATTGTCAAGATTTCTGATAATAGGCTCGCACGTGTGTCCGGTGCTTCTCCCCAGAAAAGGTGTTTCCATCACCTCGGGTACATCTACGAGCATCGCTAGCTCGGGCAACTCTTCGGAGAAACTGAAGAGCTACAAGTTGAATACCGTCCATCACTGCTCGGACAGTTTCTCGAACAAACAGATCTGTGCCACTATGAATAAAGTAACTTGCAAAGGCGACCTCGGTGGTCCACTTGTTATTTTTGGTACTCTGTATGGACTTCTCATGCTTGATTCCAAATGCATTGAGCTTGGTGAACACAAAACCTATACTGATGTTTCTTTTTATCGTGATTGGATCGACAAAAATATTAAAGCAATGGGTTGATCAACCAATCATGACTAGTTATACTCAATCTTTATGTTAATCCATGATGTATGCCAGGGGAGAGGAATAAACTCAATGAAAACCAGACCGAGTCATTTTAATGTCTTTTTAGATACAGAACATTCTTGAAATAACATAATCTCAAAGAAACTTATAATTGAAGGGGTAATATACCTTTGTGATCACCTAATTCGAGGCTATGTTACGTCTTCGTGAGCAGTTTTATAAAGAGAAGAATAAGAGCCCTAACTACATAACTGTCAACGTCCTCAAAACAGCACCTATTTGGCTATGTTTTGAGGCACTTAAAACTCTTTCCCCCACGTGATCGACTTTTTATATCATTCTTAGATATTTTGTGGAGTGTTTGAGCTAATAAAAAAAATTGGGAAAAAAAGTTACAAAAGTATATTACCCCTCAACACTGAAACATATAGTTCGAACCGCAAACTGAAAAACCAATCAACATAGCCCAATATTTCCATAAACCCTTAACCCCGCAATCGTATAAACTCCATAGATCAATAACCTCAAAATATCTCGTTATCTAAGACAAAAATGGAGGTCCCGTAGCGGATATTCGATTTTTGCTCTGCCACAAAGCTTTGTCTTTGAGAAAACTTCTACGACGGAACGGTGGTTTGGTTTTTTAAAGGTTAAGAAATGTGACATTACCATGATGTATATTTGTCTCGAGTACCACTGCATGGGTATGCGTTACGTGAGAGTTTCCATGGTCACGACGACATTGTTCTAACCAACGTTCAATTATGCGCGTCGCTGGTTACCATGGTAACCGTTGGGAGGAGGCTGTTGATCAAGAAGCTGGTGACCGATCGACTACCTACAACGGAGGGAACTTCTATTTGTAATCGAGAAATAAACTTAAATACTATTGAATTATCTGCACATTTAATACTAAATTCAGTTTAGTATTAATACTAAATTGAATACTAAATAACTAAATTTCAGAAAATGTGGCATACTGTGAAATCAGTTAAATCAGAAACTTATTTCATGGTACGATAAAAATAGCTAAAGCACCTGTATAAACGTTCTTGCCAAATGTCGCTGAATACAACAGTTTTACAATTGAAATTTTCTTTTAATAATCCAAACAGAACCTGAGGGCGACTGATGCTCAGAGAGCACCGAAAATACAAAATCTGACAATCGTGCCAAATTGGCTGCAGTGCTAGATCGGCTGCAGTTACCTTATGGAATGCAAACGAATTATATATAAAATAAACTGTTCGGTGAATCATGATCATAGCAGTGATAAATAATTAAGCTAACATTTTAACACAGTACACATTTCCTTTTTTAAATAAAGCTCATATGATATATTTGAACAACAGTGTCTATTTCAGTGTTGATTCTATGATACGCTACTTATCAGGTCTTCTGAATATATAAACTTGAAATGGGTGTCGTGACTGACAGTCTGAAATAATAAACGTGGCTGGAAATATGAATTTCTCAATAGTTTCATTAATTTTTGTTTGGTTTCTCATTTCTCTTACTGATGGATTCCCTAGAAACCCAATGCGAGGTATGTGGATTTGGATTTGATTCAATTATGGAATGATATTATTTGTTTTTATGTAATAATTTTCGTATCTGTCATTTAGTCGTTTGGTTACGGTGGAAACAAATATATTTTAAAAGAGAAATAATGAAAATGTTCTTTACAATGATCTTATGGAAATGCTATTTCAAAATTCTGCAATTAATTGTCACAAATCACATTTACTTTACTAAAAACGAGTCACATTTCCAGTTTCGAGGTAATAGTATGCCCGAAACTTGCCCGAACCATACGAATATCGTAAAAAGAAGGATTGGAAAGGCAAAAAACAAACATCAACCGTTTTTGAAAACAGTATCCCGAGTATTGTCTCTCCAAAAATCACATCTTTGCAATCTGTACGTAGAACATACCAAGTTTGAAAAGAATCGTATATTCGGAACTAACCTAAAGGCCTGACAAAAGCAATACATCATTTTCTCTTCTTTGAGTGAAATCAATGTGATTAGTGCAGAAAAATATCTTGAGGAGAAGGAATTTTCTTGTTACCTGATAATAGTAATTATAATACCTGATAATAATAATTTTACCGATTCATTGACAGAATATTCGACTCTTATTTGACAAAAAAATAGAATTTACAACAACTTTTTGCTACAAGAATTTCTTTGAAAAACCCCAACCTGGCGTAAAATATTTTTGCAGGAAATTACGAAGCAGACGATCTTAACGATATACAAAATCACCCATGGCTCGCCTCGATACACAGGAATGGCACGTTCGTGTGTGCTGGTGGCATAATATCCGCGAAGCTAATCCTCACCGCAAGTTGGTGTACCGATGTTACATTGCTGAGTGAGTTGACCGTTCGGGTAGGCAGCCCCTCAGTATCCACTGGAGGTTTAGTGCGCGGAGTTTATGCTGTGGCTCGATACAAAAATGACAGTGGATCGTGTACTAGCAGTGTTCACAATTTGGCCTTACTAAAATTATCGCAAGCTTTGAAGTTCGGCGCAACTATCCATCATCTGTCCCTGGTCAGTACACAAACTTACCTCCCCCCGGGTATAACTGCAAGAGTCGCTGGTTGGGGTGACTCATCGAAGAATTTGACGAGCCAGGTGAATTCAGTCGGTCACTGCCCGGGTGATACTTTGAAGATACAGATCTGCATGACGTCAAATGCAGTAGCTTGCAACAACGACATCGGTAGTCCGCTTGTTATTTTTGGTAGTCTGGTCGGGATTCTGACTCATTGTTCCGAGTACACTAAACCTAGTATACAAAATATTTACACTGATGTTTATTCTTACCGTACTTGGATCGCAAATAATATTAAATCGTTGAATTGATTGATCAATCATGAGTGGTTGTACACAATTGTTATATTAATCCATGATACATGCCGGAGGAATGAAATAAACTTAATAAATCCAGACTGAGTGATAACAATGTTTTTTCGAGGTACAAGAAGCCAACAGGAAAATGGATCGATTCCAGATTTTTTTTTTCACCTTCTACAGCATATCATGAACTTTCTTTCTCTCGTTGGACCTGATAAAAATGCAGCGTCGTTTTGGAATAAATGTCTCTCCTCATCTCAGCTCACCCTTACTATACTATGTCAAGAGGAAACGTTGGTTTGTATATTAGCAAGAACCTCAAAAACTACTCAATCATTTACTAATTTTGACGATAATTTTATTATATTTTGGAGCACACTCTCCATTTTTCAAACAAGTACAGTTCGGTTGACCTTTGAGGGTCAAAACTTGGAGATTGAAATAATTACAATTCCGTTTTGCAACGTCCTAACAGTTATGTTCACTTTTGTACTTTATTAAAAACGTAGACGTACTTTCCTTAATCCGCACTCCCAAGTATATTTAATTTCCGTTCGTTTATACACATGCAAAGAAAACTGTGTCTTTATAATATATCTCTAAAAGTGTTTCGATGTTGTATATTCAAAGCCCTCCTCATTTGTAACCTGAAAAATGCAAAAACCAGAGACTGATTTGATCGAACCACGTCGGAATCTGTGAATCGCGTCACTTCAGGCACAAGTTGCACCAGCTGTTCAGCAAGCCAAACCAAACTTACGTGCCTTATACGTGCTGGCGAGCTTCCATTCGACCTAATGCTTGATGCCGCGGCTGAGCCAACGCGTCTTTTAATTCGAAACTTTCTTCGAATCCGCTACAGTGTTTTGGAGGGCTGCGAGGATTTTATAAGTTCGTTTAATTCGGCTGTTGTCGTGAGCTGCCGTTGAAATACGCAAATTTCCCATGTACTCTACAAATAATTGTAAACTCTCACTAAATTATTAGTAAAATTGAATATTTAAATAATAGTAAAATTCTACTCGCCTGCAGTCAAATGCTTCAATCTTATACAATGAATTTGGGATCACACTTGAGTAGAATCGGATACCGATCACAGAAGGTGGAATTCACCCTAGCTCCTCCACCCAGTGTGACTAATTAGGGTTGACCAGAGTAGTTATGAGCTGTTATTACGTACGTACGACTAAGTAGTATTTCAAATTAATTATTCACATTCACGAGTTTCAACGATTATTATAGATTTATCAGGCTTACTGAACTATTCCAAATTATTGAAAAAGTGAAATTGCGAGAGGAAAAATTCTCGCTTGCCAGGATGGACTTGAATCAGCATCGACTCTCCTAATCTCCGGTTTGCCGTACAGCCTATCGAACCACCGAGAAGACAACTGATTGTCACATCCCTGTAGCACGAACTCATATACCGGATCTGGTGATACTGCAAGAAAGAAGAGTTCATGATCCAGGAATGTAACGAACAGATGTCTTCATGCGGTGGTGCAAATAAGCCACACGGCTGATCGAAGATCTGGAGGATGCTGGTACAAATTCATCCCGGGAAGCGAGAATTTTTTCTTACTTTTTCAATAATTTGGAACAGTTCACTAAACCCGATATATCGGTATTTATTGTTATTACTACGCTCGGGGTCTACTCGTTTGAGCAGCCTTCATTATTTATTATTCTTGTTCACGGACATTTCAAAGAAACTCAAAGGGGGGCGGGAGCACAAGAAGCTCCGTACGAAAGGCAGTACTTCCCTACGAAGAGCAGCAGTTCTCCCGCTCGAGATTAGGAGCATTCATTGCGTTTCTCTTGATTCCGCTGAATAGAGTGGTATGGTTCGCTCGCGATAAAAGTCGAATGTTGGTCGAATCTTCGGGGAGAAGCGCTGAGTCTAGCTACACTATTCAGGGCTACTAATTAGAGGGATACACGAGGCTGAAGCTCAACGGATACACATCCACGGCTCAACTCTGCTCTGGCAAAATGATCCTCGTGTAGGCGTGGGTCTGTGTATGTAATTGTGTGAATGCGAGGCGGTAGACCATGATTCCCAAGAATATCGGTCACTGGATGAACAGCGGTTTGAATATCATCCGATTCACACCAAGCACGGGGGCTGATTTCGTCGGAGCAGCTCTGCTGGATGTGTGTTCAGCTGAAATGCGGGATTTTTGTTCTCGTAAAGAGCTGGATGAAACGTGACAAGTAAATCGAGTAGCTCGCGAAGGGACGTGGCTTTGAAATTCCCAAAATTCGAATAGTCTAGGGAGTCGATCTCCTTTCAGATGCAGCCGAGCGTTGGACTAGCAAGTATATATGTGACAATTAAGGTGGGGAGATGTGTACAGAGCCTGGTATAGCAGACGTGCCGCACTGGTTGTGCTGCAGGGGCCAGTGACAAAAGAGCCTATATCCTCCGACTTTTCGCGCCCAGCGGCTTCTCGGTCTATGACACACGTCCATCGGGCGACAACGACGACTTTACATAACCCGACAAAGCCCAACTACAGCGGGATGACGAGATGCATATATGCGCGTGCTTTCGTTAGATGCGACTAGAGCTGCCAGTACACATTGGCTTGGATCCCTTGTTCAAAACTAAATCTGTGTAGTCAAATGAGCCTTGTCCCGGTGGTTTCGTCCGCTCAAAACGCTTCTACCGCGACATTCGTACGTTTACCGTATAACGTAAGAACAGAGTACAAATTTCGAATACATATCGCACTTACGTGTATAAGTTTTAATGTCACATTGATCCAACCAGATATACTTGCGTATAGCTTAATATGTCTTTAGTTATTTATGCAACATGTGCGGAAAAATATATTATGTACTAATATACTCTTGCCGGCTCTTGTAGTCAATCCAAATGAATTGCAATGCTTCCCTATGATTATATCTATGATCAAAATTCAGTATACATGTATTAATGATATGTCATTCACCTGGAGCAATTTGAATCATGAGTTTCTTGTGAGAAACAAATCATCGTGCGTTTGCCGAACCTTTACTTCAGCTTAAAGTGGATCCAAGATGAGTAATAATCATTGTGAAAGCTATATCTGTTAGATAGCTAGAAACATTTATTACAGAAGATCATGAATTGCAACGTCTACGGGAATGAGTGAGGGGTTGAAATTGACTTCTTTTGGCACAAGATAATGGATAATGCTACTGATTTTTCCTCAATCGGTGACCCGAAGGCCATAGAATCCCCCTGTAAAAGACTAATAGATTGAGGTGAAAATCACAAACCGTTTGTCTTCAGTACAATTTAATCGAATCGTTTGATGTTCGGGCGTATTTATTGAAACTAGAGTAGTGCGAAAGAATAATTACCAGGTACTTTTGAAAGGAAGGCAGGTAAAACTGAAATTCAGAGATGAATGAAGCTTTGATCAAATGCGACAGTGAATATGATACTATGGCAAAGCTCGGTGAAAATGAAGAATATACAGGATCGAACACCCACTGGGTGAAAATAATTTTGGTATGTGCATACGGCCGAGAACAGATTTTGTAACGGAACTAATCCACACGCCAAAATTAATGTGTACCTATATGGCTTCCAAATAGATGAAACAGCTGTAGTGAATGAGATCCATTGAAAGGGTGGGAAAAATCACGAACCTGACGTATTTTCCATATCTTTAGAAATAGCTTCCGTCAATGCCGCGCGCGGCCCGATCCAATGAGAGACCGATATGTGAGATTCGTTCGATTGGTAATAATGAAAAATCGCTTTGTTTTCTGTTGGCAGAATCGAATCCACTGCTTTTGAATCACAATCTGGAGAAAGCCGAGTGGCCCCAGCGATTTAACCGCCGAGCGCAACGAAATTCTTGAAGAAGAAGAAGAAGAAGAAGAAGAAGAAGAAGAAGAAGAACAGTTGGAGACTCGGGGGTAAAATGCACCGCGCGACCATCGAGTTTGAGAAGTGAGTGTGCGGGGGTGTAGAGTTGGTGGTCGAGTTTTCGCGTACCGATGAAAAGCAGACACAAAACGGGGCTGTGGTGCTTGTGTTGATCGGGAGCCGCTCGAGGGATGGTCAGCTGAGCTGGCCGGCGATATGCTGCCCCAAAAGTGGCATGAGTGCTAGCAGGCGCACCGGCGATATGGACTTTACCAGCGCCAGTGCCAATGACACCCAGCTGCATTGCGAGATCCAGCAACAGAACTTCGTCGTGCCCGACAACGGTGAGTCCCGACAAAATGTCATCATGCACAACAACACCCGGTTCCCCACACTTACGCACATCTCTCCGAGGAATCACGCCGTAACATATAGCTTCTACTCGGGAGTGAAATGGGTTGGTCTAGAGGGGATACTTAGGCCAGTATGGCGTCCTGGCTGCAATCTGCAACTTTTATACACAGTCTCTTATGGGCAATGACTTACAGAAATGTATATGTATCTATATACATATGCATAAAATCATCAATGATCTGTTAATATCTTCGAAAAGTCAAAACATTAGGACGAAAGGATGTAAATTTCATCTGGTTATGTATCAGTAAACTATCTCTAAACGTTTCAGAGGAATTTGAGATTCAAATCCCATCTGGTCTCCTAGAGAGACTAGGCCAAAACAATTACACGGGACGTACAATTTGATTCCTCAACATTTCAACTTCGTCTTACAACTTTTTTTTCATTATACGTCGTGTATATCAATTGTTTTAATATGTATTAAATTATTTTTCCGAATGGACTCAATAACACTTAAGGGGGGATATACAGTTAGAATGAAAAAAAAAATCGATTCTTTTTTTTTCATAAAAAGTTAGTAAATTTCCCGTAGAATATGCTCCTGAAACCCTTCCTTCGAAATTCGAACTTCAAGTGTTTTTTCCAAGGGATTGCTGATTGAAGTGTAAGTACGATTTAACGGTAATTTAAAACTTTCAACGCGTTTTTCTCAAAACTGCATTTTTGGAGTTTATGCCGGTGATAACTCGAAAACTAATTATCCGATTGAGCTGAAACTTATAGGATTTCTTTATTATAGTATTACCTATCAGATGAATTAAAAATTATTGTAATATTTTATTATTAAATATGGAAAAATGTGAGAAAATGGCGGGAACAAAATTGAAAAAAATTGAGGTTTTCGAAAAAGATACGCCAAAAGTGCAAATTTTTTTTTTAATTTTTTTTTGATAATTCATCTACTAACTGTGAATGTAATTAATGTAAATTTTTTTTATTTTTTTTCATTTCCGATCAAAATTGCGACCAGGAGAGCCGGCACAAGCAAAATAGAGGTACTTTTTCAACGCTATCTAACGGCCGCCATTTTGTTAGAAAAAATTTGAAAAAAATATTTTTGTATACTACATGGATCAACTTAGGACTGTCAAAAATTTTCGATAGATTTGATTAAAAACTACCCTTGAAAAACGATTTTCAAAAATGAGTTTTTAGGTAATATTATAATGAAGAAATCCTATAAGTTTCAGCTCAATCGGATAATTAGTTTTCGAGTTGTCACCGGCATAAACTCCGAAAATGCAGTTTTGAGAAAAACGCGTTGAAAGTTTTAAATTATCGTTAAATCGTATACTTACACTTCAATCAGCAATCCCTTGGAAAAAACACTTGAAGTTCGAATTTCGAAGGAAGGGTTTCAGGAGCGTATTTTACGGGAAATTTACTAACTTTTTATGAAAAAAGAAAATCGATTTTTTTTGTCGTTCTAACTGTATATCCCCCCCTTAATAACCCTCCTGAACGAGTTGCGTTGAGAAGTTCACATCTAATGCGATATAGTAACTCTACAGTTAAATTAATTTTTCAATTGAGATTCTTGATAAAAGTCCGTTGTGCATTTATTTTAGAAGAGTGTTTTCTGAGAATCACTCGGCAAGTATCGGTTTCCCGAGAATCTCGGGAAGTGCCGAATACTTTTTCGCTGATACTAGTATGTTTTCGGAGATGAATCGAAAAAACATCAAAGTCCGTTCAGTTTCTTGATTGATCTATGACGTATAAGTTAGAAAATAGATACCAAAATCGTGAATCAGAAAATATTTCTTTTTTTCGATTCTATTCAAAATTTTGACTGTTTTTGCTGATAATTCATATCACACCACCATCAAATTAGGAATGCAAAAAATCTCGAGTACCCGACTCGATCCGGGATTTTCGGGAAACCGCACTCTCCTGGTTTATTCATCGCAACCTAGACACCAACGTTGCAAATATTCCTCTCCGTTAAATTTTGTTAGCTTGCGACACTGGCAAGAAATTCCTGTTCTGTCTCTTTTCCCGCATGGAAGCCTCTCTCGGCCAGCTATACAGTCTTGTCGAAGAATCGCAGGTGTATCTTGTTGATTTTCAATTTGAAACTCGAGATGAATGATAACTGAGGAATTGATTCATCTTTTGTATTTCTACAAGCTAAATTCAACGTTCAATTGTTTTTAATCAACACAAGTATGCGTGTATGTATGGCGGGGGGGATGTATGCATGTGTTGTCAAGACCACAGTAACTACCTTTTTCGACAGGAATTAATACAAATACTTTTATTTTTGCAGTTTGAATCGATTTTTGACATTATTTTGGCAATATTTTTGATTTTTTATACAGGGTGCTGGTGGGTACATTTCCTAGTAAGAATAACCTTTGGAAGTAAGAGTGAACTTCGATGGAAGTTCACTCGAATCTGATTATACGATTTAATAATCCAATTTTTTACCTTGAGTTCACATAAAGTCCATTAGAAACTCATTATCAGGGAATTTTTGTGAGAAGTTGATTCATCAAATGTCTCATGTCAATATTTACTTGTATTACAGTAAAAAATTTCAATTTAATCGACTCAAAAATTCTTCCGCACACACTTAGAGTAAAAAACTTTACGGTGTAAGATTCTTGCTTAGTTGATTTTTCATTACAAACGTAGATTTCAATTTTCCTTGAATTGAGCCGAGTCTTCAGTTTGTATGAATTGGATCTTGCCCATCTCGAAAGTCGTCGAAGCTTCGATTCCTAGGTACATTAGGTCTTGCCGCAGATCCAAGAGAAAAGTGAAGCTTAAGTTAGGTTGGCTGCACATTCGGAATTGGCGTAGCTCGAGGCATAGAGACGAAAGCCACAGCCCAAGGGGAGTTGGGGTCTGGATTCAAATCCGCTGCAACTCAGTCTCTCTCCTTCTCTTTCTATATCTCGAATCTCTCCCCAATTAGCAAGAATCCATCGTACAGCTGGGCGAGCAAGTGTTATGGGTCAGCCGTCCTTGAATAATGCACGCGCGAGTCGTCTCGCCACCGCTGCGACGAGCTGCTGGCCGCCAGCGAGTCGCCGCACGTCCGAATATCCACTTCATAGTCCCACGACATTTTGCCCTTAGGTCCTTCTCAAGCTGACCAGAGTTCGAGGATTTTCCACGTCGAAATTTGAAAGTTCGACGAATCGATTGCAAAGTTTTTTGAGATTGACAATTCTGAGTGTTGCTAAAAGTAGATCAAGCTCGTATTACGTTTTGATTCTTTACTGTTTTTACGCTTGTTATTGTTTAGGAATTGTGAATCGTCGATGCATTGGGTATTGCGGTATAGATATATTTCTCGTGCATGGGTAAGCCAGAGAAAGTAAGAAGAATGCTCTACAATTTCGGTAGAAATTATCACGTGATCTGGATAGTTGATTGTTTAATTAAATCATGGAGACAAACGTTCCAAAGAATCAAGAAAATGAATAGTTTGTTCCAGCAAATGAAGGTTCGTTCGAGATTAAGATCACTCAGACCTTTGCGATTCGGAACAGGCAGTAGCAGTCTAAGGTTGCGAGATTAATTATTAAAGGGGAAATCTTTAAAATAATATTCAAATTTCACAATAATTCTTAAGGGAGGAACAGCCAGAATTTAATTTCGGGAATTTCACAGATGCGCGTGCACCGCTTTCTGGGTCTGCTGATGCAGACCCAGAACACCACTACCCGGACGCGGCAAATCTAAATCTCTCCGCGAGAGCACACTATGAAGGTATGCTGATGCAGACCCAAAACTCCACTACCAGAACGCGACAAAGCTCAATTTCTCCGCGAGAGCACACCGGCCTAACTTACTACTCACAAGTGTCGATCTCGCCACAATCACTGCAAAGCTGCCACTAGTTCCTCCGTTTCCCAGGGTTGATAGGGGCGGCAAGGTTAGCTCGATCGCTGCTAAAACGGATCACGAAAACTAGACGTCCAGCTAGCGCGGCGGTCAAGCCAGAAGTGACAAGCGACTTCATGACCGTGAACTTGCCGTTCATCCACACACAGAATTAGTGAAACAAATGAATAACTACCCTTGTATATATGTATTCAATCTCTTTATTTTTAAATTATAATGACCCCGTCACAAGGTTTTCTTTACTGAGATCAATTGTAATTTCCTCTGGTTAAAGAGAACTTCTTTGAAATATCGTTGAAATTATAGCGCTTCGAAATACTGGACTTTTGGAGAATCAGTCTTTGATCGAAGATCAATTGTTTCCGCTTTCTAGACACCTATAAATTACTCACTGTTGAGAATATGATCATTGAATTTTACGTGTACAGGAAGCATAAAATTCACAATAGTGTAATAATTTTAATCAACGATCTATTATTTGAACGAAACAACATAAATATTAATTGACGAATATAATATAAGTTTTAGATTTTTCTCGTGGCCTTTTTATGATCTGATTATTAATTATAAGTTCATGGCCAGAAGACCATCTGACATTTTGGTATCCAATAAAATTGAAACTTGTGTAGATAGTTTTTTGATATACCCTATACAGACGATATTTGTAGTTGTTCGTCAAAACTCACGTTTTGATTTGTCTGACCAAGAATTGTACCACTTGGGATTTGGGTCTCGGATTTCGCTAATACTTTCAGAGCTGGTTTATGCGGTCGCCCACAAAGATAAAATCTGTAGTCATTCATCAGCTAACGTTTTGATTTCTCGGAAATCAAAAGGTTAGCTGATATTCGGTTATTTCTTTATGTAAAGAATTTAAATTTATACGTATAACATAAAATTCATTGAAATCAGAGACCCAAATGTGAGTTATGGTCTCCTGGTGAGATATTATCCGATTATCTCTTTGTACCTGTGTATTCGAAATGACGTATGTAGATATAAAATGTTTGTACAGACAGATGAGCATATATTTATGATAAATCAAAGAGTTAACTTATGAATGACTGCAGATATAGGCTAATATAGGGCTACCATAAGCCATTCCAACAATTTCTGCGAGATCCGAGACCCAAATCCCAAGTGCCGTTGTCTGGTGCGTACATTGAATTTCATGAGCTTATATCAATAAATTGTACATTAAATATTCAATGCTATTTATAACAATGTTGTCAGTTACCGATAGAACGATTTCAAAATTCTAAAGTTTGAAAAAGTATCGGTATCGAACTATCGAATTATAGTGGGCAATTGCACCCTGAATAATCACTGTGTCGAGCGGTCAAAACAATTGCAGTGGTCATGGAGCAATTTCAATTTGTAGGACCGTTTGATCTGCTGTCTATAAGCTGGCCATAGCTTAACTGGCAATCACTGAAATTTGCATTTGATTCAACACGTTCTGATCGAGAGCGTTAGAAAATTATCAGGTTCAACACAAAACCCACTAATTATTGGCAGAATCCATCAATATTGAATTCCGAGCACTATCAGTGAGTTGAAGAAATACGATTGCCGATTACGATAATACGCATGTATTCCAAATTAATTTTGTTGAGACGTTTTTCGAGGGTCAGTAGGGGAGAGAGGGGCAGGTTGTCAGTGTGGGTAAGTTGGCAAACTCTAAATATCTACTAATTCGTGCGATGTACGGAGATGGCGTTCAAGGAAATTTGTGTACATTACCACGATACATATTTGTCCTGAGTACCAGATGTCCAGCGCTGTTTGCAGAGGAATGAGGTGAGTTTAAAATATTTAGCTGATCGGAAAAAAAAAAGATTGTTCAGAAAATTTCGTTTTTCTTCAAACCCATATTGGTATACAATAATTTTTAATAATGTGTCATATAGAGTTTGACCACCTCTATATTTTTGTAAAAAAATTTTTTTGAAAAGTCAAGTAGTTTTTGTTTTATATTATTTGTTGTCA
>CM037084.1:61461548-61477687 GCA_020882725.1 Aphelinus certus
AATCGCATAATTACTTAGTGACTAAGTTGATGAATCATCTTAATTATTAACTATTTTTCTTCCAGGGGTTATAATTATTAGCCATTATGTTACAGAGAATAAGAAGGTGTGAGTAATTAAAGACGGCGAGGAACCGGAGGATCTCATGGGAGGGAGTGTTGGATATGTATATATATCATTCGGCCCTCCTCCCCTCTCCGCCGTTCACGGCGAGCGCTGGCGCTGTCGCGCCGATCGTCACTAGTCTGACGACTGTGGAGAGGCACGGACGTTTGCTCACGGGTGTTTGCAAAGAGGCGCGTTCATATAATAAACTTATAAATACTAACTCGGAACGCCTTTTTATTTACCTGCCCCACGTAATAACCATCATATAACATAAGACAATTAATTAATTAAATAAATTTACAGACTTGTAAAAAGGTAGCGATTTAGCCACGGAAACTTTGTACGTACGAAATCACCAATGAAATCCAAACAATTAATATTTCATAGGGATGTCTGAAGTGAACGAGATGTCCATCAACTAATGCTTACTTTAAACGTTATCAAGTGCCGCGGTATATGAATAGAGTTGATGGGAGTTGCTCGAGATAGCGCGAGCTTACACTGCGCCAGTCGAGACAAACTTTAAGGTACTCTCGAAAGATTTTAATCGAGATTTAAATTTATATTAGTCTTTGTCAGGAAAAGTACAAAAGCAATACAAAATGAGTCACAGATTGACTGATGGGATAATAGGATTTTATCGTATATCAGTCACTCGAGCGAATTCCAATTTCTCTTTGATTGTTGTTCGAAACTTGAAGTTTGAAGTATGCAGAAAGTTCGGATCGAGACAAATTAGACTTGGTATCGATATTTCTTCGAGACGTTGGATTCTTTGGGAGTTCCGATTGTGAATAATGCAAAACAGCCAATGAGAGTCGGTTTGTTTATGATTTTTCGGAGATACACTGTAATTTTTATCTTGTTCAACAACATGAAAATACGCGGCCATCAATCGTATGTCACAAACTAATTTTCGTTTTCCGATTGTCTCGAAAGGAGGAGAACCAAAAATGAATGAAACGTATGCAGTTCTGGTGTTCTGACGACGAAGAATAACGCACACAGCGACGGTTTCCATTGATCGAATCAACGAGTGTTGATAGGATTTTATAAATTTTCGAATAAACCGGTCGAATGAAGGGAATAAATAGGAGGAGAAAATCAAGAGGCGCGATATTGGTCCGTGAGCAGCTCGTGATTCTTGATTTTTCGTGGAAACGATTTTTCGCAACGCGCGTGTCACTGTGGGGCAGGGTATATCAACGCGGGGAAGAGGCGACGGCGAGCAAAAAAAAAGCACAATGCCGCAACAGAAGGCCGGAAGAAAAGCGGAAAACATTGCGCGCCGGACGAATAAAAAAGAGAGCGTCGACGAGAGACAAGTTGGCGAATTTAAAGCGACACAAAACGAATTAGCGCTCGTCCGAGCATAGAATATCCTTAAACCATCTAAATTACTGGATCAAGTTTATTCTGTTTTGAACAAGCAATCCCAAGGGAGGAGCAATTAACTAAGGACTTGAAATTATTTTCCTCTTGCTTTGATTGTTCTTTATTGAAATTACAAACGAACTTTTTTCTCTCCATCCGTTCCGAGCATTGAATGATTCGTCCAGGTACTTATAGCGAATAAAAGTTAAATTTAATGAAGTCGATTCGGACTACGGAATATAATTGCAACTGTTCGCACCGTGTAAAATGTATACGTGCAGAAATTTATTTGAATGGTCAATTAATCAAAAATGGTCAAAATTAATCTGTCTATATTCCACAATATTTCTATAGCATCACGGAATTTGTATAAATACATAGTCAAGTATTGAAGGGTAAATTGTAATCGATGGTCAACTCAAAATAAGTATTTCTTCGAGAAATGCCAAAGTATACTATGGAATACTACGGAGTACTCACCAAGTAATACATTTATATATTCATAATATTCAATAATTTGTTATGTTCATTCCTGTCTTGAATTTTAAAAATACTTTAATAGGAGAGAACAGCTAATCCTCCACAATCCCATAACCTGCTCGGAATGAGCGATTTTCAGTCCACTCATCAGTGGCGACATAGACGCGAATGCAACGAGAAGAAATACATGGGCTGAGTGTAAGAAGCAAATGGGCGAGCGTCGTGTTATCTGACTGCAACGCGGCCTCGCGACTGTCCTCCTTGGGCTGGTCACCGTTGCGAGTCCGCATGCGATAAGGAGTTAGGAGAGAAAAGTGCAAGAGGATAAAAATGACGAGCGTGGAGATAAAAGAAAATTGATCACGCCTGTTTCGAAGAAAGTGAGGGAAGAAGAAAAAGAAGGAGGTACGGAGATGAGGAAGAAGACCGAGCAAGGGCAGTTCGTCTTAAAGATGCCCCCCTCCGCGTCTAAGGTCGACCAAGTCGAGCGCTCGGCTTTAAAATACTCGGCAGGAATTCGATAATATTTCCACAAAATCCCACGGCTCTTCGATGGCCGTCGATTGACCAAGCTGTGATGTACAGACTCCCAGTCGGCTTTCTCTCTCGAAACTCTGCGCCCAATCAGCAGCGCGCCAGTCAACCCTCTCTGGTAAAAAGAGGCTAATATTTTATGGCCCGCAACGAGTGATGTTCTACGATCGTTGGTATATATATATATATATATATATATATATATATATACAGACGAGCGAGATACAGCTTGAGAACTTGGATATGACGGACTTTGGTTAACAAAGTCATTCGAATATCAAACCAATTAGCAACAACAAAATTTGTTGTTACAAATTTTGTACATACTTTTGAAAAAAATTCGCATTATCATAATTTCACAAGTAATGATATCGGAAAAACGTTGTGTACGAAGGAAAAATATACGTTGAACAAAACTTCCCATTTTGTATTGCAAGGTAGCTTTTTCATAAACGTTTTTCAATAACAAGTGCGTTTGAACATGAATTTACGGGAGGATCAATTTCAAACTCAATTTAATCCCTTCGATCACAGTAGCCAATGTATTCGCTGTCTTTTTTTTTCCTGTTCTTTCCATTACTTGCGTGGTTTTTTGCTTCTTCAAGTAATTGAGAGTGAAACTCTGGAATCGGTATTCTTTGGTTTTTCTTTAGGATTTTTTAGGTTTACCTTAGTTTTTATGCTACACAAATAACATTTGAAACGCCCTTCGTTATTGAGGATATAACCGATTATTTTGATCGTTGGGAGCCAACTCTTTGTGGAGAAGGGATAAGACAAATAAACTCCAAATTGTAAATATGTAACGCTTTGCCAGCGCGAGGTTTGCTGGTCATCATGATTTTTTTAAATTTCTTGAGAACAGATTTGTCTCTCCACGGTCTTCCGAATTAAATGGTTCCCATTCATTTTCACACGGTAAATGTACGCCGCCAAGGAAGACTATGTTAATACATAGAGGGCCAAGTTCCTCTCAGTTGCCATCGTTCACGGTGTTGCGTGTCATGCAACCGGCGAATAACTCGGGGTATTCTGCTTGAAGCATGAAACACTACCGTGAATTCTATGCGTCACTCACATATACTACTTGACAACGGAGAAGGTATTCGTCAACATGTACCCCCGTCCTTTAATATTGTATATGTACGACAGCATTACACACAGCCAGGGAGTTGTATTTTGATGAAGCTTAATTGAGTAGGTTTCTTTTGTGTTAAAAATAGTGATGTATATACAAGCAGTTCCTCAAATGACGATTAACCTGACATTCTCTATGAATGTATATGATACTATATTCTAAAAATCACGTTACATCTCGAGTTCTGCTCTATTCACGACCGGACCAGAGGAATAGAGAACCAGAGAAAATACACGTGTATACACTGAGCAATCAAACTCCAGTTTATTTCATACATTCCAGCTACCCGATTTTCTGCTGTCTTGAAGATTTCTGTTCCTCTGTCCAAAAAATCTCGTAATAGCTGGTTGTGCAGTGCTCCTTTCTAGAATGAATCTTCTAAAGTTCTGACCTAAGCGGCAAACGGATAAAATCTTCATACACAAGTATACCAATGGACTATTAATGGATACGAGTCTTCCATATCATATATTACTGTGGCTCGACTTGGATATATCTTGAGCAGTGCTTTAACGAGCCGGCGACGCGGCGACAGATGAAAATGTCCGAGATTATATATATCCAGCCGTATGAAATCCCGAGATAGACACTGGCTGATGCTCATCTGCGGCATTTTTCTCACATTGCTCAGCATTTTGGCCGCCTCTTCTTTTGCACCCACCTCCGATCTACGACGAAAAGTTAAAACTCATATGTTTATACACCCACGCTTATCTCACTGAACTTCTGTTCCAATTAAACTTACCGTCCATTCGTTTTTTTCTCATCAGTACGTGGTACGAGAAATTTAATTCATAGATAGAATTCATGGATAATCTTTTGAACCAACAGTAATCACGATGAAAATAACAATTTGTCTGTAATGAGTAATGTTGCAAATTGTCAATACAGATCAAGGGTATCTATCCGCACTCCGTCCAGTTATGCGATAAGGGTTTGTGCGTGCATATCAGACTAGAGGTATCGGCTGCATAAACTAGTTTCATCCTCGATAACTGTATTCCGGCCGAAGATTCAGTTATTGCGGCTGCGCTCGGTGCGAATTTCAATCGTGCGAAAATCCTCGAGGAGTCGCTCGAGACGAAATAATTTCGAGTGCTTGATAAACTCTGGTTGAACGTTTGAGAACAACAGTAATTTAAGAGAGAATGTGTCATAAGTTTTAAACGTGTTTATCTTTGAAAGTGACTGTAGTACCCGGAGACAAAGTCACTTCAACAGTGTTATTTTTATTACACTAGTAGCATTATTATTTTACCCGGCGACTCTTTTTCCATGTAAAACTTTGCAATTCGCACGAGGGTGTCGAAAATCCTTGAGCTGGAGACTCTTGATGGCTTCCACTTTTGCTCCGCGAGTCTCGCTTAGCATCTGAAAGGCCGTGCGAGCGCTTATTAATAGAGGTGAACGCTCATGGAATGCAGATAAGCCGAGCTTTGCACGCCACCTAACTCTCTTTTCATACTCGTGGAAATGAACTACTTCATTGTGTGTGCGTAGCGAACATACAATACATTCTTTTCAGCATTTTAGTGTACTGTAAGACAGTAGATAATTATTAAAAATATTACCTATATTTACACACGATAGTGTAGAAAGAACCTCCCAATGGTTTTGAATTATTCATTTTAGAAGTCTAGTCCGAATCAATGGAAAAAATGTACCAGGGTATAAAATCAAAGTATTCGATATGCTTCACTCATATTCTTGTCCTAGAATAAATTTTCATGCCTATATCAACATGTTTGTATGGATATGCATGGAGCTATGCACAGCCTTTTCCTATCTTACTCCTTGTAATTTTCTTCAAACGGGTCAGTCTACCGCAGGAAATACACTTGACGTGTATTTAACGTATGGAAAATTATGCTGGGATTTTGTGAAGCACTTTGATCACTTCAATTTTGTGCTTTAGCACATTCAAACACTTGTTTTGTTCAATGTTTACCATGGAATCATGAAAATACACTCTCACAAAAAGTGTGAAAACTTGAGTTAGTGTAATGAAACAATTTCTACTTGTAGGAAAAATTCCAAAAAGATGATCTGAAAAAATGTTCAATTAGGAGGCATGTGAAGTGTACAAGAAACAAATTAATAACACATCAGGTATTACTTCTAAGGACCTTATTAGGGGGCGCGTCAGCGCCCCCGACAAGTATGTGCGTTTACGGTTGAATTGGAAATAACGCCACCCAATGAGTTTGTTCAGCTCTGTTTCTTCTATTTATTTGATATGTTTGTATCTCTATCTCTCTTTCTCTCTTTTTCTCTCGCACACTGTCAGTTTTTTGTTGAGGGTTAATTTCTCATCAAGTGGAAAATAGTATATTATGCAACTAGTGCGTGGAATCGTATTTCACGAGTTGCATACGATATTTTATGTTATGAGTGATCAAACGCGAATTTCACGCATCGAGATTTGAGTGCCTGAAATGAGCGATTATGATATCACGTATAACGCAAAGAAAATTGTTCAATTTGATCAAAACACAGGACTCGTTGGTAACATTTTATAGCTGAATCGAATCTTAGATAGAAATTAAAGAATAAACAATACATTCTGAATCCAGATGGTTATGAATTCATACATGGTAGTTTTCTTTTCAGAATCAATGAAATATAGGAAAATTATTTCAAGTTGTTTTATTGAACAAATACGATTATGTCTTCACATCATTCGATTCATTTCACACAAATATTCATTTTAGATGCGGAATGCAAATTTGATTTTTCGATTCAGTTACAGAACTCGATTGTTTCTCCTTCGAACCGACTGGGATCAAAGGTCATTCAATCGGATAAGAGATTTTTCCGTGTCGTGTTTTCAAACGAACGAGATTTTGAAAAATAATAGTGGAAGGAAATATGGGAGAGGAATTCATCGAAGCGTTAAATGGTTGAGCAAACATTCCACACATCACTCTGAGCGATAGCAGATAGTGCCAATAAACAAACGGACCATAGCACATACGTATAGAATACTGCAAACTCGCGAATTGTCGACCATGCGGGTACAAATTGCTTGCCCGGACGTTTTTGTACGAGGATGATCGAATCCGTTCACGAATCGTGCACACGAACAGCAAAAAAGACAGTGGAATGTAGGAACATATATTAATGGTAAATCGTTGGGAAATGAAACATCGGGAAAACTCGTCTTTGACTGCAGGTAATATGTAAATCTCTAGTTCATTGCTCAAGCTGGAGGGGGAGATGGGGCAGAATCTAAAAATAAGAAGACTGAGAGTTACGAATAGTTCCGAAGGAGGATATAACTTGAAAGTAATATCATCACTGGTTTCGACCTCTCGTAGAACGCGAACAGTCACAAAAGAAAAGCATCAAAATTCTATTTCTGTTGATGGACTTTCGTCTCTCAGGGAGAGGGTCGTTGAGTTTGATTCTCCGCTCGTACACCTCTGATTCTTCTCTACTGCATAGATTCATAAGACATGGAATTCGCGTAGAACTGGAACTTAGTGATTCGAGACTGGAATTGGTAAACAATTGATATTGGTATGAATATATAACAGAAACTTCATGAAATACCATACCTTCATTTTCTTCGTATCGACGCATATGCGCTGATGAAAATAAGAAAAAAAAAGGTAAACGTTTATTCAAACAATAATGTTGAACCACAGTATAATAAATTATTCACCGTACTTAGATTCTATTATCTATACCACAAACAAAATAAAGTAACGTTCAATTTGAAACATTATTTTCCTTTCCGCATTTTGCCCATAATTTTCATTCGATTATAGGACTCTGCTCTGATCCCAAAGTAAGTCCTATAAGCGGTGTTCATTGTACAAATCTCGAATGTCATATCGCCTGTTCGCTTCAATCCCATTTCTTCCATTCAACCCTATTATTTACCATCCGTTGATTTTTTCCCTCCCAATACTTTTATTGCGAGAAATGTATAACTATTTCTAGTATCCCCCAAGTAATCCTTTTCCAAGTTCTCAGAAGTTCCATTCTGATCTGCAGCCTCCTGTTACTCGTGACTGGCTGGCTCGACTGATTGACTTTGATCCCCGGCTCCGCGCCGTGTATCTCTTTTTCATATCCTTTCGTTTGTCTCTTCCTCTCTTTTTCCGCTGTGTATCCGAGCGCAAGTATATGGGTCATCCTCATGAATACCGTACTTTTTGATGGCGAAGATAGAAATATCTAGTTCATCAACATGGATAATTTTTTTTCTCTCTCTATTAATCATGTTTTTCGCTGCTAACATACTCTAAAATTACTTGTGATCTATCGATTTCACCATGTCGTTGTCTAATTTGGTATTTCGATAATTCCTTCGACTTGAACAGAGAAAATCTCGATGACCCAACTCAGTTTCAGAAGGTCTGTAATTAATGAACTTTGAGCATGCTCAGGATTGCGCAGCAAAGGATTGACCAAAGGCGTTGAAAATATAGTTAGGAGGCGGTTTAGGGCTTTAAAGTGTTGTTTCAGAAACTTCGAAAGCGGAAAATACTCTTTGAAATACACAAGTCTTTGGTTTAATGCGTGAAAGTTTAAAGTTTGCTTAAAACGGCTGTTTTAACTACGCACGCATCAGAAGACACGACTATATTTTTTGAGCTCTTTAAACAAATGTTCTCCGTGTCAAAAGCTTTTGGTGGAAAAAAATTGTAAGATCTAGATTGTAATGATAGGCATATACATACATGATATATTATACTTTATTTGAAACACTTGAGGAAATTAGAGAGATATACGGAATAGGATGAGTTGGGATGGCGTATGTATTAATCGGAGTGTACTTTTATTTGTGTAGAGTCCGTGGAGAAACGGTGCGGTGATGACGGCAGGTGGGAAGGGAAGAACGGTGCTGCGACCGAACAAGATCGGCCCAGCGGATGGACAAATTACACCTCGTGTCTCACCCCGGAAATGCTTCTATTGTATAACAAGCTCAACACTGGCAGCGAGGACCTCGCCGAGGTATGCAATTCGAAGCTATAAAACTACACCAAATTTCGACAGAACGTACTCAAGAATAGTGGTTTCGTCTGAATCTCCATTTTCCCCTTTGGAGATGAAGCCAATCATCACCGAATCTACTTTTTTCCATTACTCTGTCCGGTCGAGTGTAATTTGTTCGGTTTAGTTTGGGTATGTCACGCGTTAATCGCATTAGCGCCATTTGATAATGGCGCTGTTCGGAATTACAAGTTCCACAACTCGCGTGTCAAATTGTAATATTCTTTGCAGGTATAGCAGAATCTTGTTTGGAAAAAAAGTTCCGCGCGGAAAAAAGAAATTTCAACGGAAGGTTCTATATCGAAACAAGCGTTACTCGATTGCAGTAGTATAATGATGGGTTCGGTCAGGCATATTCAGTGGTACTCGAAATCAAGGGAATTTCGACTCTTCGAAAACACGATCGCGCCGAAAATATTTATTCTGAGAAATGCTATAATTGCAAGTTCATCAGTGTTTAAAGCATATTTTAATGCGTCTCGGATGTTTCGAGGTGGTTCATGGTTACCCAAATAGATGAAATATCTACAGTCATTTAATGATTTATTTTTGTAATAATTATCTACATCTATACACTGAGAGCAGTTTATAGTTGAGTGAACTATAAATCTACTATAAATATAGTTCTATTTTGACCCAGCTATGAGATATTGTGAATTCAACTATACAAATTTCACTGATGTATACCATGGAAAAAGTATCCATTATACTATATTTAAAGTAGATTTTACTCTATACAATTTTTTTTAATAGTAGATGTGATTGAATGGACACAGTTGACTATATAATTCTGGTTCATTAAACAATAATTGTTGATGGGTGAACAATAATTGAATAGTAATTGAACATTGTTGGAAAAACTATAAAACATGAGGGTTATTTGTACAAATGAAGTTAATTTAACGATATTTATAGTAGATTCTTCTATAATTTCGTTTACTATATCATGTAGCAGATTCCGATAAGAGAATTTTTCTCAGTGTACGAATTACATTTTGTACATACAGACATGCATTTCATGCATGAAATTAGCGTGCATGAAAATAACCCAAATAACCCAATATTATCACTTTTTTGTATACCATAAAACTACCTGCAAAAGTTTCCGTTGAATTAGAAACTTCTGGTTAATCTCCTGGACGTCACTAATTAACACGAATAAAAAACTCCGCTCGATGAATAAACGCCGCTCAATTAAATTTCCAGGCGAATGATTAAATTGATCCATTGTAATGATCGTTATTACTCATCCGGAGAACTACGGTAGCATCGCGCTGGCGTTAAACGGCCAAAAACAACGACCAGCCTCGCTGATAGAATATTCATGGGTGGGCACCTGTGCCGCACTTTGCGGCTGGCTAGATTAAAAGTAAACTTGTGGATGTGGCTCGTGATCAACGTTACGGTTATATCGCGTCCAAAAAAAAAACTGGCGTATTTGCCCGACTCATAATCTGTATTTTCCCAAATGATGGGACGGACGAGCTTTCGCAAAAAGTTCATTACTTTTGCAATTTCGAATAGTCATCGTTGAGGGAGCTTTTCTGTGCTGAGGAAAAAAAATTCGCCCTGCTAGAATTTTCTCATTTCTACGAAGTCACATTGTTTCACGCGGAACTAAATTATTGGCACGAGCTCATTTGTTGGCTATTCATTGGGAAACTGATTGTGCATGTCTGATTGGACGAGTTTGGTGTATTACAAGGGATTCCCTCTTTTTTGTCACGTTCCAGGTCAGGATGAACATCGCTGTTAGAACGAGATATCTGGAACTAGTCGGGCTGAGTATATCCTTAACTGCTCTACTGATTTCTTTATCAATCTTCTGTCGATTTAGGTATTATTTGTTTCCCCCTCGAGCAATATATAACGCGATATGTCACATGATAAAAACTAATTAGTATTATCACGAAGAGTATAAAGAGATTCATTTTGGAATACACAATAAAAGTTGTCTGCATTAATTTCCTCCATATTCTCGTATTATTTCATGATTTCGTTTGGTTCAGATGCAAACTGGACACGAGATGCAAATTTTTTTCTGTTCGAAAAGTTGATAAATATGCACTTACTCATTTGACCACCAATTTCCCGTATTTCACTTGTAATCGCAGTTATATTGTCATTCGAAACTCAAATGGAATTAATCTGATCAATATTGAAATTTCGAATTAAAAACCAAATTCTTTCCATTCTTTTCGAGAATTAGCTCAATTTTCAATCGTCTTGAAACGTTTGTTCGTATAGGAATTCTTATCGTGTAATATTTTCAGGTCTTTAAGAAACACACGAACCAGAATTCATAAGAACCTCTTCGTCGCCATGGTGGTTCAAGTCCTTATAAGATTGACACTGTACATAGATCAAGCGATTTTCGAGCCAAAGCCCAACGGACTTCAAAGAGGCATTCAGAACACAGTGAGTATGCATTTCTTCCATCTCGTTATTCAACTCTTATTGCGATTTCTCTCTTCTCTTCTCTAGCGCAGAGAGGAGGAAAGAAATGAGCTTTGAGAAATGTTTCAAGGAGCAACAATGTTCAATTCGATTCTGCTTAGCGCTTAGTCAAGCGTGACGATGAAGTCAACTTTTTTTATCCATTCTTTAGTATGCATAGTCGTATAAAGAACGTTCATCTTCTAACTTTTAATGAGAGATCAGTATTAACTTGATCGAAATAACTATCAAAGTCTTATTATCGTTGGAGGCTCAGAACCGATGATTACTTTCGATACAGGATAGTGTTAAAAATACAAATTCTCGTCTCGCATTCCATCTCTAACAATTGAGAGTGACTGGAATGTATTTTTGACCTCAACAAGTGTGAACCGCTTGATAGAGGGTATATTTATTTTCTATTGCAATTGAATCTCGAGCAGAACACAAGAATTCTAAGAGTTCCAGATGATTACTTTTTCAATGGAGAACAATTTTTCTTATTATCATTAATGCTGACTGGTAATAGTAATCGGTAAATCATTATAATATCTGTTGATTCAAAAAAGAAAATTACCTTAAATTTTCTTAATAAAAAGAAAAAAATTTCCAAAGTAATACTTTGAGATTCATGACAGTTTGACAATTGAAAATTCTCCAATGCAAAAAGGATAGATATATCATTTAAAAATCTACTTGACAAAGAATCTTTCACTTGACTTGGTTTATCTCCTTGGTTAATTAATTTTACATTTAATTGAAATTTTAGCCGTACCTTTGTGAGGCAAGTTACATCCTGCTCGAATATGCGAGAACGGCGATGTTCATGTGGATGTTCATCGAGGGCTTCTTCCTACACGATATGGTAACGGGTAAGATGAACTGCATAAGACTATACTGCATTAGACCGTTCTTAAAAATATTTTTTCCCATGTTCTTCTGTTGGCATACATACCTCCATTTCACTTATGTTTTCGTTTAACGAAATTGATCTCAAATAAGATAGGACTGAAGACGCTACTTTAAACAAATTTCACTTCATTTTCATTTCTGCAAGTAGTAGATAGTGCCAACTGAGGTTGGACCTTGACTTGCTTGGATGCAGTAGAACTAATGGCAGTTTTTTTCCTCCAGACTGATAACGTTTGTATTTATTGTCGTAATCAATCAACCGGACTCCGAGTCTCATTCAAACAAAGTATTCCATAGAAAAAAAAGACTTCGATAGTGATAATGATGATGATAATTTTCGTCGAAGAAAAAATGTCGCGCAGCCGAAGATTTCAAGTTAAAACAATGTCACAAGCAGTTTAAGTCATCTTATAATTCTCGTTGGTCTCAACACGATATTTCATAATTCATGAAACGAGTACCCTAGGTGAAAAACAAAACACAAATCTATAACGATAACTGTCGGTGTTTAGTTCTCATGAAGAATGCATCTTTCACCAGCCGTTCAATCTGTAAAAACGATGCTTTCTTCATTAGAAAGAAATACCCTCTTTGATAATAGTAATTTAAAAATAGCGCACATAGTACGAAGGTAATACAAACACTTGTAAACGATCAGCTCATCGGCAAAAGATATAGATGCGACATGGCTGTTACGATAATATCCCCCGACACGCGTGGCTCGTACCTCATGCATCTATCCCCTCGACGACGACGATGAGCAGGACGTGTATGTGTGTCTGCTTTTTGTTGCAGTGACGGTGTTCCAAGAAGGCTCGCACTACCGGATGTACCGGCTCGTCGGCTGGGGCTACTCTGGCGTCCTGACCCTGACCTGGGCCATCGTCACCGCGCTTTATTCTCATCCAAAGTCAAAGTAAGTGGCTCCCGCCTTTTTTCAACCCCTCTCCCCCTTCCTTTTTCCACCTGCCTCTCGTATACATTTTTGCTCGAGCTGGACAGGACACGTATAGCTTTATTCCACTTGTATCATTGTCATTGCCGCTATATTAATTAATAAAACACTCGGCTGCAGCCAAAACGAGTGAGCCGTGCTTTCTCAACTTATGGGGTTGTCGCGGCTTATTGCACAAGCCAAATCTCGTACGATTTTCTATTTTTAATAAATATGAAAAGCAATAGCTTGTAAAGTGAGTTAACTCGAAATTTGATTGAATTAGATCAAACCTAGTGACCCGTGAGTTGGAGAGCGTACGCGAGATTAAACTAGGGTTACCAGTTAAAGAAGAGATAGCTTGGAGTAGTCAGTTTTGTCAACAATTGAATTGAATTTTCTTTTTTGGAACAGATGAAAACAAGTCCTGTTTCAATGATGAATTCTCGAATCTGCAACAGTATCGAGGCTAGACAGATGCGGGTGAAAACGTTTCATGTATATAAATACGAAATCGTCGTGTTTCGCCAAAGAGAATCGGAATAATAAGGTTCACTTGTGAGAATTCAGAATTCAGAATTATCAAATGACGAAGAACTTGGTCGTATATGATAAAACCTTTGGTGGGATGACTCACACCGTATTATCTCGACTGCCACACTTAAAGTTTAAATGACGATGTTTAATATAAAGTGGCTGTGCGCCCTTCGTGTGTTCTCAGATGCTGGTGGGGCTACAACTTGACCCTGTACTTTTGGATCCTGGAGGGGCCGAGGATGGCGGTGATATTGGTAAAGTATTTACTTCGAAGCTGAACAGTCAATACTCTCTCTCTCTCTCTCTCTCTCTCTCTCTCTCTCTCTCTCTCTCTCTCTGTCTCTCTCTCTCTCCATGACAATGTTTGAATGTTTCATAGTCTTACATTTTATACTCAAAAAATCAAAATTAATCTGAAATAAGTTAAAATCTACTTTATTCATCAGTTAAAATTGCATGACTGATAAATTTCAGTAAATGCCGATTTGAAAAATAGTAAGATGTTCGCTATTCTCGAAAGTAAATTTTTTTCTAGTGACAAATAGTGGAATGTCACTGATGAAAATTGAGATTTTGTTTAAACTCATTCAAAGTTGAATACACTACCGGCTTTTATTCTCTATATAGGCAACGAATCACAATGTTTGCTTGTCTGCTTGCAGCTAAATTTCTTGTTCCTGCTCAACATCATACGTGTGCTGGTCGTCAAGCTGCGCCAGAGTCGCACCAGTGAGATCGAGCAAGTTCGGTAAGTCTAACTTATCTCTCTTGTGTCAGCCATCAGCCTTTATTTTGTAGACTATTGTCCTTTTTATATGCAATTAGTATTTTTACCTTCACTTGACTTTCGGGAGCACATATGTTAAGCGAAATCTTCAATTTACACGTGTCTAACTGCATTGGAATTAAAACATTCACGCGCAATATAAAACGCACACACACATTTTCAAAAAGTTTTTTTTTAAAATCATGATTTCATCTTAATTATCCAAGTATATAGTTAAACTATTGACCAAGTTCGATCAATCATAAGAATTAACCAATACCCAACGTTATTTTTGTCGTTTAATCGAGATGGTTTGTGTCTCAGATTTTCTCTACAATCTATTCAATTATCATGGTAAATTGATCCGAAATTCTCTCGGTTTTCCAAAATGAATCAACAGTATATTTGCATGATTCAATATGAATCTGATGAAATTATTCACGCACCGCACGTTTGTCGATGCTTTTTCATTTAACCCCGTTTCGCCCTGGTCGCGAACTGTCGATCGAAGCCAAAAAGCCTCGCGGCACTGGCTGCGTGATGTAGTAGAATATGGTTCCGTAATGTCAACACAGGTTCACATGCGCTTATACGCTATCACGTACCTTGAAGTATTTTTATTTCATTATACAGCCTACCCAATTCCTGTTTCAAGTCTTGGACGGCTTACGTGAGGCATTTGATAATTTTATCTAGAATAGTTATGTGATCGAACAAATCCGCGGAATTGAATTCACGTTTGATAAGACAGAACGAGTTTCAAATTCATTTTCAATGATTATTGTGTAGCACAATATCACAAATATCGTGAATACGAAAAGCAGCATCGGAAGCGCATTTGAAAGAAGCTTTTTGGTTTTATTTAGAAATATCATTTGAGAAATACGTCAGTTGCATATGCCTTACACAATCGAATTAGTGTGCCTCGGGCGTCAGTATTCACATTTCAAGCCTTCGTGAAAACCGAATATTATATAATGCCATGGCTATTCAATATTCCGCAAGGAATAGAAGATCTAAAAGCACATTGAAATATAATCGATATGACATACATAAAAATACTTGGTATGAACTTGACTTGTCAGTAGCATCTTCACAGTCATTATAGCTGTTACGTAAAAGCTTATATTAAAAACGGAACACGATTTAATTGAATGTGACATTCCGTTGATGACAAAATGTTCTTCAGAATCTTTCAAACGCATGATTTTCCACTCGTTGTCGATGAAATAATTTTTCTAACCAAATTCACACTAGTACAATTATGTAATTGTTGGACAGAAAAATCGAAATAAATCAAAACTACAATGATAATTCTGACAATTTTTTTCATTTCATGTGAGATATGGTTTCCTTTTCAATTTGATCAAATGGATTGTTCCAAATGTTGAAGGTTTCGATTTAGTGGTTGGAAATGTCAGAAAATAATCTAATATATGCAGGAAACAAGAGAGAAATTATCCGCGTCTAAGGTTAAATTCCTCGTAATCTTGAAATTCATAATAAAAAAAGTTCTGTCAAATAAAAAAAAATTGTTTTCCGTGCAATACGTGATAGTATAGATAGTTATTGTTATGGCCCAGCCTTGCTCCGCCCATTTTTAAAATTTTAGATTGACTCGAGTCGCATCGCACATTCGCGATGCGCATTTTCCCACATGCTATCCGAGTTGCGCCGAGAAGCGACATTAGGATTAAGCATACATGTGTGAGTGTAAGAATGCGCTGATTGAGACACATCCATGCGACGGATGGTGAGTTGCACGTAGTGCATGGGAATCATGAGGACAGCTTGCATTTTTGTGCAGCTGCCCAACATTGAAACGGATGGATGTCGGCTATAAGATATTCTCTTATCAGCCTGTGCGGAGACACGAGGAGCCAGCGGGCGCTCGTGCGGGAATGCTATTTTATAAG
>CM037084.1:61477707-61508204 GCA_020882725.1 Aphelinus certus
AAATGATCATAATAGATTTTGAATTGATCATTTCCAACCTCAGCCGTCGAAAATGATCAAAACGAGTCTTGAAGTGTGCTAAATACAGACTTAAGGGCAGGGCGGATCGATTTTGACCGCGATTAAACCGTATGACAGCTACAAGATGAATTGATCGAAAAATTATGCAGGTCCAAATGTCTCGCATCATGTAGAACCTAGAACCGTTTGCTTTGTTGCATTTGATCAAATAATAAGAGAGCCCGGGCAGACATCAACAGTCGCGACAAAGTTTGGTCAACTGAAAAAGAACGACACTTTACACAGTCACAAAGATACGAATTGAACTGTTTGAACAAGAGAGTTCTTTGAGAAAGCATACTGCTAAGGCACTTGGCAGCGGTTTTTAATATCCAATATGGCATGCTTCGAAAATACTGGCTATGTGGGACATAATTTTCGAGTCATTCCTACCATACACAAGCCTCGACACAATAAATAACTGTTCCCAGGAAAACCTTCTTTCTTCAGCTAATATTTGTTTCTCTACCTGACAGAAGCTTCATTGCCTGGAGCAAATGTCCGTCGGATGATCTACGGATTCTGGACCGTCTACGGTCGCGGGCGCGAATGTAAATGCAGGATCTGCGCGATTCTTTCGTGGATAATTTGGACTCGGGAGCGGTAACCCATCTGTCCACATTGTTCTGGGCGGCGCTAGACTAATTGCGTCTAATCTAAAAAAGACACGCGCTCGACGCCGTGCGCCTAGCTATATATAGCTGAATTTTTCCTTTGTCCCGACGACTCGCGCATCCTTTGTTTCAAGTTTTTGCTCGAGAAATTCACCTCTCGCTGCTCATCAGGGTTTGCGCTCCAATGAAATATCTATTAGTTGGCCAGCCGGGATTATGAAGAGTCCACAAAAATATAGACCAACTCCTTGCCAGTTTTTTTTTCTTCTTTGATCAAACATCCCGTACATTGTTGCAGTTTCATGGATGCTCGAACAATTCACTGGTTCAATAGACTGCAGTGGTATATTTCACTTTTGATCTGAAATACCATACCGCATCGAGAAGTATTACGTTCCCGTGTCATTGAGTATCAAGATCTCTATCACACCGAATACATGGAGAGAAATCATTCTGTGAGAATTGTCATTTTCTAAGTAACTCACGGGCAGAGGACCATATCATGACACGTGGAAAAAATTAAAAAAAAATTGTTAAATTATCTGTGTATATGTCTACTGAATAACCATAGTGAATTGCCGTTCATACTTTGAAAATCCATATTAATTGAAGCAAATTATACTCATTCAGTACTGCCAGTCTAGTCAAACGTAGTATCCAAAAGTTTGATTTTCGATTGAATCAGCTGTATGAGCAAAAATGACAGATTTTTGTAATTTTTCCCAAATGTTAAAAGTCCTTCAACGATCCTGAACCCTGCATTTCAGAAGAGGAATAGTAATTTTCACAATGTGATTCGTCTTTGCGCTCAAACACCGTATGCAGCTTCGATCTATTGGATTAGCGGATTTGTTGGTAAAATAATGACATGAGGGTGTGCTCTGGATTTTCAGAAAGGCGGTGCGGGCTGCGTTGGTTCTGCTGCCGCTGTTAGGGATCGACAACCTGATGTCCATAGCTGAGGCTCCGCTGGAAAAGAGCATCTGGCAATTCGCTCTCTGGTCTTACACTACGCATTTTTTCAAGTCGTTCCAAGGCCTCTTCATTGCTACCCTATACTGCTTCCTCAACGGCGAGGTAAGGCTTTTCACCTCGCAATAGCAGCGCCCCAAGTACTCTCCCTCTTTCTGGTGCTCCCAAATAATTGCGAATCCTTTTCACTTTATTACGCGCTTCATTCGCAACTAAAATTGCTCTCTGTAGTACTTGCCCGTGTAATTTGCGAGCTTGTCGCGTGAATTCCGCGTGTCATGCAATAATTAAAGTAAATTATCGTAAATACTTGGACGCTGAGGGAACACTTTGCTTCTTTCATGTGATCACACTAACACGGTAAAAAGATTGAAATGACATTTTTGCATTATGAATATGGAGTATATGATACAGGCATTCAAAACCATTTGTCTAGTCTCATATGTATGTATTAAGTATTCATTTTCGATTTTTTTGTTCAATAAGTAAACGAAAAACAGTCCAAGTTGATGATGCGAGCTTGAGGAAAATAGAAGATATGGATAAAATAGATTTATGGCTCGACATTCCAATCTATCAATAGGGCTATGAATCTATTTCAATAAGTTTTGAAGTATTTCAATTTCATTTTGAGCCAAGTTCGACGTTCCATTCAATATTTCATCAGACACATAACGAAGTGTTCCAAGTCATCTCTAATTTTATATGCCAAGTCTTCGAGCGACGAATTCTGGAAATTCATTGGCAATGAGCAGAATAGTTGGTTAAGGAATGACCCTCTAGAAAAAATGGGCTTTGTTTTCATTTTTTTAATCGTATCACAATAATTTCAAAGTCTTATCACAGCACGTTACACGATTATTTTGCGTCTGATTCATAGAGTACGTTGAGAGAATATATAAAGAAAATATCTCAGGATCAATGGAAATAAGATGTGCAAGGGAAATATGGGCCACCCAGAATCTAATAATTATGCCTCGAGTCGAGCTTCTACGTTTTCGAGCCTTTCTCATTTTCCTTGTTATTCGTCAATTACATATTTTTCAATTAAAGTTGAAAACGCTATTTATCGCAAGCGAACTTTCAATTAAAGATGAAGAATTTTTCACAACAACTATATTTTCTTGCGAATTACAAAGAATATGAAGAAATAATCTCATATAACAGTGCAGACATAATAACGTGTCCATCTCAACCAATCGTTTTCAAAGAAGCTACATTATTATTAAATAATATTTTGCCACCGCGGCCCTTGTCAGATATGGCTTCCCGAATACGGGTTCCTCAAATGTTGGCTCCGTGAATACCGACTCCGTCAATATCCGCGCCATAACTTGGCCAGTATAGATTATTCAGTTCATAAACGATTTGTTGTTTATAACTATGAAAAATTTTTCACTGATACCGCTGATCTGCTATCCTGAAATTGGCACCACAGTATCGGCTCCCATCGTATTAGCTCCTCCCACAATATCAGCTCCTCCAATAGTGTTTGCTCCTCCAATAATATAGGCTCCACCAATATCTGTTCCCTCCATTTCGGTTCCCTGGATATCGGTTTCCAAGACATTGGTTCTTTCAATATCGGTTCCCAAGACATCGGCTCTTCCAATATCGGTTCCTTCAATATTGGCTACTTCAATTCTGGTTCCTCGAATATCAACTCCTTAAATATTGTTAACTTAGACAACAGATTGATTAATCCATGAACATTCTGTTGACACTCGTTGTTAGAAATTTTCGCCAACGCTTTGAGGTTCAGCTTTCCCTACATCGGCTCCCCAAATATTAAGTCTCCAACATCGGCTTCCCTCACATATCGACTACTCAATTACTGAAACTTTCTCCCATACGTAATCGAACTGTCTCGATTACCACCCTAAAAAGTACAATACGAATAAACATATAAATAAATCGACACCGATCAGAACGTGACCTTCTGTCATTATTCTACGCCCTACCAACAATATCCTCGGTTGCAGGACTCTGCTATAGCAACGCGTGTATTCGAGATCTAACAAGCGATAATTATTGGGTCGCACGCGTATCTCATAAAGCTTTAATCGCAGTTCGAAATAATTGCGCAGGCGAGCGCGACTCGGAAACTGGCACATCAAGCCACTGGGGGAATTGGTCGGGTCGCGTTACTCGTTACACGCAGAGCGCGAAACGTCGTGAAAAATCCGCCGCTGGTCCGGAACGAATGACTCGCCGTATACTCTGCACCGCGAGCGAATTCGCCCGCGCGATTAGAGAGCAAGTCGCGGCGCGCGCTCACATAATTAAAGCCGCACGCAGATATCCCGTAGCGTGGCATTAAAGTTGGAGGAACAAAGCGCGCGCGGGCGTGGCCGCTAGCGCACCGGTGGAGAGAGAATGTCGATTAAACGAATGGCGGCGTCCCCGGCGAGAGCTACAAAACACGAGGGAGCGAATTGCGTATGCATGAGCAGCCAGCAAACAAACAGAGTGTGGCGCGGAATCATGAATCTCATTAAAACCCTCGTCGCCGCAGGATCGGACGAGGCTGCGGTGTACGTGAGAGGCTGGGACCCCGCGAGACCGATTGCCGCCGATGTCCCACTCTCGGCGCGTCTGGCCCCGGTGAACCCAACTTTGCTTGCACCCGCCACCAGCCCCTTGCTCGATTCGCGTGGATCTCGCGCTAATTGACACGACCAAGAGAGCCCGTGGCTGCTGTGTGCCAAGGATGAGAACTTGCCACTCTAGCGAGGTACCACGCGCTGCGATTACTTTGCTCGTTTGGCGCTGCGAGCGTGACTTTGGACCGGGGAGCACGACTTCCTCATTGGATTACGCTGCGGCTGCGGCTAGACCGGGACAATCGGGATAATGCGAGTCGGACGCGCGTCTAGCCGAAAATTAGGCGATTATGCGGGATTTCAAGTGGTTTATTATCGGTCTGAAGCAAAGTCTATCATCGCGTATATTTGTTGATTGCCTGTTTGATTTTACAATCGAAATGGGAAGCGTAACACGTTTCAAGTACAATTACTCACGCCAGATATTTCAAACGTATGATTTTTGACAGCCTTTTACAGAAGCCATTTGGGAATGAATTCGATTTTCTAAGCGAGGAGGATGGAAATGTTCATGACGGTAAGCTTTAAAACAATCGGGAAGCGAAATGTTCAGGCTTCAAGTTACTAATCCGGGGAAAAAATTATCCTGGCATGTTTCCTGAGTCAATCGAAATTCTTAACTTCTCGTGATAAGAAATATTGATCCAAAAAGATCCAATATTGATTTACGTTTGCCAAAAATTCAGAGTAGACAAACATGCAAAAAATTACTAAAAGAAAACAGATATTTGAATATAAATAATATTGAACAGATTAGATATAATTGATTATATAAAATAATTATATGATTACCAATGTTTGATGGTATCATATATATGATAATAATATTGATAATGTTTATTTATTAGCTTGATCTACTAGTCGATTTGCGGACCATATTTTTTAGTCATTAACTAGTATTCAATCTATTTTTCATTTTATGATTTCTACCAGAGCAATTCCATAAAAATACATAAATATTGTCGGCAAAAAGAATAATACAATCTCTCTAAATCGAAAAGTTCAGAATCCGAAGACAATCCGAATACGCCCTTGAAAATGTGAAAAAAACTCTTGTTTCATCAGTTGATTAGCCGTTTTAATCAATATTCCATCATACCAATGTAAATTTTGTCGCAAAATAAGATGGGCCTCAAATCGCATATAGACTATCGAATGTGGCACAACGTTCGTTGATTTTCTCGCATTTTCAGTACACAAACCGTAACGAGATGCAAAATCCAGTGTCGCGCACAATGCATCAAATATCATCGTTCGCTTCACAGCTTGTGTATTATCAGAGTCTATGTGCTTAACCTGCCCTACGTTTGTTTTCCATCAGGATCGAAAGATTCATCATGCAAATTTGCCTTTCGACTGCGTTCCGGAAATAGGATTGGATATCATCCCTTTCGAGAAATTAATCAACTGACGCGATTTTTTCGAATCATAGTCTGTATACAAATTATCCGATTCTACCTTATCTGAGATTTCAACTTCCCATTATTTCTTGCATTGGCTCGCATCACACGTTTTCAAATCGCCAAAACACTTAAGAAATTATGCTTAAAAATGAACTGACTTCGTATGAATGGTTAATTCATAAGCAAGGCACAGAGAAGCCGTACATATGAATTGATTATGCCTAAATAATGTCAGCCCATTTCTAGGTATAATTTTACGTTCAATCGACGTCAGCGTCAAGGTGGTGCACCGAATGAAAGGACACATTGATATGGAAATCGAATGAATTAATTTTGGCACTCGAGACGTATACCATAAGTTTGATCACGATCGATCCTACAATCGAGAAGTGCGTCCACTTAGCTAATTATGAATGATCCGAACGCGCGAGATCGATTCGCATTTCACCCGCGTTGTGTGCAGTCGCAAGGCTCGATATTGCCTCGACCCGGGTCTTCCTGTACGGTTAGCTGAACCGCCCTTGCGTAAATATCAGCTGGAATTCGACCAAGAATGGGCGAATCTCGCCGGTAGGAAAAGTCAGTTAGGTGTATGTGAGACACGTCCACACACGCGGCCGAGCGCGAAGCCGGTCGAGTTGGACAGTATCCAAGGAGCACGACGAGACAACATCCCAGCCTGGATATACGTATATAGGGGCGCAAGGAAAATCGTCGAGGGCCAGCTGGCGAGAGAATTATTTAGCCGGGTATAACGTGTATGAAGGACTCGCTGGACGGAGTAAACACGAGCTGGAGCTGGTACGTTCGCCAGGAGGCTTTATCCGGTGAGCAGCCACTCGAGACCCACTATATGCAGTTTCGGTTTCAAACGCCGACTGTAAACCGCGACGTCATTAAATGTCGATGGACATATCGGATACTATAGCCGCTTTCGACGTTTAATGTGTGTGTGAGAGTCTGCTGCACGTGGAATATAATAACGACGCGCGTCGCTGCTGCTGCTGCTGCTGACCTACAAACTATCTGTACATGAGCCGAGCGACGAGCTCATCAAATTCTCAACATCCGGGTCGGATTCTTTCGGCATTGTCACTTTGTTTGGTATTATCTACGGGTTATTTACTCGGCTCTCCGATGCGCAACTTTTCGAAATACCGTCGTATTACACCACGTCATTTTTCCGCAGTTTTTGGATCGATTTTGAAAATATCGCTGGAGTTCGTTTTCATTTGCAGTCTATCGGTTTGATTGATCTTCCGCGATGTTATTGGCACAGTGCCCAAGACTGCAAAATCGAGATGTGGTTACTTTACGGAATTTTAATTTCTTATAAAAATTCACACGGTTTTCCGATTCATTCGCTCTATACATTCCTCTGAAACTCCCTCCCCACTCTCTGGAGAAAGAGAGAGGTGAAATGCTTCTTCTCAAATTGAAGAAAAATATTTGATTGCATGAATCATTGTTTCATTCCGATACTCGGGGAAATTAAAATGCCCCCCGCAGGGATGGCAAGCATGAAGCGCTGATTACAGTTTTTTTTACTTTTTTTCTTCATGTACAGTAAAACGTATTGGACAGGATCCACGATCCGAGATTTTTGTAGTATCTATATTGAGATACCGTAGAGTACAACTGTGCAAGTCATTTGAATCAAAATTAATTTAAAAGACTAACAACAATTTTTTTCCTTTCTTTTCCAACGATAAAATTATTCCTTATACAAATATCAAATGTTTCGGGGTATGGAATTAAAGTATTCCAAGTATTGTCTGTATGTATGTACAAGATTCTGGTCAAATGTTTGTCATAACATATTTATTCATACGTCAAATGTAGGTTGAATTGTTTCTGGGGCAATATGTGGATAAAACAGGCATTTCTTACCTTACTTTATCCAATTTCCACCGGTGGGATCGTTTTACCCAATAACAATTAATGCGGGAAAAATGTTAGTAATTATTCCGGCATATTTTCTCTGCATATCTTCTCTCATGTTTATCATACGATTTCCCGAAGTTGACGTTTTACCTGGATATTCTGGAAAACGGATATTTTTCGATGAAATTTCCATTCACACGAAAAGTATGTAACAATTTGAATTCGCGGCATGAATTTTTTTTTCTCATAGCTTAGAGGCCAGAAAACATGATGTACCAAAAAATTTTCCTCGAAAGACATTTTTAGGTGGTTATAACAAACGGGTAATCCAATTGGGAATACCCCAGTCATTCTCGTCCTGTTGTCTTAATTCACGTTGAGTCGTCAATGTCGAATGTTAATTCGATTGATAGCTATATATGCTGGAAATTGCTGTAAATACCTTTTGATGCTACTGCTTTTTGCAGATTGAATCGATTGTTCATGTTATTTGAGCAATGCTGTTCATTTTTTATACATTATGTTAACTATTTAGTATGCCCATCCATATATAGGATGTACTATTTAGGTCTCGAGCGATTAATTATTTCACGAAAAATTAGCCAGTGACAACGAGGAATGAGGTTTTGCTGTGCTGCTTTCATTCGGTAAACTGTCATTTTGATTTCATTCGTCATTCATTGTGTTGGAAGGTACATTATATCGTATGGATTATTGCCTCGATGCATTTGCTTTTGCTAGAAGTAGTAGTCTGCTCCTAGTTGACCACTGTATTTTTTTGTAACAAATGCAAGAATCGAATCTCATTTCTCGCGAATGATATAGGACGACGCATTTCAAATCAAGTGCACCGCTCGAAACTTTTCGAAATCAAAGATTCTTTTAATTTATCAAAAACATTAGACACGACAAATTTATTTTTATAATTGCGAATGAAGATGGACAATAGGTTCCGCTGTCGTCCGTAATTCCCGAGCAACCAATGCACGTCCGAATATTTGAATTATCCCCAGCGAGATAAATATAGTTAAAATTAGATAACAAACATGTTTATTCATTTTTAACCTGTGTCCACCCAAAATACACACAGAGATTAATATGCATGGGAGAGAACGAGACGTCAGTTATTGAACGGCTCTATGCAATCGGATGAAATTCCAGTGACATTAGAGAGGCACAGTTCTGATGCTCTGCGCTTCAGTGATCGAAGCAAAATCGTGAGTCGCAACGGTCAAAAGTTGTACGTATCTAGTGTGTGTGTGTGTGTGTGTGTGTGTGTGTGTGTGTGTGTGTGTGTGTGTGTGTGTGTGTGTGTGTGTGTGTGTGTGTGTGGAGCAGCCGAGTCGATAGGACGCGACGGGCTGTATCACTGGCTCTCAACTCACGTACATACATATGACGCTCGAGCTCGAAAGCCTTGAGAACTGATACTTGCTTCCGAAAATCTTCCGACAGACCTGACAATCTTGCCTCTACTCGTCGCGACAACTAACGTATAAATACTCAGACCGGAACCAATACACAACTCTTCGAAGATATTACCATTTCAACACGAATTTGCCTTGCGGTGGGAATTCCTCATAGGAATAGTGATGTATAATAGTAAAGAAAATTGCCAGTTATCGATTGTGATCTGATCGGTTTAGACAGCTTGTCTAGTGACACTGAGAGAAAATGCATATTCCAGGGGGATGGGAACGGGTGAGGGAATTTTTTTTTTCGGGAGCGTTAATTGATCTCGACAAACTTGTTCCTTGGAGTCAATGGATCAGGTGGAGGTAATTGTAGCTAATTGAACTTGTGAAGTCGAACCGCTCGTTCGAACTGCCTGACCAGAATGCCGGCCGTGTAGAGCAGAGTAGTTTATAAAAGTCCCACGCCAGTGACTCTCGCAATTATCGACCGACTCCCAACTTCCATTAGCTCGTTCCTGCATCGAAATTCAAAAGGAAGAAAGTCGGGGATGATTAGCTAGTGGAAATTTCCTATTCCGTCCATTTCCTATACCCTGTTTCACGATCGGAACGTGATACATCGGCTATACATCACTAATGCTTTTTTTGCGTTGCTTTCCAGGTGAGGCTAGCACTGGACAAAACTATTTCCGTGTACATGTCGGTACGCGGCACCGACCTAACTAGACGCCAATCAACGATTAGCGGCTGTCAAGGTCCGCACAGAATGGCATCAGGTATGATAATCGCAACTTTACCGAGCCTCATTGATTTGCAAAGAGATTTTCATATTTCAGTTACGAAAATGAAAATTCCTCCACCGTCAGACCGAGGCGTGAAATTCATCGGGAGATTTTGAATTTACTTTTTTCTTTCAAATCAGAACGAGTTTTTTATTTGTGGTAGAGTCGGGAAAAAGGGAGAAGTGTAATCGCGCGCGTTGTTTTTCTTCTCGAGCAAAAGCCAACATCGTAAGCCTCAATATTCTCGGATGAAACGTTTCTATTATGCGACGTCGTACAAAAGGACTGTTTGATTAAAGTATCACCAGAGCTTGAAATTCATACCTTCTACTCTCAATCAAAACGCTTCAATTTTCCGTACGAAAAGTATTCAGTTAGGATATGCGTCTAATGCAAGTAAATTTATTCATACTTTGAGGACAGCATTGTTCTTTTGAAGTAAAATTTTGATTACCAATATGATTAGTCTAATCGGATATGGTGGATATGGATCCATAACACTACTTCTATTCGAAAATAATAACGATCGTATTCATAGCCACATTTACATACTTTCTTTCATACACATAGACACAGACCCCCCACGCACACGCATACGCACACATATATAAACGCAAGCACAATTCTCTTTATTATTCCAAACATACAATGGGAGGATACGAACAAAATATTTTTGAAATCTTGACTATAGGTCTTATTTGCGTGTGAGCCCTTGTACAAGTTGGATTGATTATAAGATTCAACTGGAATGCAAATATCTCTGGGAATTCTGATAAATGAAAGCTGGTGGATCAACCACAATATTTTAAGACTGAATGGTTAATTTTGAAGTATTTTAAAAAGTAAATTGGTTGAAGAATGATTTATATATTCAGTATTGATTGATTTTTGATTCCAATTAGGAAGATTTTGAAACTGAAAATAACATAAGCGCTCCAATGACCTAGTTTAACGTCAAAGAAAATGGATCAACGTCTTTATGTCGGCTTTTTAATAACGAGCCATGATTTTAGTGTACACGCAATTCACACGTAAGAGGGCTACTGTTTGATGGTGGGCTTAATTTTTTGCACAGTGATAGAGGTGGAAGAAACGGAGATCAGGCCGGGGGCAGGATGGATCAGGCTGTGCTGTCGCGGTGGAAACATGCCGCCACCCGATCGACCCGCTGAGTAAGTCAATCAGCTTATTCTCCATTCCTCACCTTTCTCAGCAACTCAACCAGAGTTTAAAACTTAATGCTCCTCCGACATCGCTTCAAACTCATAATATCGTTTTTCATGCGCCGCACGGGATGATCTAATAAGTTCGATAGCTCCTTTCGTGAGTCGTTTACCTTGGTATGCTCTCAAAATTTTAAATAGTTAAAAATGTAATGTCTATTATATCGTACTTGATATTCGTTAGTTACAAATTCCATAACTGATAGATATTATGTTCATGAGAGTAAGATTTTTTCTTCTCAAAATAAAATTTCAGTTAATTTATCAGTAAGATATCACCGTTTTCTAGTAGAAAAGAATTTACTGTCAAAAATCGTGAATATTTCACTGAATATTTAGTGAATATCTACTATTATTTATCAGATATGCTAGTTTGAAAATAAATAGTAGTGACTAATTCAAATCAAGTAAACGCGAATTATTTGGTGAGTTTCATTTTATTTTGAGAGTTCGTTTTAGTGTAGTTAATGAACAAATACGGTTGAGGGCAGTTGAAATATAGTGATGGAATAATAATCAATAATCGAAGCGTGCAAACGGTTGAATGTGCTTTTCCAGCTGGAACCTCAAAAAGTGAGTTCGGAAATTCCTGATTTCAGTTTGTTATTTTCAGATCGCTTGAATTATAAGGAATTGAATAGATATCTCGATAAGCTATCACGGGAGATAACAAGATCTACATAACAAAGCTTCCATTGCATTAATTGAATAATAACATGGCTACCGACTGGAATAATACTAAATACTCCTACCTCGAATCTAAACCCAAGTAATATTTATTCGGGTACCCTCTATTTTCAAATCTAATGGTTCAGTAATGTACAGTACAGACGGAAATTATTCATCTCAATGGATATTCGTAGCCGTCACTTACAGAAGAACTCGTCAATTTAATATAATTAATCAATGTGATGAGACATGTACACAAGCTTCTCGCAGTTTTTGAGATACAAAGGTGAATTTGTTGAGCGCTAGAATTAGTTATAAAAATGTTCGAGAACAAGGTGAAAAGGATAATCTAGAATGAATTCACTTTCATCAAATTTATTTCACCCTGACCTACGGTCCACTGTAAAAAAGCTAGTATAACCAATAATAGTAATGATAATAATAACAATAATAATAATAATAATAATAATAATAATAATAATAATAATAATAATAATAATAATAATAATAATAATAATAATAATAATAATAATAATAATAATAATAATAATAATAATAATAATAATGGTACTCTCACGAAAATTACTATAACGTGATTCATCACCAAGTACTCGATTTAGCTCTCAGCCCGAAACTAATTTCAGAAACTGTACATATACGGTGGCCTATTTCAGATATACACGAGTATAACGCGCGATACATTCAAATGTAATCCGGAGCTTTGTCACGCGAACAATGCACTCGCACATGACTGATGCACTCGACGGCTCGATGCTTTGTCTACAAGTACGTCTGGGGAATATAACTTAAATGTGTGCGTATATATTTATTTTCGTCACCATCCGAGCGGCCCGAGACAATTGAGATTATACTTTTCACGCGATAAATCCATTTCGCGTAAAAATCGGAAAACGACCCAATTTGATCTGACGCCTTGAACATCTCGGAAACAAACACGAGTATTTCCTTTTTTGCTTTTCGTTTCCTAGTAAGTAGTATTCGAGTCTTTCTTCATCCCGATCAAGTAGTGTACTTTATTATTCATATCATAAACTCAGCTTGAGATCGCGATATCGAGAAGTCGTGTCGAGCGCCAAGTTGACGAGCAATCGAATGAAATGTCAAACGGAGATCGACCCGGAAAGATGCGAGCGTCAACTTGTGCCGTGTATCGCGCGATTGAAGCGAAATAATGAAAACGCGGAGAAACGAGAGGGTAAACATCGATTCGCACATTTGACCGAAATACCACCGAGATACACGGGATGAAAAAAGAGACGCGGGATCAGCGGTGCAATAACGCTCGGCCGAGCTTGGACCTCGGGTTATCCCAGCCCAATTCCCGCGAGCTCTTCCGCTGTACACACCAGCTGCAAGCTCTCGCTCCTCGTACATCCGTGGGATCCTTCCTCTTCCTCCGGGCTACAAATCTGCAAAATCTTTCCTATTAGTGTAAGCTACTTTCGCAATCAATTTTTACGGGGGGACGGTAGTGTCGCGAACGAACTGTGAAGCGGGAAAAGCGATTTTGATCATCGCACTGTATCCGATGTATGATGAAACTCGGCTTTTCGACCCAAAACCTGGGACTCGAACTGTATGTCCAATGCAGTGAACGAATTAGATGACTTACCGTTGAAGCGAAGTACGTCACGGCATGAACATTTTCATTCTGATATTGCCTTGGCATGATAAAAAAACGTGATCTAATTAAAACTGCCTTTATTACAAGTCGAAACGTTGGAATGAGGGGAAAATTAATTCCGCTTGCTACTGCGTATTTCACTAATTTATCGTGAGCGAAAACGTTCTCTGGCATACTTTCTACGTACGGGTCGTACACATTTTCATTTGAAATAATGAATTGATTCTTCGACTGTGGCTATTAAGAATGTAAAGACGAAAAATCGAGGCACGGCTCACGGATGAATTCCCAAGGTATTCCGTGGTATTTATTGGTAAAATTTAAAACGAAATCGCATACCCACATTATATATCCAACACTCATAACACCCTATATTTAGTTACTCAGTGTTTCTCGGTATTCCTCGAGGGGATACTTTCCACGAGTGAATCCCTCGCGAAAAGCACAGCCGGGCCATTGAAATCTTAACAACAAATATTATGATTGCAGGACGAACCTATGACGATGGTGGGACTGGCGGCTGAAAAAGGACGCCAAGTAGATGGGATTCGCCGGCTGAGCAGCGGCAGGAGTGGAAGCAGCGGCGGCGCACAAGAGGCCAGCATCTCGAGGCTTAATCACCCGCGGCTGATTGCTGTATCGTTCGGTTCGGCTCGTTAGCGCCCGAGTATACACGCCTAGTTATATATGCATAGTATCTCTGGTATAGTTGTGTGTGTGTGATCGGCGCAAACCCGAGTCCCTCCAACAGCCTCGATTCGCAAGCGTTCGCTTTATTTTCCCTCGCCCCGCACATTCAACCGCGCGATGTACGACAATTATTACGCCTCGTTTTTTTTCTCCAAGCACGAAATCTTAATCCAAGCTCGAACAATAAACAAGGAGAGGCCCGGTAGGTATGTGGGTCGAGGATACAACTGACACTTTTCTTGATTCTTCAACCCTGCAGTTTAACGGCGGCTCTTGTACTTCATGTCAGTTATTGTCAATTTGGTAAATCCCAGTGTATTCAGAAAATCGTCGCTCCTCACAAAGACTATATCACTTTCCAGATTCGACTGTTCTCCATGCTTTGGTTCAAGATTTGTTGTTTAACGAAGCTTTAAAAACTGAGCTATCTAATCTCGAAAAGTGTTGGTTTTCGTGAGTTAAGCGACGAAATTATATGTTTGTATTCTATGTAATGAAAGAAACGATAGAATTTATACATTTGGTTGATCACTATAACGAACTCGAAGAGTTTCATCAAGATCTGCAACACCGATACTGGCCTCTTTTTGTGAGAAAATGAATCCACAAGTAAAATAGACCATTTTGTCTCTTCTTCAATTTTGCGGTAACCACTTTTGATTCTATATCGTTTGAGTAATATACTCAAAATAGTATTTAAAAGTCTATGAAGGAATCATAGGTTATACGAATGCGCCTAGGAAACTTCCGTTCACACACATATATATCAGCCCGTTTCCTCGTTTATGTTTTGTAAATAATAAATTTTATCGTAAGTTTGTGATTGTATTGATATGAGGCGAATGAAGACTTGACACGAGCGTGACTCTCTTGGAATTAATTATTATTAACGTCATGCCGTGTTTAGAATAACTTGAATCAGACTTCTTAGCTTCAATGAACATTGGATTTTCGTCTAATCTGAGAGAGACTTCGACTTTCTCAGATCTACAATCTATAAGGAACTAGCTTTTCTACATCTTATATTCGATAAGCATCATCTTAGAATTTTATTCAAGCGCTATTTCATACTTGCTCCAATAGCATTTTGTAAGGGCTAAACGTCGAGATAGGAATTTGAAAAGCTATTCTACGTAAACAATATATTGATGCTAAACATGCGAAAAGTATTGAGCTGCTGTTCAGCTTCTATGTCGCGCAACTCACGAGACCTACCATGATAAAGGAAAAAAGAACCGCTGCCAATATATTGGCCAAAAGCTTCCTGTTCAATTTTCTATTGACCACCGAATATCTGTGTATAATGAAACGAGATTCGAGATTCAAGTTGGCTTTCTGGAAATAGAGACTAACTATAATTCATCGAAACGTTACTTTGATAACTTTTCACATAAAATTGGATCTGCCTCCTTGAATTTTGAAAATTGTATCTCGGGTTCGTCATCCGTAAATCCGTAAGATTTAAAAGGCCTAAATATGATCAGCTTCATAATTAAGATCCAAATTACGACATAATCTAATGACTTTTGGATGTTTTCAAAATTTTTAGCACGTATGTTATGTATAATTTTTTAACATTCCAAAAGTCACTTTCCGTACCATCACAGAGCTCCCTCCAAGAGGAAGCAATTGAGAATATTAAAAAAAAACTGAGTGAGGTTGTGGGGGTTACATCATTCCTTAAAATTGAATTAGTGAATATAAATTTCGAACTATATCGGAACTGATGAGAATCTCCTTAGGGTAACGACGTACATTTTTATCATGGTTATAGAAACTATTGTAGTTAGAAAAATGAAGGCTATATAGAATATTCATGTTACCAGCCTTAATAGTTGTTTAAAGCGAGAATCAAATATGTATAAAATGGAAATATAGTATAAAATGTCTAGTGCGAGATACAAGTCGTATATCTTACCGAAACCTTCCGAGGTTGTTTTTGAGTATCCAAAGAAGTAGACTGTGTAGCCATTCGTTTCATCGAATTTTCATCCTGAACATATATACTAGATTTCGCGTTAGGTTTCATAATTGAATAATTTGCTTATTTGGATACTCAATGACATCACAAAATGTTTCACCATAATTACTTACCTGAAACTTCTGATAAGATAATTTTGATTTGTATTCGGGTTGAATGGAGATTATGAATACTAAATTGACGTGAAGCGTAGGCATTGGTTTTTCAAATTAAGAGAAATTGAATGTTTTTAAAATAAGTAGTTTGTATAAAGATATAAATCCATACGAATAATAATGATATACGTAAATTGTTCGATGAGGTATGATCAGGATTATCATACTAGTTTAATATAAATTCAAAAATTAATCTTGGAAAAAAATCACTCAATCACTGGGTAACTCTCGTGTCAAGACTTTGCGCTATGAGGAAAAAAATTCAATGTCTATTACCAAATGCGAGATAATATGCGATTCTGATTCTTGTACGTCGTTGTGAAGACGATAATGCACTAGATATCGAATTGATTTTTGGTTTAAAGAGGATAACCCCACCATGAGGATGTTCTAAATTGGATTGATTATTGGTGAATGAAAACTTTCTCGAGTTATCAGGGTGGGGATATAATATCGAAGCCTCGAAACGTTCTGGAATTTTTATGCTCCATTAGAACGATTTTAATGGTTTAATCACTTGATAAACAACCTTGAGTGTAGCAGTTACTTCTCCCCGCAACAGAAACTGGCGAAACTCACTAATTTCTGTATTGATGATTTGTTCGATGTTATTGACGTCAAAGTTACATTGAAATTGCCAACGTGAATAGAAAATATATTAATATGAATAGAATTTGCCGAAGTTACGAGGATATTTTTTGAATGAGTTTTTCTAGAATTTCTTAAATTGGCACCGAAATTTTTTGCATAGCAAAATACGTTCTGACGTATACATTGTTTGGAAGTATTTCCATAAGTTTAGCCAAGACTCGACATTATAGTTGCATATAGAACTAGAAAATTTGAATGAGTTATCATTAAAAGACAATGACTAGTTTGCGTTTCTGATTCAGATGAAACTGTCTGAGGTAAATTTGAGTGCCCAAAATGATTACATGACCCTTTAGTTTAACCTTAAGATATCACCAACATATTAAAATCTACACAATTCAGGAATCAACGTTGATTCATAAATTTATTGGAAAACATAAGACTATCGTATTGAGCACTTAAAAACACAAAGATTTCCAACTAAATTACAAACGAAAATATCTTATTGTGAGCTTTTGTTTGAAATGTTGCGTTCGAAGATTACGTAATCAAAAAGCAGTGATTTGATCTTATCTTATAAAGTCTGCTAAGACTTTAATTGAAGATTTTTCAACAATATTTATTTGACAAATATCACCGGCAATTTGTTCTAGAGTGTTTTTTTTTTATTTTGATTGTCCCATGACAGACAATTTGAAAAACTCATTGAGAAAATATTCCCCAGAATGAATGGATAAACGAACTTATTGTATTATGAGTATTGTTCTTGATAATCTGCGTGAAATTTATTGTTACATTAGTGTGTGACGAACGAGTGATTTTTCTAATATTTTGCAAGAATCGTATATTTTTTAAAGCTCTACATGTGAAACAGATTTTGTGATACAAAAAATAGATAAGAACTAAATGAAACCATGATAGTTTGACCATTTAAGAGATCTACGGAAAGTTGAAGAATTATATAGATTTTAATTATTAATTATATTCAGAATATATCCTTTATTTCGTAGCGTCGGATATCTAGGACTATTTCAAAGAGACATGAGATATTCGAACGATCTATTCGATTACTGTGAAAACGCATAAGTTTAAAATCTAAAATGTTGATGGATTTGCCACAGTTGAACGTGTCAATTATAAAATTAGGCTTGTTCTAAGATTCTCAAATGAGACAGAGTAATTAAAATGATTGCTTTCATTCAGAATCCGTAGATATTTTGAATATTGCGCTGATGATGTTTTTGTATGTGAAACTTAAGTTAAAACATTTTGCGTTTAACTGAAAAAAAAACTCTTCTTTGGTGGCTACGTAGATTGTCGAAAACTTTCATTTAATTTGTATTGTTGTAAATAAATTATGAATTTGAAAAATAATTAGTCTAAATTTTTATTAGTATGAAAGAACATATATATTGACAAGAGTATTATCTTTATTTACGAACTTAAAAAACTGTATATTCACAAAGTTTTCAGTGCAGTTCCCTACAAACATTCATTGATCAATCGATTTCTCTAAAAAATGCAAAATTGTTTATCCACAACGAGCTCCTAGCATCTTGCTATCGAGTTCGTTTCAAATAACAGTCTTTTCTCGGTCTAAGGTAGATATGAAACATTTTTCCAAATCTGTCCTTGTCTAACATATATATTCATATTTACTTTTTTCTCTGACTTTGATTGTTTTCAATACTCTCAATAATCAGTTTTCAACTGAATTGTTGAGTGAAAAGTGATTACCTCAGATCTAAACCTCAAGACAATTTCATATGTCTTTCTGTCAAATTAGATTTGATTAGATTCGCAATTGAATGCTTTGCGATCTCCCGTTGTCTAATTGATTTCTCTCTTAAATCTAACGACGATAATCACTTTGGCCCGTTTTGTATATATGCCAACAAGACTTAGGAACTATAAGCATTCTTGTGAAAAATTTGCGCAGCAGGTACAAAAAAATATGAGTGTCATTCAGTTTCGAGCATTTCATCTGAATTCATCGTGGAAACTTCCTTCGGTGTCCACCATCTTACTGCCAAGGAATAAGTCCATTTTGCTCAGGATTTCCGACAGTTTGAGTTTGCCGTCGTGATCAACGTCTGATAGGTCAATCAAGTGACGGGACTCCTGGATGGCATGCCTTGGGTTGCGAGGATCGATGTAAGCCTGTGGATGATACCGTAAATTAATTATTTCGCGTCGTAAATTTTTCCTCTATAATAGGGAAACCAGCAGCCGATATTTCAAACTCTTCGTTTAATCTTGGCGATGTTACTAGTTGGGTACAAGCTGTTAACTGTCGCAAAACTTATAATTGCCTGACTCGATAAATGCCACAATTTTATTCCATACATTTTCAATTTATCAAAAGATTAGTCATGATTTTTCCAATTTTTTTTCTGTCCACTATCTGACGGAGCAATCATACCAGTAGAATTTTAGTTTCTCTTTCATCTTTCATTGTGAGTTTGAGCTACGAGTTTTCCAAGGAAATTCTGTCAGCCCCAATGACAAAAATTAATTCTAAAATTATTAATTCATCATCGCTAGAACAGACAGTTTACAGACGATTTCCAATTTTTAAAAATCATATCAAAGTTCACCAATAGTTCCGCACGATCGGCCCTGCCATCTCTATTCCGGTCGATCAGGTATCGGAATTCTTCTCGACGTTCCTGGCTCACAGGCATTGATAGATTCTGATCGACAGTGGCACTTTCCAGCGGTAAGTCGGAAAATTCATCTTCAGTCAACTGCTCGTCGCCATCGCGATCTGACAGAAAGAAAAAAATAGCTCCATTCAAAAGAAGTTCTCAAGCGAGACAATTAAACGTTTTCATCTAGCTGACTATGGTGTCCCTTCCCAATCCGGCTCCGAGGGATATACTGACCGAACTTGTCGAAGAGATCCTCGACCATCTGGAGGAGGGCCCGGTGGCTGCTCTCCGGGTGGGTGAACGCGAGGAACTCGTCGAGGGTGAGCTTGTCGGGCTCGTTGCGGGCGGCTTCGGCCCATCTGGCCCGATCGCGCATTATCGCCTCTTTCAGCTGGCGCGACAGGGCCGAGTGGCGCTTGTCGTGCGACGACACGTAGCTGTCCGACAGCCCGTGCGAGCGCAGGAAGTGGCCGTGGTACTCGTCCCAAGTTATCTCCCCTGAACAGACCACAAACCCACGAAATTCAACATTCAAATTGCGATTTGTTTACAAATTAATACTCGTTAGGAGCGTGTATTGATTTTATTCTAAGAATTTTTATGATCGCAAGAGAATACAAAATTGTAGAATTTTGACTAGTTTTGCTGACAATTCATCCTACGTCATCTTTAAGGGGGGATATACAGTTAGAATGAAAAAAAAATCGATTTTTTTTTTCATAAAAAGTTACCAAATTTCCCGTAAAATATGCTCCTGAAACCCTTTCTTCGAAATTCGAACTCCAAGTGTTTTTTCCAAGGGATTGCTGATTGAAGTGTAAGTACGATTTAACGGTAATTTAAAACTTTCAACGCGTTTTTCTCAAAACTGCATTTTTGGAGTTTATGCCGGTGATAACTCGAAAACTAATTATCCGATTGAGCTGAAACTTATAGGATTTCTTTATTATAGTATTGACTATCAGATGAACTAAAAATTATTGTGATATTTTATTATTAAATATGGAAAAATGTGAGAAAATGGCGGGAAAAAAATTGAAAAAAATGGAGTTTTTCGAAAAAGTTACGCCAAAAGTGCAAATTTTTTTTAAAATTTTTTTTTGATAATTCATCTACTAACTGTGAATGTAATTAATGTAAATTTTTTTGATTTTTTGATTTCCGATCAAAATTGCGACCGAGAGAGCCGGCACAAGCAAAATAGAGGTACTTTTTCAACGCCATGTAACGGCCGCCATTTTGTTAAAAAAAATTTAAAAAAAATATTTTTGTATACTACATGGATCAATTTATAACTGTCAAAAATTTTCGTTAGATTTGATTAAAAACTACACTTGAAAAACGATTTTCAACAATGAGTTTTTTTTCTCGAATTCGAGACTCAACAATCCGAGCAGAGATTTCCGGAAAACCGCACACTCTCACTATAATTATATCGAGGAAATTCGGGAAGTTTTAATTTCTGCACTTCATTCGTCACTTGAACAGCTGTTTTATTTGCACGGAAACAAACTTGTTTCAAGAGGAGATAAAGTTAATCCTCAATTGTGCTATGAATTTGACTTTCCAAAAGTATCGGAATAATCTTCAAAGTTTTTCATTGCATGATAACATCCATTGGCTACTCTCCCGTGTATGCGAACTAAGCCAGCAACTTTTAATTACATTTTCCGAACTCCGTGAATCTCGCTCCACGCGTGTACACGCTTTTAAATTAAATGAGTGAATATCCAGTATTATTTATGAGTCGTGCAACTTTTACGAATGGATAGTTATTTCCAATTATCGTAAGAATTTTCCTTAATATATACCGCGAGACGTTCACAGTAGCGAGGTTCCCTAAAATTCCACGGTTGCTTTTTTCCATGTAACCTCGAGGAAATGCGAGTGCGTGACTGTTGCAAAGTCAGGGTACCGGTATAGAGGGTAATAATGATTGCCGACCGTTGCGTGGGTTGTTGTCAATGTTGGTGAAGAGGCCGATGTTGTCGCTCATGGCCCGGTCGATGTGGTCGATGATTTTCGCGTGTATCCACCTGGCGAGCTCTTTTATGTCGAGCAGCCCGTCGGCGTTCACGTCGGCCCTGTAGAATATGCTCTCGAGGAGCTTGGTCGAGTCGTTGCCGGGGCCGTCGGGCACGAGGGGCCCGTCGCGCTCCTGGCCGGCCCTCTGGTCCAGCTCGACCAGCAGCTGCTCCATCAGGTAGCCGCTGTTCTCCTCGACCGTGGCGGCCGAGAGGGGCCTCGAGCCGTCGGCCGTCCTCAGCGGCAGCGAGCCCCGGTAGTACAGCAGCAGCAGGCCTGCGTAGATGACGAGCGCCGCGAGGACGGCGAGCCGCGGTAAGCGCAGACACCACTCTATGCTCCTCATTCCCGCCCGATTCGTCTTGTACAACCGCAGCCTCTACATCCTCCGCCAATCTGTTCGGTCAGACTCACTTCTTCGACAAAACAACTGCGCGCTGGGCAAAAATAATATGAATTGTGAAATTTACCGAATTTTAAGGATATTATTTTGTGGGGTATAAGAGATGTGATTTCGGTGAATCCTATATACACCGAGCGGGAAATATTGTAATGGTTGCTATATAGTTTTAACTATGTTTCTTTATAAAATGTGTTCACTGCCAAGAGATATTAGTAAACTGTATCATGCAAATCATCGAAAATGGACTGATTAGTGTTTGAATTTATTCGAAGTGCGGATATTCTATGATACAGGCAAATTATGAATACTGCAGAGATAGATTTTATTTCATATATTAATTCATCAATAATTCACTTCATTAAATTAGATTCCGCAATGGTCCATGTTACATCATAAAATCAATAGCTACACAAGACACTATATATATACTAGAAATAATATAGTCAACTTCTTGCCTTTATGAGTATACAGAATAATTTGTATGAAATTCCAAATATTAAAATAAATCACTAGTAACTAGAGCGTTCCATTGTTTGTACTTGTGAGAACTGAAAATGTTTATCAGCGCCAACAGTCTCATAATGTTTCATAACAACAATATAATTTTAAAGATTAAATGATCATTAAACTGTTTCGGTGCCGGTAAGTTTCAATAATTTTCCCATGTATATAAAAAAATATAATCATCATCATTATTACAAATAAATATGAATGAAATAATGTTCCAGATATAATTCAGTAACGTTTCATATACAACTATAATATGATTATCTAGAATTATCGTAAGATGTTGATAAAATAGTAAACTTCATAGTAATCTCCATTGTACAAGGGTTAGGCAAATATTAGTTTTGTTCATTCTACAAACAAAAATGTATTCGATGCCTTTGTTGAGGAAGGTAAAGATAGGTTCAATCAAGCTATTTCAATCTTAGAGAGTACCTACCTTCATATAAAGTGAAAAATAGTTTTTTGTGAGAAAAAGTATAATTAGGCTGGACTTAATGGAAAAAAGTTGAAATGTGCTAGACTTTTAGGGAATTCCTAAAATTGCTTCTAATTTCGCGAGATCGTCGATTTCGAGCCTAGCTGTGTGTTGCCGATTAAATTTAAAATGGCCGCAATTAAGCGTTATTACTCACGTTTCATAACTCGATTGGGTTATACGAATGAGGAAATAGTGCAAATATTTCTGAGTCAAAAACTAAACAATAGACTAGCCACCTGCAATTCACAGGAATAAGATCATTAAAATATTGATTACCAAGACAAATTCAAGGCGCGAAGTTATGAAGCATTAAAATTCCAAGCATTAAAAGGGAAGGATTATTTGTTTCAGTTTTATTTCAATATCTGATTGCAGTAAAAGAAGAACTTTGAAATATTGATAAGCCATGATCGGTTTATTTTAGGTGTTTGAAATGAGAGAAAACATTGAATCCGTATTATTAATAATATATAAGTATATTATTTTGACACATTTATGTTATGTATAGATTTGACACACTTTTACAAAGAAGTGGATTGTAAAAATTGAGTCCACTTTTTGCAGTGGGGATCTTCATTACCAGCGTATAAATTTTCATGATTCACAATCAGAGCTATATACGAGCAGTTGAACCTCCGTGTAACGAACCTCCATTGAACGAAACTATGTGTAACGAAAACAGTCGACCGTTTATAAATAAACTAATATATGTTGGAAAAGAGCGCCACGTACGTATTGAAATCATAAAAATAAGAAAATGAAAGAAAAGAAACAAGCTCTATTCTTATTGACTATTTTGAAATGAAATTATTTAATTATCATAATTATATAAAATATCTATAGAAAAAACTCATTTAGTATCATAACTCATGATATGACTTGATATAACGAAAACTCCGTGTGTAAAACTCTTGCCCGGTAAAATCTCAATCTGATGCCGGTGATTTAACATCCGCCTTTATAATACGAGTTTGATGGCTTTTAGTTGAATATAAGATCCTCTTGGATCAATAATTGTAGTTAAAAATTGGAATTTCAACCTACTACGAGAGCAGAGGATTATAACAACAAATCGATTGGAAATGACTGATTGAACTCCGAGAACCGATTATATTCATAACTAATAATTTAATTTCAATAGAATGATGATATTTTGATCAAGCCAAATGACAGAATCTTATTGTCTATAAGAATGAATATTGCAGAAGGAAATTCGAATGGAAATGGTTTATGTTAGTTCATTATTTCAACTAATTTGGATAGAATTACTGCTCAGAAACGAAATTAATATTTCGTCAAAGAAAAAGTGCTTCAGATTATATTATTTTGAATAAAGGTCGTCATGACGTTGAGTTCAAAAATTATAAACTATTAAATGGCTTGAATTATCCTGTTTCGCGATTATATCTCATCTTCAAATATTTTATACATTCAATTGATCGCATATTCGAAATATTCAATAAAAATCAAAATAGTATCCTAACCTATTGTACTGTAAATACGATAAATATTAAATCTCTAATGAATATATTCATTAACTGTTGGAAAAATTTTGTAAGCTCTTCCTGCAACAGACTCATCTTTTGTACGTACATTGATTGAATGAAAAGTTTGTAGAAGATTTTCTTGCCTGCTTGATTACTCGAGAGATGCATGAAGCTAATTCTACGTGTTTGGTTCACCGCCGTGTAAATCTAAGCACGAATAGCAATTATTAAAAACAGTCAGCAACAATCGGCAAGATACAGGAAAAACACAATGAGTAGTGTTGCAAACTTTGCAGTCGAGATAGAGTTCAACGAGAGAGAAAAATAGAGGGAGGGGAGAATACACGTAGAGGTTAATTAGTATACCTGATAAGAGGATGGCTGGTGGACACGTGTGAGGAAGATGCAGCCGAGCAGCATAGTAAGTGTGTATACGGTGAAAACGTAAACAGCCGCGAGTGCAGCTGTCGTGTGAGTAGTGGCCCGGCCATGCGCGCACTCGTGCGCTATTATATCGATCGCTTTCACCAGCCTGATGCTTTCTTGCGCCGCCGCCGACGCCGGTTTTCCCTTTCTCTTCGCTGACGCGCGCCCGCGCATGTCCCGTTGGGATGCACTTGTATACCTCAATCAGTGCTGACACTTTTCAAATTTACCCAAGCACTCGTTAGAATTGATCTGGTCAGCGTTTCCAGAGAGTTGCTATTTTGTTTTTATTCGGGAGTTTTTTTTTAGTTAATTGATTCTCAATAATCAAACTAACTTGCTCAAGTGTCTCGTTAAACTTGTAATTGAGTCAAGGTTAATAAAAACTTAATACCCCTCCCACTCACCCCTCAGTATACGACGTGTAGAATGATGGGTAAGTTTGTTAAAGTTTTGTAATAATTTATGTATACGATGAATTGTATTTGATGTAATTATTATTAGTGGTTATATGGTATGATCAATGTGTATTTATAGTAATATTCTAGAATGATGTATCTTAGACGCAAATTGCAGAATAAACTACCAATGATAATCTAAGGAATTAGTTACGAACTTAAATTACGTTAAAAGGAAACATGAAATATTGCAACAAGGATAAGGGATTTCAAAACTATATAATTCGCGGATAAACATTATGTTTCTATCAACAAACAATGAATATTATGTTTTGGATGATGCACAACATGCTTCTTGTTGCTCCCTAAACATCTGTTCACTTCACTGCAATAATAAATTGCACTATATTCTATGAGTAATATACAATGAGATAAAAAAACAAAAAAAACGTTTCATGTGGATCAAAAACTTGCACCAAAAACTGCATACACTGGATTGGACTCATGGTGAAGGGAGCCAGTGAAAATTGATAAAAAAATGTTCATTGTTTGGTAAGATATAGGAATAGTAGATTCTCGGCTTCGCCTCGGCCATAACATCAGTGCCTACAAAAGTTCCACTTTACCCCCGAGTAAAAAATAGTATTTTTCTCTAAGCCTGGGCGAAAGTACGTTAAATAATCGGCCAAAGTAAGTCAAAAATCATATCGCTTGATGACTGACATTAGGTGTTTTTGATGCCCGCCCAACATTTGCAGCATGAGCGCAGCATGCACTGCTGGTTGGAGGCGGGTATCGGAAATACATGAAGAAGCAAATTATTATGCAATAAAAGTTAATACAGACAAGTCGTTCAATATTTTTTGAAAGCAGAAATAATATATTAATTTTAATACAGTCATTTTTTACCTGAAAATGTACTTGTAAGATTAAGTATATAATTATCATGCCTAAGGAAACAACGGTTGAAAGTCAAAAATTATTGACATAGTTTCCGAATATTTTATTTGTAAAAATTAATACAATAAATTTCATAATGTATGTACATACAATATTTGCTCAATTTTATTTGGAAAGTCCTTCCTTTTTAGAATTAATGTTTAACGTATATTCCAGATAATTATATCACAGTTTGAATCGAATTAATGATCTGGTAGTTCGAGAATTCAGTTACAGGGTCCATCTCTTGACGCAACTACTAGCGTTATTCGGCGATATTTCGTTGATTATCGCCAGGAGAGTCAATGAGAATATCTCCTCTCGGGTGAGAGACCTCGCCGTCATAAAGCTTTTGAGGGGTAGGTTCCCGCACTTTGTCTTCCCTTTACGCATGCTTACCCGCAGGGGGGGGGGGATGGACAACACCGCCTGGTCGCCACAGTTATTTATTTATTGAACAATCTTTGCTCTGAAAATGACGGTCATGATCTACTATGGGAGTGGAAATCACCTTTATTAGGAATTGAATAATATAATTCATAAACTAACAATGAAAAGATTAGATAAGATAAAAAAATACATTTGAACTAGTACATTTAACAATTGTAATGACAAATCAGTTGATTTTATAAATGACGTGGAGTTTAAAGTAAATTCATCTTTATCTACAATCAAGGTAGAAGAATTAAGACCACGGATTGATTAGTATTTTAGGATTCTCTTGAGCCACCTGGCTTGCTCGGAAAGTCGGTCCTGCGTTTTTTAAAAAATTCCGATCCTGACGATTGCATGGAATCGTTATACATATTCTCATTATCAGCTTTAATATTGACTGCTCCTTCTTTTTTTACTCTGGGTATTGATTTTACAGACTGAGGCTTGCTCCACTCTTCTACAATTAAAACATCTAAAAATTATAAATTTCGAATTAACAGATTCACAGATAATAGATAATAATTCAATTCAGTAATTCGTACTTTCGTGATTACTCACCATCATTGTAATCTTGCCTTCGAAATTCACTTCTGATCTGATTTTGTCCATATTGAACTCTGTTATGAATAACAGGAATTTCATGTACTTGATGAATCTGTGAAATTCTGTTTACCTGCGGAATCTGGTTCGTTTGTTGTAATTGATAGATTTGATGATTCGGAGTTGTCTCATTCATTTGCTATTGTTGAAAACTGTTTATTGGGATACTGTCGTAGTTACGCCTAACAAAACTGGAGGAGGATCTTGGTTTGAACTCTGATGAGCTATATTATGATTTGGAGCTTGTTGACTTGACTTGACCGAACTTCTTGACTGAAATTACATAAGAGTCGGGCAAATTTCCATAGATCACATGAGTAGTTTGCACATTAAATTTTGCTGGCTCCGGGTTAAATTTCTGTAGCAGTTGGAGGAATTCCTGCCGAAACTGCAATACCCGAGATGGAGAAATTTTATTTAAGAATGGAAGTTGCGACCGAAAATACATCATATGCTCATCATCGTTAGATGTATTTCACGGCCTTCCGATGTTAATCGTTCTAATAACCCTATTTTTTGGGTCTCAAGATCCATGAGATCTTTTACTTTCCTCCCGGACTTGGCCATTGAAGGACTTTTGTTTATATCTTTACCTGGATCACCGAGACTGTTGTTTGGGTCACCAAAAGAAACTTGGCTAATCAAGAACCTTAACCTTTGGAAATGTGGCCACTTGGTCTTCAGGTGTCCGGCATTCGGGAAAGTTAGCGACTTCCGCTAACATGCGATTCTTCAAACTTTTCCATCTATTTTGCCAAACTTTCTCTGAAAATAAAAAAGATTGGTAATTATTATTGTTTACTATTATATACATACCTACAAAACGTGCAATGATAACGTTCCAACCTAATTAATTAGACAAATAGATTCACGAGGGTACCCACTATCAATACCCTGGTAACATGAACTTGCGCATTTGCGATTACGCTGGACATGCAAAAGTTGCTTCCGCACTTCTTTGTATTTCTGCTGTGAGTAAATTGCAACAGTCACCGCACATTAGAATTGCAGACTTCTTGCATCAGAGAAAGTGCAGTTGGTGCATGTCCACTCTGCACGATTGATTGCAGCAGACTTGCAACGAGATTGCGGATAGTGAAATGCATCAGCCAATACACAGCAGAATTGCAGATTTCTTGCAGCAGCAGGAGTGCAGTTGGAGCATGTCCACTCTGCACGATTGATTGCAGCAGACTTGCAACGATATGGTGGATAGGGAAGTGCAGCAGCCGACACACAGCAGAATTGCAGATTTTTAGCAGCAACAGGAGTGCAGTTGGTGCATGTCCACTCTGCGTGATTAAGTGCAGCAGACTTGCAACGAGATTGCGGATATCAAAATGCAGCCACTACACAACAGAATTGTAGATTGCTTGCTGCAGCAGGAGTGCATCTGGTGCATTTCCACTTTGCACGATTCAGTGCAAAATGGCAAATCAAATATTTATCATGAAATGGTACATGGTAAATTTACATGGTACAGCGATATTTGTCTTTCTTCGCGGAAGTTCGCGGAAATTCGGACTTCGCAACGTTTCTGTTCGTAAGAAGCATCGAAAAGAGTTGATTGATGATAAAAAGAATTTAAATCAACAGAACATAAATATTTTATTTTAACTTAAGAATTATCATTATACATGTTATCCATTAAGGTCAAACTGTCTGGTTCTCAAACAAGTCGCTTCTCTTGTCGTCTCTTTTTATCTCTGTTTCTCTACATATAGCGCTGCCTCAATTTCGTCCCAGTACTTGCTCAAACGATTTGTGTTTCTATGAGATGAATCTTTTTTTAGCCAAATTTCGGGCTTTTGTTGTACCAGGGTGATGAGAGTTGCCTCTTGGTCTTCAGACAATTTTACGGGTTGCGGTATTGGCATCGTGCTCATTCATTTTTCACTGTTTTATGAAATTTTAAGTTATTATTTCCATGGGTCAAGTCAAGTATTTTCATATGTTTCAGAATATCAAAAAACTTTGACGAAGCCATGAATAATATGAATAAGGTAACTGCAGTGAATGCGCCACCCCCTAAGAGTTTTTTGTATTATATATATATGGATATATATAATATATTTATGAAATTGATATGTTTGGGGAGCGTTTACAAAGAAATCGTACGTTTGGTGTTGCTTGCATGCAAAGTGATAAACTAGCATCAATAAACACAACTGCTGAAATATATGAATTTACCCAAGGTAATAACGATGATAGATTTTGCATCAAAGCTAAAAGAAGGCAGCGATTCACTAATTGACTAACATTATTAACATGATCAGTCTCATCCTGGGCAAGTCTTTTCCTCAGTTTTCCCCTAACAGTAACATAATCACTAGCTATAGAACTAGGCCTTGTTGAAGCAGTTTCAATCACAAAGTTAGTATTTTTCTGAACATGGTATTCCACTGAATGCAATGATGTTATGTAATTCACAATTATTTTTCACACTTGATGGAGCAATCCTTGATTTTATTGTAGATAATTTCTCTTACTGGAGTGAAGATGCAAACAAAGACATAAATGATAATTTATATTTTGATCTTTAAATGTAATGTGAAATAACTCTGAGTTGATACTGAAAAATATTAGTCTATTACAATACACGTTTTTAATGAAAGAATAACAAGAGTGCGAAGGCCCTGGGAATGGCATGTTAATTTTGCTTCATTTTCCCAGGCCGCTCTCATCAACAAAACCGCTGCCAAGTGCCTTAGCAGTATGCTTTCTCAAAGAGGCTTCAACATCACCCACAAACGCGTCCCAAACCTGTATTTTCACCTTTCCACTAGCGTAGATACTATCATCTATTTTTCAAAAATTACAAAAAAATTATTTAATCAATTCAATTCGTATCTTTGTGACTGTGTAAAGTGTCGTTCTTTTTCAATTGACCAAACTATGTTGCGAGTGTTGATGTCTGACCGGGCACTCTTATTATTTGATCAAATGCAACAAAGCAAACTGTTCTAGGTTCTACACGATGGGAGACATTTGGATCTGCATAATTTTTCGATCAGTTCATCTTGTGACTGTCATACGGTTAAATGGCGGTCAAAATCGATCCGCACTGCCTTTAAGTCCGTATTTAGCACACTTGAAGACTCATTTTCATTATTTTCGACGGCAAAAGACACCAAATTTTCTCAATTTTCTCTATAGTACGTTGAAAATACTGGAAACGAAACTTACATCTATTTTTTTCCCCATTAGCAACGGTTGCTAGGGCGGTGAACAACGGTTGCTAAGGAGCTAATTGGGAAGATTTTGTTCTTTGCCGTCGAAAATGATGGAAATAGGTCTTGAATTATCAATTTCCAACCTTCATAACGGTTGCTAGGGAAGTAAACAACGGTTGCTATGAAGAAAATAGAACAATTCAGTGTCCTTGGCCATTGAGTGTGACTTAAAACTGATTTTCCGGCTTGTTCCAATGAGCACTCATAAGGATTTGTGAGAAAACA
>CM037084.1:61508224-61556828 GCA_020882725.1 Aphelinus certus
GTTCATTCATCGCAAGATTAAAATTGTACTATTCGGTATGAACAAAAGATTAAGTAATTCTTTTTGTTCATTGTTCCTCCTAAGCGAGGATAAGCCAAGTCTTATTTCGACGTAGTAGTCATCAGGTACGTAATTTTCTGGTTTTTTTTTTCTTTCATACACGGTAACATCGTTTTTTTCGCTTCGTTCCAACGGGACAGCGGGAACGATTGTGGTCAAGAAAATTTCACGAGTCAACAATACGCAATGCTCGTGTGAATTTCAACAAATTACGTCATCCTTCAAACTCCATGTACACGGGTTAAAATTGTTACAGTACCATCTACAATATTGTCATGTTCATCCAACATTTTACGTATCCTAAGTAAACAATTTGAAAAAAAAAACAAAAAAAAACAAGACATTTCATAGATTTGTAAAACTTCATAAATACGAACAATAACTACACGACGCAAAAAAAAATAAAAAAAACAATAACCGCGTTTAACTTTCAATACTGCGTGGTACGAGGGTCTCGTGGACCCTGTCTCGAACTATAGCTATCATGTTTGAAATGCACAGTAATTCGAAAGTAAACGTATAAATACATACATACATATATATAATGTGCGCAATAAATCGTATGATATCGTTTAGATACATCTATTACCGATCCCTTGTACGGATCTCGTAAAGTTCATGCCTCTATCAACGCTTTCCTGAGAGTCCTTTGGAAGTACATGTGTGGTTGTCACTAACGAATTTCGCTCATCACTAAACCCATCCTATAGTCATTGACAAAATAAAACACTCTCCTGAGGATAATTCAACCGCAAAACGTCTGTGCCTACTCGAAAAAGTCTCAGTTCCCATAACCGTGTTGACGTATCCATGATTTCCAATCGATTTCGACAAGTCAAAGCTTATATTGTTTCACAATTCAACTGGAACCCGGTGAGCCACGCAATTGAAATGTTATCATGTCCAAAATGATTCAGAACAGTTTATTACTTATCCGGATAAAACGAGTAGAAACGAATGAATTTCAGAAGCTAGATAACCACCCAATAGAATTTCCATAGAGATTCTTTGGGCAGATTCCCTACGGCACAGACTCAAGCGACGGAAACCGAACCAACGCTCAAATAACTGTTGGCTCAATGAGAAAAATAAGTTTGACGCAGGCGAAGATTCCCGCTGATTTTTCTTCTCGAACTTCGAGATCCGATGTTTCCGTTGAGTGAAAAGCGAATGTGAAATGTTGAATCGTCTTGAGGGTGGGTTGGAATGACATTCGAAGCTGCGATAGTGATTAGAGTCGCGAGGGTTAAACGAGGGTCTTTGGCTTTTTGTCGATTGTCCCGTTGCTGCCGATTCTCGGCTTCTCGTCCTCCATCTCGAGTGCCAGGTTTGTTATGCCGTGGCCCACGTGCGGCTGCTTTGATTTGGGCGGGCCGATTAGCTGACACACGAACGGACTCAGCAGCTCGTGGTTCAGGCTGTCGGGGTCGGTGAAGCCGGTGAAGTAGCTCACGACCACGCCGATTATCATCGTGCCGAGGCAGCCGATCGCACTGTACCACAGGTAGCTTATCTGAAAGAATATTTCAAAATCGTTACTCTTTGTCAATTGTAATTTCAACAGGTTTTCCAATGGGTATTTACACGTTCGATCCTCGTTTTCAACTTATGGCCGATGATTCACTATATTTACGATATTTAAACAATCCATTATGGTTATGGAAACCAACACCTAGATATTTTTTTTAGCTTTTTAGCAAACAAAATATTATTTTTCTGGAATGACTGAGGTGAATTTCACCTCAGTGAGACCATCATTTACCGTCATTTTACTGAAGTGTCATCTACTAAGGATAAAAGAGACCAGGAGAATTTATAACAATTTGAGGCGTTCTCTAGTTTTGATGAATCTTTGCAAGAGGTGACCCTAGAACTAGTCATATATTTGCAGACCATTTCAAACTTTGTGCATGGCAGTATATTGAAATGATAATCATTCGCAGTCAGGTTGAAAGGCTCGATTATGTATACATTATTTTATTTGCTTAGGCAAACCACCAAATTTATAAGAGTTATTCAAAATTTTGAGTCAGAAAGTTATTATTTACTGGTGCAACATCGGCATGTTGTATTAAAATTTCATTAATTTATTCGTAATCTGCATAACTGTATCCTTTCGCATAAGTTTTTTGATACATTCAGCTTTTCGATTTGAAAAAACGTCAAAACCCCCAGTTTTTCTACTACAATAACAGAAAAAACAATGGGATGAAAATTCATGTCACCATTGTAAAATTCACGGAAAATACATATGTTCTCAAAGCACGATATGAAAACTCGACTCAAGGGTATAGAAAACCAGACCGATAGTATCTAAAATCACTCACTCTGTAGATGGAAGAGGCCTCGGCCTCGGCCTGGTCGTCGAAAGTGGACGCGAGCGTCGCTGCAGCGAGGGTCTCGTTGAGGCAGGGGCACGAGTCTGTCGAGATGGGCATGCTCTCCTCGTGGATCAGGCCCTGTAGCGTCGCCACCTGCGCCCCGAGTCCGATCCACAGGACCGCGAACAGGCTGAGCAAGGCCCCGGTGATGGCTCCCTTAGCGTTAGCCCACGGCACGAACATACCCAGCGAGAACAGACCCAGCGTCACTCCGCCAACCATACCGTTGAACGACAACGCCACCTGCACAACGGTCCATTAAATCGTGTTACCAATGTTCATTATCAAACCCAGCATGTAGTAGGTATATCTCACTACTCAACGAGACGTTGAGTATGTGCTTTGCCGAATGAGAAAAAAAAAGACACGAGTTCATTCGATTTTATTTCACTCGAATAAAAAAAATGTGATTCGTATATTGTTTCGATTCATCGCCACTATAATTACGCATCAATAATTGATCTTCCGACAATAATTACTCTAATTGATCGTGTTCCAGAGTAAAATTGAGGTCAGATTCATAATGAGCGATACCGGCAACTTATGCACAATGCTCTTCTCGGGATTACTCATCTTTAAATGAATTCGAAATAATTAGGAAAATTGAGGGAATTTTTTTTCGCAACTCGCGGATTAGGCACTTGATTTTTTCATCGCCAATGTCGCGCACGGTACGAGGCACAAGCTTTTTGTTAAAGAAACTCTAAAAAAACGATCGTAATCAGAGTCGTTCGAAGATTTTTCCTTATACGACCAGACTCATCACAAATTTTCGGCCAGGGAATCACCGTGGCTAACGAGACGCGCGTATTTTGAAATTGAAGATAATGAACGGGAGAACAATGAGCGGAGCAGTAATGAAATACATATAGCGGGGATAGTCGTTCGCGTCTCGAAAATTGAAACCGATCCAAACCGGTTTGACTGGCCTCGATACTACGGACGAAGGTGCATACGCCAAATGGATTTTCCCATTGTTTCCCGATGGCTTTTTGCGGGAGAGAAAATAACGAGGAAACGCGGGTGAATATAGTGATGAAAAGCGTGGCCACCTGGAGTACACTGCCGAGGCGCTCGACGACGAAGACCAGGGCGAAACTGAGCACGCCGAAGAACACGCTGATCCACTTGGCGTACGTGGCGCCCTTGTGCACCGGTACCTGCAGCCCCAACAGACCCTGCAGCACGTCTTCGCACGTTATAGCCGCCAGCGAGTTCATCGCACTCGCTACCGTCCTGAAACATTCATTCGACGTTTAATTATCGACCGCAAGTCGTCTTTTTTTTTTGCCTATATCTCGACAAATTCGTGCGAGTAAGAGTTTCTCGACAATGTAATGCAGTATTATGGAAAAAGCTATTAATTTATTTTTTCTACGGGGACATAATTGATGTTCGGTATAGATCCGTCACTTGGATTAATCGAATGCTCCGATAATTTTGAATGGCTTGAATGCCGGCAAAACCAACCGATGCCGTTTATTTATTTTTCATATCACAATCTCTTGAAATTCTTCCGTAACACTAACGAACATTGATGATGCGCTCGTTCTGTCAATTGACAAAATTCAATCGAAACATCGTGAGTAATTTTTCGTTATAAACTGAGACCGTTACATGTTAATTCTAAATCAAAATGTACTACTTTACTTTTCAACTCGATTTTCTATTGTATAGCCAATAATTTGAAATTAAGCATGAGTTAAACGAGTACACGTAATCTCTCAACGAAATTCCTTATCTTTTTACGAATTCATTATTGGGAAATACTGCCTGACTAGCACATTCTTTTATCTCCGAAAACTCAGTAGTTTTATTCAATAAAAATGTGGACTAATGCAAGGGGATGAAATCAGTGTGACGTCACATATATAGGTAGTAACGACGTCACCCGTCTTTTGGACACATTCGTGTTCAAGGTATCAGAGATATGGCAATTGAACTGACCCGAGGGACGCGGCGAAAATCCCGGCGACGAAGAATCCCGGCACGCCCTTGGCCTGGCTCATGAAGTTCATCACGTAGAGAGGGAGCAGCTGGTCTTGGCCGGTGATCTCGCCGGCGAGCACCGGGTCGCAGCCCTTGTACGTGCTGTACAGCACCATCCCCGTGATGAAGTTTATCGTGTATATCAGGATCAACCCGACCGACGACACCCACAAGGCTCTGAAAACAAAACGTGGAAGCATGGTTTAACGCTTATGGAATAAGCATTTTAGATCCACACGTCTACACTGCCCAATCGCGCTCGTTTCCATAGCGCAATGCACCACGTGAGTTGTGCACTGCGACGCTTCCCAGTGAAATCAATCGGCCACTGGACCACAGTGAATTGTCATTATACACAATATATGTAGAGTTCTATACGCTTATGTTGTGAGTGAAGTTCCGCGAGAGAAATTCCTGAAACTTCCATCTTATCGTAACGGACTGTTGATTTTACAAAAAACAATTCATAAAAGAATGTAGAAACATTACATTTCCTTCAATGATCTCGTTGATCATTGCTCGAGGGCATTGATTAAGAAAACTTGGCTTCAAAATGAGAATGAAAGTTGGAGGAAAATTTTGTAAAAAATCACCCGAGGCGTTTTGTTGAGAAAAGTAATTTCGTACCGAAATCTGGCGCGAAATTCATCTATTATTATATCATATTTTTCCTACGGTCTATACATTACAGTTATCTATGAGCAACTGAAAACCCGAAAAGCTGATATAGTGATTGTAACCAATTATTGTAAGTAAACCCATTCATATTTTTGTTCATTCATTGCTCACGTGTTTCGACATGTGTAATCCCCAGATCATCAATGATGCTCTAATGCCTTATATACAGTCTAATGACTTCATACAAAAATTATATGGAAAATATATATCCATTTCTATATGATTTCCGTGTGAGCATATATAAGGACCACAGTATCCATTCAATATATGAATTTTTATATTATTTTTCACACGAGTCTGTCGGACTCGTCGATTAACCAAACAAGAATATAATGGGAGCGGATGTTTCGCAGTTAAGTGTTCTTGATGTGCCGCAACCATATTGTTCGAATCGCGATAGAAACCTTTCTATTATTCTGAAGTTTAAATGATCGAAACGGTACCGTAATCACTCCCGACACCACGAGTTTACGTAAGAGAGTCAGAGAAATTAAATCGTTTGCCGCACAGCAATTTGGAATATTCCTATCTGTCAACGATCACGAAACAAGCGAAGGCCCCGAGGTGCAGGCACATACACGTGTGTATAATATCCTCATACTCGAGCGATCGATGTATTCTGTTTAGTTAGAACGCTGTTCGTCGACCAGAAACAAAAATCCTTTTGAAACCTCCCCCCACATATCGGATTTTGGATTACTTACTTCCTGACTTGTCCGATGCTCTCGACGCTGAGGTACTTTTGCACCGAGGCCTGGTTGCTGCAGAACATTGTGGTCCAGTAGAACGTGCCGCCGATCACGACGCTCCAGAAGCTGTGCCTAACAGTCGGACTGGGATCGAGATTGAACAGCTCGAGTCGGCCCGACGTCTCTGTGTCTGCCCACACGATGGACGAGCCGCCCGCCATTATTGTCCCCCAAATCCCTATGAGCAGCAGCGAGCCCATGAGAACCGCCGCTTGGAATGTGTCCGTCATTATCACTGCTTTCATACCACCCTGCAACAAAGTATCGACGATCCTGATTTTTTTTCTTTTATATTCAAAATCCGTTGGGCTGGATATTACTATCTCCGATTATTCTACTACGAATCAGCACCTCGACCGTATCTCCCATTATTGTATCTGTCTTGAGAAGACCACTTCACTCTTTTTAGCGCAAAAGCATTTTTTAGCAAAATTTCAAATGATTGTATCCAGTTCTGTGTCTACCACTTAATCGATGGGAAAGAATGTGTCGATGCATGTAAGATCCAAGTATTCTGTAGGTTCTACAATAAGATCTTCATCAAATTTTTGTTAGTATAGTTTGTTGTACTTTGAAACCTGTTTTTGGCCATATTAGCCCCAGTCCCATTCTTACTCCTTCGACAGGACAAATACTTCAAGTTTCCCGATTGGAATAAACTTATCGAAGTTGATGGTAATCACAGTCATAGTCAACAAATTGAAATGTTCTCGAGTAAATAAGTAAAGTACTGGCTGATACTCACTTGAGAAGCGTAAAAAATGCAGACGACGTAGACTAGAGTAACAGCCATGTAAGTATTGAGGCCAGTGACTGCAAGGAGTTGGAAAAAACAAGACATTGTAGTGGGTGATTAGGGTTGAATATACGTTTGAACTAGTTTCGGTATACATACCGTGACTTAGAGCTAAGGCCGGCGCGTAGACGGCGACGGAAGTGTACAGGACCATCTGTAGCATGTAGAGTCCGCTGGCTAGGAGCCTGCAGTGTCGGTTGAAGCGCAGGTTGAGGTACTCGTAGCTGGAGGTGAGCCTGAGGTTCATGTAGACCGGCAGGTACAGCCGCGACGTTATCGGCACCACCAGGATGAACGACAGACACGTCATCCAGAACTGCGTGCCCTGCAACCGCGCAATACGACACACATTTTCATTCGCCCAATTGATCGACCAACGGCAGCACGGCTCAATTGTTACGCCAGTTGATTTCAACGCACTCGGTGGGTGGTCGGCTTTTCAATTCGTGACGAGGGTATGACACGTATCGATTGATCTGATTCGCTTTGGATTCAGCGTTTATATTGTCTCGGATCTAACGTACTCACGACTCCGTGTACTCGCTCAATTAGTACGTATCGAGTGCAGAGAATGGAAAGTCGAAGCGTACGAGGTTTCCCGAAAACTATATACGGCTCGAGGCTGGGAATTTTTTCTTCGGGATCGTAAAAAAAAAACCGGTGATACTTTTTCAGTTTTTGTATTTTTTGTTCTGTCGCAACCCTTCAGAGAGAATTGAAGGAAGGTGTTCGGTAATCCACGATTTTGGTATACACGTCAGAGACATGGCGAATTGAGAGCCGATATTTTTTCGATTTATATCGGAGGATAAACTCAAGCAAAGGAGTATGTGATGCTTGCCGAGATTTTCGGATACCCGGACCTAGCCGACCGTTTCAAGTATAATAGAAAAAACCGTCGAAGCTAGGGCGAGGAAAAACGTCCTCTGGTTGCCAAATAATATTCTCCGTACGATTTTGAATCTTGAATAATCGTACCTTAATTCCTTACAGTGAAAAACCACTATTATGAAGTGAAAAATCACTGTACGAAGGTGGATGAAAAATTCACTGGATTGCACTGAATTTCTTGAGTAAAAAAGATAAATTTTCACTTTAGTTTCACGAGTTTAGATAATAAACATTTTCACATAAAATTCGGAGTTACTAGAGGGAAAATTCAGATTACACCCTACGTAGAGTGATGTAGTATACTGCGAATTTTATGTAAAAATGTGTGCTATCAAAACTCATAGTACTAAAGTGAAGATTCACTTTTGTTACAGTGATTTTTCACTGTAATGCAGTAGTTTTTCACCGTAAGGATTCAAGAGAGTAGTGTGTATTCCGGCAAAGTTTCGAGTAGGTTTCACCCGGAGACCACAGTTGGGTGTCCAATCAACGTTGGACGGATATAATGCGCGGACTTTGCGGGTGTGTAATAAGATAGAGGCTCGAGACTTACGTGCTGGTACATCTCGGCGGGGTTGCCGAGTAGCTCGATGGCGGTTACGAAGCTCGCGGCGAGGGACATGGCCATGGGTATGGTGCCCATGTCGGAGCCGCCGAGCAGAAAGTCCTCGCTGGTCTCCTGCTTGTTGGAGAAGCACGCGTAGAAGGTGCCGATGAGGCTGGAGACGAGCAGCATCGCGCCGAGCACGCTGTAGTCCGCCCAGGAGAACAGCCGCTCGCTCGCGGCTGGGCCGTCGTGCTCGGGGCCGCACTCGGGCGCCCCCGTCACCAGCTGCTCGGCCCGGCAGCTGCCCACCGTCGCCGCCGCCGCCAGCAGAGCCAACAACACGACGCCCCGACGCATCTTCGATAGACCTTCTGCAATTGTAAATTACGGGGTTATACTTTGGACACGTCTGCTCTTGTAGAGGGGCTTCTCGTTGGAGTGCTCCCAGAGGGAGTACAGCGGAGTTCTTATGGAAGTACTGCGGGCTCATACTTTGATTCCTTGCCTCTATTAATCAAGAAGTATCGGATCGTATTGGGACGTGTGTCGAAAGATTGATTATTGAATATTCTAAGAGTTCATCGAATTATATCAAAATTTATTTCAATTTCACGTGCTGAAAAGAGGAATGTATAAGCTAAATCTTTCCAGTTTTGTATTTTTCGAAAAAAAAATTTTAAAAAATGCATCCTGATTGTTTTTTGGATTGCCAACAAATTGAATCTATTACGATCATTAGAATGTTGCTCCTGTTTTGCGATCACATATAAAAAGTGACAAATACAAAAAATAAGAATCCACCTGCTTCACAGTATTCTCCATGTGCGTCAAAGTAGCAGTGATAATTACAAATATTTATGACACATTATACACCGGCTGCTTCTCTGACTAGATGTACGCTGACCGGCTCAATTATATACTGACAATATAAAACTGACTAGTTCGCCAGATTGATTTTGACAAAACTTCCCTAAATTATTTTGAATTTGCTTAGCCGGTGATTTATAGATAATTCGTTTTATGCACGTGATGTATGTCCATACACATATACGAGATTGACAATCACGATCAAATCCATCAAATTATCAGAAATATTTCTCTTGTTTCAAGAATGTAAAGAATTTTCTTTGATGTCAAAAATATATTGCTTTGGTAGTTTTATGTAACTAATTGTCAAATCGATCTGGTTGTCTCTGTGAGTTAAGATTCATAGACGATGATAGAGTTGTCTTGGAATTCTTATCATTGTCAACTGGATTTCCCAAATTTCGAGATTTCTCATAACATTGATTTATAGAATAACCTGTAAATGTCGATAATATCGGTTGATACGATGTATCAGGGAAACGCCGAAAATGTCATGGAGTTACATACGAGTGACTCTTTAAACGCTTGGGAGTGACATGGAAATTCGACGCGCGCATGAGTTTTTAACAACCCGTGACCGTTATAATGTTATTTATAAGGACATTAAGCTTACGTGATTACAAAATCACGATCAAGCGTCACGTGTGGAAAGTATTCGCGAGGATACAAGCGCTGATGCTCGTACAGACAAGCGATTTCGATCTGGTATTATGTAAGAAACACCGGCAAAAACTCTTGAAAAATCTAAACAACTTCATTGGATTTTCTTTCAAGCTCGCGCATTCGCAACTCAATCGTACACGAAGAATTACTTGTTGTTCGCGTCTAGTTTTTGATAATTCACAAAAATGAGCAACGCTACTCTCTAAAACTGGAATAGCAGAAAATTATTATTTATACACACATGTAGTTGCTTTTATCAGAAATTCCAGAGATTTGCATTTTTAATTGACTCGTAATGATCAATCTAACTTGCTTAAGTGTCTCACTATACTTGTTGTTATAAAGAGTCAGAGTCAAGACTTTCAAAAAAAAACTTCCTCAGAGTATAAGTAAAACGATATGGTGACTTTGTAATTTTTTTTTTTAATATGTGTGTAAATAATGAATTGTGTATCGAGTTTTTATGACTGTTGCATTTAGTATTATTTTGCAATAATGTTAGTATAAATAGCAAAAAAACTTGAATGTATCGTTCATAGATCCACCTGACAGGACTCATCAGTAAGGGTTTCTCCAATACCAATAATGATCTAAACGGTTAGTTAAAATGTGAAAATTGCATAACTGATAAATGTGAATATTCAATTGAAAATGAGTAGAACATTTACTGAACTAATTGTTTCTACCGCTTAATAGTAAACTTTTTGGGGCTCCAGCGAATACTCATTGAATGTGAAGTGATTTTGTTACCGGATAATTTTCATGAGAAAATTCAATTTCTCCTTCGATCAAATGAATATTCACAGCGTATCAATTATCTAATCGCTCGCCAGCTAACGGTAAATATCCGGCACCGAACAACATGCATTTTTATCAATTTCAAATTCAGAGAGTAGACAAAACCTAACGAGACCAAGCTATTGCTCACCAAAAACCCGCAGAATCCCAGTGCGATGAACCCGGAAAAATCATGCGTACGCGTCCACTGAATCTCGATGGCAGCTCACGGGCCGCCGGCATGCACACACGAAATCGGATCCTCAGGAAAAGTGCGGGAAACAGCTCGACTCGGATGACTGCGACAAATCTTGAATCGTTGCGCGTGCGTTTGCGCATCAATTAATTCACATTGATAATCCGCGAATGTGTGTATGTATGCGTGTATACACATACCGCGAAGCAAGTTCTCTTGAGCGCGCGCGCGCCAACCGATGATCCTTCCAGCGTTCGATAGTTTCTGGTTTGAAGCGGTTCGCGCGCGTCTCTTGAATGTCACGCACAATGTGTATACACACGCGAGACTGCGCGCGCGCCCAAGAGATCGAGATGCTCCTTCATCGGGGGCTTGTTTCGACGCGCATTTTTTCACGATTCTTCTTTGGTTCCTCCCCTCTCCGGCTAATTCCCCCACGAAATCATGGAGACGCGCGTCAACTTCACCGAGGCTGACATTCCATGACACCGCGATCTTCTTTCTTTTTTCCATTACTTACGCGCGCGCGAGCCGCAAAACAAACGCGCGTGTACTCGAGCGTGTTTTCCGTAAATATTTTCGTCTTGAAATGAGGCGCGCGCGCTCGCGAGTTCGCTTTTAATTGGCTATATAGCAGCCGACTCGAGTCACGAGTTTGTCTCTCTCTCTTGTGAGATGCAGTTGTCGTCGCGCATCGTATATACGAAACGCGACGATACCTTGACTCGAATGCCGACAATACACCGGGCCTTGGATAGATTGGGTGGTCCATAGCTCGAGTCAAATTGACTCTAGTTTGCTGTGCAACGGATCGTTCGCATGCTTGTGTCGTCCGAAAATACACGATTCGTCAGTTCGCGATTGCTCGATCTGGGATGGAAAAGGAGGAATTTCACTTCGCGGAGGATACACGGAGTGGCCGCGTATACATGTGCGCGAAGCTGTTGGGTGCATTACGGGTTATAACGAGATTAGTAATAAAAAGCTGCGCTACTCGGATGTACGAGCGATCAGTGCTTAATGCGATTGCACTAACAAAGTATTGAATGACTACACCAGAGTTGCGTACATCCAGTGTGCTTCGGCCGTAAAGACGCTCTGATTGAGAACGATTCACTTCAATTGAAGATATGTTTCGGGCTGTCAATCGCTCGAGCTCCTCGAATCGTCCATTTGATCCAATGAATTTTCATTTTCTCGGGGATTTTCCATTTTTTAAGATAATTCGAAGAATCATCGCGACGTCCCTACGGCGCGCTCGTGATTCCACTTCGCGTAACCACCATGACGGACATTTCGGGAGAAAAATTCGAGTCGCTATTCGGACTCCTGTACCCCAACTCGAAATGCAATCGTCCGGTCATTCCGGACTGGATAATTTAAAAAAGATAAAGAATCGTTTGAGCTTTCTGAATGAATACCCCTCGTTCCAACTGCTCGGAAGAGATTGAAACGAAATCAGCGCGATCGAGTTGTTCTAGTTTTGAGAATAAAATTCACACAGTGGCTGTGATTCCTCGTGTGAAAATTTGAAGTTTCGAGTGCACCTCGCGGTGTGTTTGCAGCTCTCGCTCGTGCATTGTACATATTACGAAAATTCCAACCCTCTCGAGTAAGCACGAGTTCAATGAACTGCACACGGAGAGGAAACATATCGCGGGATATTTTCTGCTTCCTAGTAACAGATCGATTGATGATGTGTACTTTTTTGTAATGACTTTTTGAGAAAATTGATGAAAAAGTTTATGCTTCGTTACGTTTATTAGAACATGAAAATGATCATCAACGACAAGCTTCACAACCGAGAAAATCCTGCACACTTTCATTTTTTCACATCGCTCGACCCCCTCTGGGTAAATGCATCTATATTATATACCGATCGAGCCCGTCAGCCATCTGAGTGCGTTTCCTCGCAGACCAAACTTATTTTTCGATTGTAACATGCTCTTCCCTTTAAGAAAAGTAGTCCGAGTAGACGAGATATACGTCCAAGAATCTTCAACCTTGCCTTGCACTATTAAAAATTTGGATATCGAAAAAATTGAATGATAAACTGGGATAGCATTCTTGTACTGTTATACTCGGGTCAAACACTTGAATGATTGAAATCAGTGATAATAAATTATTGCGTGAATCCCTGGGGAATCTTTTGAAAGACCAGTACACGGTGAGGTGTCTGTCAATTGACAACAAAGAAAAAACTATTAAATATCGAATTTTCCCCACGGATCCTCACATTCGAATTTCACCACGCAAGTGCGCAAGTGCGAGTATCGTACTTCTGCGCGTGTACTATTCACCACGGGCCGATGAATTTTCCGAGCGAAAGATCCGCGGTAAAGAGCCGATCATTGCCGAACTCGATTCGAGTGCAGGACACCGGGGTCCGCTCGAGAATCCGCTCGACCCACGACGCGGAAATTTTGTTTTGGTGCTTATTCTGACAGCCGACGACAGGCTGGCGTCGGTTGGGGCGAGCTCTAGCTCGGGATTATACTCACGTAATCAGCAGCAGGAGGAGCAGACGACGCGCAGTGGAGTACAAGCAGAGGATCGGTTTTGGCCGGCCCCGAGGAACGTGCGGAACTGCAGCTGGATGATCTTGCTGGTTTTCTTCGCGTAACGCATATATATAAACACTGGACGGGGGAGGCGCGGAGGGGCAGGCTGGGGTAGCTGTCGCGTTTTTCAGCTCCCGACGCACACCAGCTGAGACATGTGTATACACGCTTATGTGTATGTATACATGCGTATGTGTATATATATCTAACTCGCGATCCTCTCTCTCTCGGACCGACTGATCGGCCTAATTGGCACGTGTCAGCCTTTATACGGACTGCCGCCCCGCTCCACCAGCTTCTCCTTCCACGTCACGCACACTCGCTCTCTCTCTCTATAGCGAGCGCGTCGCGGCCCGGCCGCTCTCGCGATCCCATCAATGAGTGTGGGATGCCGATTTTCGGCGGATCACACACGCAAGGTCGCCCACGAGGAGCACAACACCGTTTCCATCGCGCGTGTACGTATGGCCCACCCGCTCGACTACGCACTGTTCGAGCGATCCAACCGATTCCCTACACCCTCGTCGTCCCCCGCCGGGTTGGGGAGGGGGAAGGTCGTACCGGAGGGGTGGCGTGAGCCATGAAAAATTGAACGATATATTGCACAAATAACATCGGCGATATCGAATCGGTGATTGAGCGGCGATTCATCTGGTGATTGTCATTCGGATTAACTTTTGATATGCATTGCAGACTTGAATGTTAACCTAGATGACAACTGGCAGGGATTACTATGGTTTTGATGGTAATGTTAACCCTTTGGTATGAACCCATTTTTATTCACCCGCGTAAGAATATATTCTTTCGTATCAAGTACAGATGAGCTTCGCGTTTGTCTATACTTCGTATGAAGTTTAATGAGGCATTGTCAAACTTGGATTTTCTTTTTTCTAAGTGTGGCTGATGTTTGGGAAACTATATAGATGCTATTCTCACGAACTTTGCTAAATCTTGAATTTTTCCTTCACTTGCATTCTGGAAACTTCACTCCAAGATCGAATGAACTTAAGCTAATTTTATTGGCAATGGAAAATGAGAAAAAGTTATGACAATTTTCGGCCACATGAGTAAAATTTGACCAAACCTCAATTTCTCCGTGTAGAAATTTAGTGAAACTTCCAATAGCTTGAGGCCGAGTTTATAAAAACTTGATATCTACGTCTCTTATTCATGTTCGGGGGGGGGGGGCGGGGGGTCACTTGCGAGTGTCGATTTCAGATCGATATCCATCGTCGACATACATTTGTTTTAATGCTTCGAATTAATTAACGCACGTCTTGTTGGATACTTTGGACTAGCCTGAATAGACATGGTATTCTAATAGTGTTCCTATATTAGGGGAAACAATACGTTGAGCGCCATATATATACTTTTTTCCATTAGACCGAGTACCTGTGGAGCTAACAAATTGAAATGATTAATTGATTAGTTGTATCGGTAGTTATTAAAAGCTTATCATCGTTAGAGACGCTTCGTCCTCGTGCGGTTAAGTTTTCACGTGTTTCAGTACTCTGAGCAATTTGCATTACGATACTATGAATCTTCGAACGATCTATTTCTATTAGCACCGAAACGTCCTCAGCTCTACGAAAAATCTGCGTCATTTTCATGGTGATAAAATCGTAGAACACATGGAACTGTTGGAATGACGATTCAGTATGACACTTCTTTCCTGAATAAATTCACCAGAAGGATCCGGCGGTTTATGAGCAATAAACATTAATATGGAGAGAGATCATGTGTTTGAAACTATAATATAGTTTCCTTATCAATCGAGTCTTTCTGAGGTTTTATTGATCATTGTTAGCTCGAGATTTCCATTATTGAACAATCTTTGTCAATCAACCTCTGAGCTTCCAGATAAATGCAAGCAGTATTTTTTATTAATAAGACAAACTTATTAATAATAAGACAAATTTTAATAATAAGACAAACTTCCTTACACTGAAAGAAATACGTCATCCATGGGCTACTAAATACGATTGAATTTGGTGAGGTTCCAGAAAATATTTAGTACACTTGCCGCGTAGATAAAAAAAAAAATAATATTTTCCGTTTAAAAAACGTGTTTTGACAAAATCTCCCATATCGAAAGCCTAGCCGTTGCATATTCATTTTTCCAATTAGACCTCCGTGGACATTTGTCCAGGATTATTCTAAAATTCAAGTCCTTTTGCTATCACTCTCTTGTCTATTAAGACTCTATATTGATTCTAAACTATAATAGTCGAAATTGAAAATAATTGATTCGGAACCATTTTAGATTAAAATTTCTGAACGCTTCGGTCGCTTCAAGCGTGAAATGTCAGTTCTTGTTGATTGATAATTAATTTTGGGTAATATTCAATTATGCATGCACGAATTGTTGATGAGATTATTCTTCGCTTTTACTTTTTGACCCACTTATCTGATAGTAGGGTACCAGACTGATACCAGACTGATTATCTTCAAAGGTTTTACCTTGATTTTTTCCTTTGACAACTGGACCGATTTCCGTTTGATTAAAAGCCAAAATCGCGCCATTACCTACGAGAATAATGGATTTATCTTCATTCTCGGAATTATGAAAACCACCCCGATTCCATTAAGATTTTTCAGCCGTTTAAAATCATCTCGTTAAAAATCTTACGCGAAACGTGTTTTGCACAGCGTACAATTCAATTGTCAACTGTGCCAAAGCAAAACAGGTAAAGAAAGCACGAAACAAAACATAAACATTCCCGCGAGAGCTTCTAAATATACCCGGTGGGTTTTTGAAAATAGTCGGGAGCTGCTCGCATTCGTCTTAATTTGAATGGCTGCACATCTGCCGGCTTCGAATTGACGGCTGAGCGTTGAATTAGTCGCTATATACATGTGTATGTATTTCGAAACAACTCGCATGCTCGCGAGTCCGATTGTACAGCGCGTGCCTCAAAGCGTGAAACTATAACGAGAGGAGCACGACACTTCCAGCGGCTGACTAATATAGTACGCTTTTTCTTCGGCTGAAGTTATGATTATGAATCGCAATTGTCGTATTTAACGTGCGAGTTTCGTATAAACGGAGAAAAAACTCGGGTAAAAATTATCATTATCGATGGTAACGTGATAAAAGACTGGCAAAATCGAAAATCTTACTGCGGAACTTCTAGAGAAAAAGAACACTGAAAGTTACATATATGAAATATTGAATCATCAAAATTTTGAGTCGAGTTGAGATCCCGGTGGGACCAAAAAATTTTTCAGAAGCAAAACTAAAATGTAAATGAAACTAATAAAAATAAATCGATTATAAATCACCGACATAGTTGGTATCGTATCGAGCACGTGACGCAAAAATGAAAATAAATTATTAAAATATCTCTATAGAAGAATCGAAATTGTGAGAAACTCTATAGTAAAACTAACTGGAGCGTCAGTCTGTGACTAAAACTGCAGATATACCAGCAAAAATTACCATCTCAACAAGAATATTTCTCCTCGCGTACAACAAGCACGAGATCCGCGAACTCACGTGTGCCCAGTATATCAAACGATTATTGATCTTACGCTCGTTTAATTCGACGTGACAATGAATCCTCGCAATTGGTCGGAAAATCGTTTTTTTTTCTCACCAACGTTTTGAGAAGCTGTTGATTGGGGCTAATACGGCAATATACTCGGTGATGATTTTTCCGAATAAGATGCGCGTCGCGTGGGTTTTTCTCAATGAAAATTGGCCAGATTGGTTCGTCACGACGTACGAGCGACAAGAAACGATTGTGCAACCATGAATGGGCATATTCCAAAGGGAAGCCATTCGAATCCATGCGCGCTCTAATCGATCCGCCTGAGATACATATACAGACGGACGAAAATTCAAAACAATCAGACACTTCCCCTCAATTTCTCGACACACTCGCGTCCTCGGCTATCAATTAATTTGCAGCAGCTAATCCGATGGGACGACCTTCCCACTTTGAAAGATCCCACTGCGTACTTACATGCGTATTAATGTAATATAAAAGAGTGCGCGCGTTTCGGTCATGGCCTGTGTGGTGAAATAAATTACATCTCACCGTTAGCTGGGCATTCAGCGTGCGCGCCGCGTCGGACGTACTCAATTGTACAATCCGCGCTTTATCGTTAATATAATTGACTCCGGTCAAAAGAGCCCGCGTCAACTCGATAAGGATCTGGCCGTTGCATAATCCGATAGAAAATCAAAAGGGATTGTCAATTGAAATTGCGCGCTCCCTCGGAGTGGCAATCACTCTTTTTCGAAGAATTTCCGATTTTTGCTTCTCTCTGTTTTGCTCGCGAGCGTAATTAACTCGAACGAATCGCTATCGCGCGCGGGTATGTGAAAATTAATGCAGCGAAATTGGGCAGCGCGGTTTTGTGTAAACAGCTTAATCTCGGGTTTGTTTGTTTTTCGAGGCTGTGCAAGACCGCGTTGAGCGTGATTTTTTTTTTAACGGGATACGCGCCAATCTCATTTTGAATCTTGGAAAAACAAGGTACTTCCGAGTGTTTTCCGCGTTATAGAAATAACTGTGTGACAACGCGAGGTAATGAGATTTGCGCTTTTCGAACGGCAGGACAGGTGAATTATTAAGTTTTATCATATTGGATTAAGTCGGAAAAATCGGATAAAGAATGTTTCCCTCGATCCTTCTTCGAGCATCACGGCCATAACTACCGGGCTTCGCGAAGTAATTATTTCAAAGTAACAAACGTGAGATATGCGCTTCCATTGAGTGACATCTCGAGTTTGACTCGTGTGCCGGGTAATTGTGTTTACAAATATTGCAAACCGAGTTTTCTGCTTCTACGTGCTTCGATACGTCATGATTTCCTTCCTTCCGTCGTCAGTCCAGGTCGAGCATGAAACTTACCCATTTAATTGACTTGTATACTTTGTCAACTCTACTTTGAAGAATGAAAACAATTGATGCACATATAGCGAAGTCATTATGCTCCGATTAGCGAGAGAAACGTGTCTTTTCTGCCGTGTTGTATCGGAGAGAAATTATTTTATCAAAACTATCGGGTTATTCTACCAGTTAAATGCGGATGAAATACCTAATACGCATTTTTATTTCAATATTAGATAACTTTTATTGTTCGTTAATTAATCTTTTCTTAAATAAGCATTGACGCAATTGAATTTAGGATTTTTATTTATCACTCGTTTGTGTATATCCCGGTTCATACCAATGCAGATGATAATAATAATGTCATGTTGAGGTAGTCATTTCTTAGAATTTTGATTTCTTGGCAAGTTAGTTTTTTTCCAATTGCCCAACAAGGTTTGCCGAGATTTCGAATTATATATTCAAGAGTTTCATTATTTTCTGACGTACAAACACTCTTCATAAATTGAGATATTTTTCCATTCGTAAACTAATGAACAAAAAAAAACAATATTCCAGCATTCATAACGTTTTCATTTAGCGTCAAATCGACTCAATTATATCCGAGATTATTTGATTTCTTATGCAGCTATCTGGGAAATTTATGATGGAGAAAAATTTATTGAATTTGAGAGATCCAAATACTGGAAGACATTTATCTCACATGGTTTTGCGAGCCGCGAAAATCCGTCGATTTCGAAGTTCTCCAGGGTTGTGATGAAGCTGAATAACGGAAGTATGAAAATAATATTTTTCGAATCACATTTGATCTCATAACGTATGTCGTAAAATTTCAAAGCTGATTTTATTGGTAAATTTATCTATTTTCAGGGACTCGGAAGAATTACACAAGAAAAAAAATAACATTATTGATCATCAATTGAATTACATTGGGATATAACTAGATTTTTTTATTACCTTTAAATTTTGTCAGTACATACATATACTTCATGTTGAGAAAATCATTAATCAAAGCAGTTAGGACCAGTTCTCGACACGATGAACAACAAACCTTTTACAATTTAATGAGCTGCTCTGCCTCAGAGTTAGGAATCGGACGTAAATCTTGAAAAATTCAATAAACACGATGAACTTGAACTATTGTTTTTGCTTTGCATCCCTTTTTGTCATCCCCCACCAAGGAGGTGAAAGTCCCGATACGATACGGAGTGTAATATTGATACTTATATCAAGGAGTATGGAGTGTAATACCCATCTTTTCTCATCCCCGTCTATTGCAATCAACAAGAATTTTTGCTATGAAAAGAACAAGGGTAGGATGCCGTGTGATCTTAAAAGTACTGTAAATAAACTCAAACTCGATATTTCATTCCCTTAGTAATGGTTGCTATACAACAGTTGTATGAAAAAATGAAGTTTTGTCATCGCTAAACGGATCTTGAACTGATTTTCCCTTTCTCGTAGCATTGGTTACTAGGGATGACAATAACGGTTGCTACGGGAAATATCTCGTCGATTGTCGATCCCCGTGAGTATTCGGGCTCTAACAAAAATTTACGAGGATCTATAGGGAACTTCAAAGGAAAACCGCTGCCAAGTGCCTTAGCAGTATGCTTTCTCAAAGAGGCTTCAACATCACCCACAAACGCGTCCCAAACCTGTATTTTCACCTTTCCACTAGCGTAGATACTATCATCTATTTTTCAAAAATTACAAAAAAATTATTTAATCAATTCAATTCGTATCTTTGTGACTGTGTAAAGTGTCGTTCTTTTTCAATTGACCAAACTATGTTGCGAGTGTTGATGTCTGACCGGGCACTCTTATTATTTGATCAAATGCAACAAAGCAAACTGTTCTAGGTTCTACACGATGCGAGACATTTGGACCTGCATAATTTTTCGATCAGTTCATCTTGTGACTGTCGGTTAAATGGCGGTCAAAATCGATCCGCATTGCCTTTAAGTCCGTATTTAGCACACTTGAAGACTCATTTTGATCATTTTCGACGGCAAAAGACACCAAATTTTCTCAATTTTCTCTATAGTACGTTGAAAATACTGGAAACGAAACTTACATCTATTTTTTTCCCCATTAGCAACGGTTGCTAGGGCGGTGAACAACGGTTGCTAAGGAGCTAATTGGGAAGATTTTGCTCTTTGCCGTCGAAAATGATGGAAATAGGTCTTGAATTATCAATTTCCAACCTTCATAACGGTTGCTAGGGAAGTAAACAACAGTTGCTATGAAGAAAATAGAACAATTCAGTGTCCTTGGCCATCGAGTGTGACTTAAAACTGATTTTCCGGCTTGCTCCAATGAGCACTCATAAGGATTTGTGAGAAAACACGTTAGAAACGGTTGCTAGGGAAATAACCAACGGATTTTTCTGAAAATTGAACTTGAGTTAGATCTTGCCACAACTAACCGGTGTGCAAAATTTCAAGAAGATCGGGCCATTCCTCCGAAAGTTATCATGGATGGAAGAAACGAGAAAATACACACCTTAGTAACGGTTGCTAAGGAAATAACCAACGGATTCCGCTGAAAAATGAACTCGGCCGAGATTTTGCCGCGACTAACCTGTGTACAAAATTCCAAAAAGATCGGACTATTTCTTCGAGAGTTATCGTGGACGAAAAAAAACGTTACACACATACATACATACATACATACATACATACAAACATACATACATACATACATACATACATACATACACACATACACACATACAGACACTTTTGGATTTCCATGTTTTTCGACCCGTAGATCACGAAAATCGAGGTCCCGAGGTCTGATTCGGTGGGTCGATTTTTGCCCCATTACAAAGCTTTCTCTTTGAGAAAGCAAAAACTTACAACTTTATCGCGTTCCAAAAAACAGTGTTACATATTTTTAGTATTTACGAAAATGAAGGTTCCGAAGAAGTCTGATTAGAGATGCCGATTTTTACCTAAACCCAAAGCCTTATCTTTGAGAAATGAAAATATTAATGACCTCACTGTTATTTTATTATAGTACATTACTCCTAAGTATAAAGTAACGACACACAAGTATTTCCACAATGAATTTCATCAATTTTCAGCCGGCAATCCTTGCCTGTACGAAATTTTAGAGTGGGGGAGAAAACTGTCTCACGGCTAGTCTCTGCTCCTACTGCAAATTTAAAAGAGAATCCAGTAACATCGTCACAATTTCAACAATTTAGAATAATTTGGCAGAACCACGCCGTCAAGTTTCGCGTGCCCTCGAAAAAATGATCTACAAAAGTCCCCAGTTCAGTCATTACAGGATCGCCACGCGTGTTGACGAACAGCAAACAAAAAGCAATATTGCGCCTCGGCTCATCACTGAGCGAGTAACAGCCGTGTGAAATTGAATAGGGAAAATTCGAGTTTACTTTGGTATGACAGCCGAGCCAAACAAGCTGGATCGGTCTATACGCTGGTGCACGCGCGCTAGGATAGGAAGCGGAACGAGGCATCAGAGCAGCCGCGGGAGGAATCCAAGCGCACGAGGAAATATGTCGAGCTAATTGATCGTATATGCGCGACAACCGCGGGTGTGACGCGAGCGCGAGCGCAAGCGCGTCAATCCATGCGATCAAATCGTGCGGGCCACGCCGCCGGAGGATCGAAGGCCCCGCTGTTCACGTGCGTTGTCCCATGGGGAATTACCCCGTATGGTTTTTCCCAAGTGGGAGAAAACAAGCGCGAGGTGAAAGTCCCTCGAGCGTTAGACGATTCGCAAGGTCGATCGCCGAGATTCGGGTTTATGTGCGTATTGTATACTGTAAATACCCGACAAACCGATGACTCCATGGAATTTTTTTCATCAGTCATACGTGCGTGCGTGTTTTGTCGACTGATTTGTCATTTTTTCTCTAGTATATGATTCTTTCTTTCCCGAGAATTCGTGAATTTTTTAATTTAAGGAAGATGTGGAATAGAAAATGAAACACTGGAACCAGATACCATCGTCTTCTGACCTGTAAGAATAGCCACTTCAAACATCCTTCTCTGAAGAATCTATTCTTCTGCAATGAGTTATTCCACAATCGAAATATGTAACAACACCCTCTCGAATTTTGTTTAAAACTCTGGTATCTTGAACTACAGGAAGCTTATCTAAATTTTCAGAAACAGAAATTGATTATTTCGATTTTTTTTTTATTTTATATTGATTTGTAACTTGAACATTTTCTTTCACAGAATTCGGGATTTAAACAAAAATATGCATAACAAAAGTCGTAATGAAGATTCTTGAAAATCAATGACATTTTCGGGGTCAGTGGGTTAAATTCCATAGAAATAGAAGTTCATTGACACCTAGACTATGATGGATGGAAACGATATTCGTACACATGTTTCCGAAACTCCTTTCGCGTGAGTTCAAGAAGAGAAAAGAATTTCTAGTTCTTATCGGCATTTCTCATTACTTAAAATTGACCTAATTTTTTCTTGCCTGTGAATTTCTAGCTTTATGAATCCTCCAACTAAGCATCGAGATAAATATTAGTCTTGATAGAAATTAATTTCTATAATTTTTCAGAAACGCATCAAATATTTACTTACTCGATTGAGAAGCAATACTTTCGAACCAATTATATTCATTAGAAAATATGGTACATTTACTTATCCCTTGAAAACTATTTACATAATATATTCCAAGACGTTTTCTGGGTCTTGTTGAGCTGTTTTTGAGATTCATTGTAGAAGCCATAATCTATAATCGATTCGTTTTGGCCTTCTTCCATCAGCGCAAATTTCAGGTGACTCACTCAGCTATGGAGAGAAGTTGTTTTCTATTTTTACCATTTTGAATCATACGTCATATAATTTGAATGTGAAGTTGATTCTCAATCTGCGAATCTTGATTAATGAGCATTCATTAGAACTTTCTAATAGAAATCATTTTGAAAGTAATCTCTAAATATGAATAGCAGATCGTTTCTGGGAACCGGGGGTTGGCGCGCGAAATGAGCTGGAGGGTACATATTATTAAATAGATACATATTATAGTAACATATTATTCAAATTATGTTACCCTATTAGAAATTTTATATGGATATCGGTACATTACAGTTAAAAAAAGAAGAATGCTCATATTAAATGATGCAATTTCGAATTTTGAATGAATTCTTAGTTTTCTTGTGGGGTAAACCGTCATGAAATTTAAAAAAAAAAGTTTTTTTACACAAATATTTAGAGTTTTCTAGAAGAACGTTTAAAATTTGAAAAAAATGGTCACAGTGGTATTATCCCTTGAAAAAATACCAAATGATGAGTAATAGCCATATTTACAAAACCAAACAGTAACGGCCGCCGCGACTGTTTGGGAATTTCACGAATCATTAAATTAGATCCATTAAAATTCATATCTGGATTCGAAATTGAAAGAATAAATTGAAAGAATAAACGACCTAGACCTATATAATTATGATTCACGAATTCCTAAGTTCACGACCTACAAGCTACAACTAAAGATTGGAATGACATTGCGCTATTGTTATGGAATTGTCAGATTCAGGAACACTAAATTAAAATTCTTATGAAATAATTCGACTATAATTTGATGATACGTGGTTTTATTATGGATACAGAGAAAATATGAATTACCGTAGACAATATTAACATTCTGAACTTGAGCTCATCGCAAATTGAAGCATTTCCTGAGTTAAAGAGTCTATGCTTATGTAGATAAATGCAAATTCTACTGGGAGTTAATAGATCTTTCATTCCCGTTCGATAATTATAAATTATCATATTTTAAAAAATCATTTCGAATTTCAAAGAGCAACAGTCTCGTGTTGAAAGAAGAAAAATTCTCGATGAATAACATCCCAGCTCGATTGCCTCTCATTGGGTGGTTATAAAGTGTCTGAGAAAGTTTTTTCCCAGTAGATTGTATGTATGTAAATATCTACTGTAATTACCATGCCTTTTTATTATACTTACAATGACTTAGACGGAATTGATTGATTCTGCTTACAACAGTAAAACTTGAGTGATTTCGTCATAAATCAATTTTCATATGGATAAGCAGGATAAATGCTAGTAAATTAATCGTGACATTTTATTATTTGAACAATTTTACATGCGTTCAGATGTCGTGACTTTCATAACGAAGTGGTTTTCCCAGTATTATTCAATGGTTTTAGTATGAAATTAACTTTATAAGTACGCTGAATTAATGAACTTCAATGTGTAAATAATGATCCTCTCGTCTGTGCATTGGCAAACCATTTATGTACTTACGCCAAGTATGCAGTATTATATCTGTTACAATCTACACTACAGAAACTGTATGTTTGGATTGCTCATCCTGTCGGTCATCCGCTGAATAATAGTCAAATATCAGAAAATTTCAAGTTCCATTTATAAGTTACATTTGTTCGAAGAAACACATATGCACGTATGTATTAAATTCAATAGATATTATCGAATTTAATTCCTATTTTCCTATGACTATACCTATACTCGTTTGGTGATAATTCATTTAAATTATCGAGTATAATTTATTACCAGAATCGTTAAAATAATCCGGTGGTTATGAATCCCACCATTCGATTGATATCCAAACTTTTCCTATAAATCAAACTTCCTTCTGACTGAAAATTTTCTTCTAATAATCTTTTTCCCTTATTATCCTGCCAGTAGAAATGTTTATTTATGCGACTAATTCAAGTTTTTACCTCTCTCTTATGCAAGTGAAAAATGTCTTAAAAACTGCTCAGGACGCGCAGGTGAAACGATCACTTTGGCAAATCACATGGTAAACATATGTGATAGTAAAAGTGTTAACCATATGACGGGGCATAAACTTGAAGTAACGAATGCGCCACACAAAGGCTATCATTCACTTATTTCATTGAATATGACAAATAGTCAAAGTCACTCAATTCGGGTACGTTGTCAACACGTGCTGCCAATGAGATGAGAAAGCCTGGTTGGTTGATTAGTAAGATATGAGCACTTTGATTTACCTGTTCATACAGATATAATGAGAGTACTTTTAAGGAGTTTCGTAAGATTCGAGGATTTTTATGCTCTAAGTTATGAGGATAGTATAGAAAAAAATTAGCGAGAAACTCAGGAAAACTCTTGGAAACGAAAAGATATTATCCAATGATTAGATGTATGCAAATATCATATGCTTGGGTTGGTCGTGGATCAAAATATCAAGGGTTTTTCATCCTCTCCGTAAGAGACAAGTCACAACTTGAAGGATAATCAAACTAAAGACCAGCTTATAGAAACGAGCCATAACGCGAACTTACGCTGTTCAAAATCTCTTATGCTACTATTGATTTTATGGATACGGTTATTCATATTTCACACGAAAACATCCCTCCAGCTCTAAAATACGTTTTACTGATCCATCTAACTTCTAGAAATGACTGCGCAGCAAGAAGATCCGCGCGCGCGAGTCGGAAAAGCTCTAGTCCATTGGCGCATACGCTATACGCTGCGCGCTATAATGTTGGAAAAAGCCGAGACGAATGATCGCGCGGTAAAGAAACGTGCGATTCTTCGTCGGTGCGCATATATATCGATTGGCTCGAGAAAATTGAGTCGCGGATACACACACACGTATACATATGTACGTGACTCGGCGAAACTCGCGCAAGTAAGCTCGACCGCGGGTTCCCCTTGATTCAACTGCGCCAAGTTGCTCGCGCTTTTAATCTTATCTCGGCGCATCGGATCTCGTCGGCGCGTGAAAATCGCGACGCGGAAACGCGTACGCCATACGGAGAAACGATACGCATCGTGAGAAAAACGACGGTCCTTGTACGCGAGCGTCGTATCGGGCAATTATAGGACGAAAAGCGCGAGGAGAGGCTCGAGCGAGTTCGATATATATATATTCGCATATACACGTATACATATAGCATATAGGTCTTGAGAGACGCGAGTCGACGAGCCGCCGGTTCGAGGCGACACTCGCCAGTTACAACCAGTTTCAATTTAAACTTCATGTGTTGCGGTTTGCTCGAGCGACGTCGGCCGCGCCTCGCGTGCGCGCCAGCTCCGCAACCGATATGTAATATATATGTGTCGCGTCGCGAGAGTATGGCCGGCACCAACCCCCGCGCGAGTGAGGCCCACGCTCGCGACCACTGTATACGGGACACCCGGTGGTCGGACGAGTCGAGTCGCCGCCGCCGCATCGTATGGTCCTTCCATCGAGTCGTTTACGTGGAAAGGAGAAACTAGTGGGATCTGTATAGATTCGGCGATTTTTCGCATCGGGCATGTTTAACTCGCTGATTTTAGAGTAGTTGGATATGTGGGCTGCGAAAGTAGTCCCTCGAGGAGTACCATAGAATACTGTGGTATATAATGGAATGCTGGAAAATATTTATTTGGATATAAGATTTTTTGTCCACTTGCGGCATGCAAGGACAGGCTGGTATTATGACCCTGTTAATAGTGGATCACCTTTTATGTCGACATATCAATAGTAACTTTTTTTGATAATGTTACTATTGACACGCTCACAGTATCTGTCTGTTCCTGTCTTACTAGAACAAAAATGGTTATCCTTGCAATATGATCTCTTTCCGTGTAGAGTGAGTGAATCGAAGGGCTTCTCACTTCAGTACTCCATAAAAATCGCCAAGGTACTTTATATGGTACTAAAGTATTCGACGTTTTCATCTGATCAGCATAACATTTTCGATTATTGATAAAACGTTCTAATCTGAGGAGTAGTCTTTAGTTAATGTAAGCAAGAATAAAGGATATTATCCATCCATGAAAGCACAGTACTCCATAGGAACTCCCTCTAGGAGTATTTGAGCGAAAAACCTATCGGAAGGAATACTGTGAATACTAAAGGAATATTTTGGAGTACATGAAGAATACTAACAGATACCGTGGCATACCTGAAGAAACAAAGAGGAATACCAAAGATTATCCGACGCATTTACGAAAGGATACATTGGAATTAATACGTGAGTCGCCCATCAGTTAGATGAGACTACGAGTCACGAATCGGATGCAGAAAGGGGAAGAGTGGAAAATCATCTTGACAAGAATATACCTCCAGGACTCAGACTATTATCTCTACGATATTTATTCTCGAACCAAGAATTGATACATATGAGGAATCGCCAGTCAATCACAAAATTCTATCGGAGCGTCACGGCCAGGAGGGAGAAGCTCACTCGAGAGCTGGCCGTCGGTTTTAATCCTCTGCTGTGTTAATACATGGGCTGTAGGCGCTCACGTGCCCGGTCGCGTGCGCCAAATTGAATTTACGTGGCGGGCAATTGCCAGCGCGAGATCGCACATAAATATCCATATATGCGCTGATTTGCGCCGAGTGTCCCCTATGTATCCTATGTAATTATTGCTCCCTCGCACACGAGAGTCGCGCGGCTGCTCTGTTGTTGTTTTCGGAGCCCGCAATCAGCTGATGTACCGGCAGTTATATAGGATCGTTGTTTTGGTTCCGGTGTAGCGGCGACTCTCTCGAGTTTTCTCCCCGCGACCATCTTCTACTTTTCATAGATCGGCCGGCTATGGAGGATTCCGCTTTTGATGTCGTGGATGTCGGGTAGCACCTATCGCGGCGCGAAGTATCTCACGTTTTCTTGGAAACTAAATTTCAATGTAAAATCAACTGTTTGGGATATTATTGTTGATATTGCTTGTATTCTGACGTTTGTGCCTAGGGTTGGGTCAACCTGTAATAATTACTTTACTGATTAGACTCGACTACCAGGTGGATAAAAGAGAAGTTTAAATTATTTTCCTATCCACTAAAATTATTCTAAAATACCTAATAAATACCTACTATTATACCTACTAAATGAAAATTAGTTGCACTTATGATTAATTATTATCAAAATCTTGACTTTGCCTTGGTTACAAGTGTAGTGAGACACTTGACAAAGTTAGTTTGAATATCAAGAGTCAACTAAAATTGGCTGTTTTCTGGAAACGCTGATAGAATCTGCTATCATCGCCGGGATGTATATCTTATAGCATTTGGGTTTGGGTTATACTCTTCCGGTATTTGTTACGTGATTCACGATGCGCATTTCAGTGAAAATGACACTCATAGCAGACCGAAGCTATTAAATTAATGCTGTTCGATTCAACGGCTGACTAGTCGATGACGCTTCGGAATATGAAGTATTCTTAGAATAATCTAAATACAATGAATGTTCACTTTATTACAATTTAATTTCATATTGATCCATTAGAAGATGAATACTCTCTTGAATCGAGCATTTGAATGAGCTTCAATTTATCGAGGAATCGATAAAGATTGAGAATATTTGAGAAAATTTCTCTCAACAACTGAAAGGACGTAGAGATGCCTTCGAATTTAGTTTCATTCCATGGTTCAAAAAAGTTTGGAAAGTTTTGGTTACAAAAGCTTCGTAGAAAAAGTTAGCGTAGTTCTGTGCGGAAAGATGAATTTTCATTTATAAAGATAGAAGATGAAACCTACTGAATGGCATATCAATTACCTCGTAATTCAAGTACAGATACACAATCGAAGAGTATCCCAACAGACGTTTCAATCCATACAATTCGAGTATTCGACTTTTTCTTATTGCGGTTCAACGACTCGGCTCACCCTGGTTTTTTTTCCTCCAATTTTTAATTACGATCGTGGCCACGAAAAATACCCCGGCAAACGAACGGTCGCAGTCGCAATCAGCGATCAATTATGAAAATCAAACTCATACGCGGGGCTCGACGGGCTTTCAATGATTCCTATATCCAGATTGAACTGCCGCGCCGAAACAGCCGCTCGATCATCATCCGAATGGGTCAGTGGCACGAGTAAACAAGAAAAACGCTGGATGCACATATATACAGGCCGAGCGAGACCGAGCCTCCAACTCATCTCCATTTGCCCCGTTATAATCAGCGATATCTGTCTGGAGGCTCGGACGGGTATATGCACAGGCCGCGATTATACAGGGGAAGAATGGATCCGGATCCAGTTGCTTTTCATTTCCATTGACGAGGATGACGCGGCCTTTGCAAGTGCACGAAACTCCCGAGAGCGAGTTAATTGCTGTGCCACATGTACGAGATTCGGATGAGATAAAAGTAAGCCAAGTGCTCATCTCTTGTCTATGCGACATCCAGACACAACGTGTTAAATGACTCGAATTGATGCGCAATTGCCGTACAAACATTATCTTGAAATCATTCTAATACTTGCTCAACTCGCCGTCCGCGTTGCCACGGAACTTCGCGACAAGTTCAAAACATTGGAATCATCCCGCCCGACGATGTAAGTAATTTGTCACTCGAGTGTGAACGTGATTCATCTCTCGTATACCACCAAACCGTATCATCCGAATCCCTATTCTTTCATGCGGAATGATTAGTCAATTAAATATGTTTTATATACAGAGGTGAGTTTATACCATTATTCTGACAAATTTTACTTTCTACATTTAGAATCGTTTAAAAACTACTGCTTATCCGTGAATATTTCATAGATACATTCATGTATAAGATACAGTCGATGGCTACCGAGAAGAAATACACATTCGAGAGTCGCCCGAAGTAGGAAAACTCATTTCATGGTGTATTTTCTTGAAGAAATTGTTTTAAAGTTACAACGAGCATTCATACGAGCTCATTCTTTGTCAATGATATTTTAAACGATTTTTCAAATAAATAAACTATCAAGGGGGGTTTTCCTTCGTTGGCAGATTCTGCAGGAATTTATCTTTCTTTCTGGGAGGATTGTGATATGTATCTTTTTTCGTGGGGGGATTTGAGATGCGCCTATCCGTGGAAAGTTTAGCATGTGCCTTTTTACATGTGCTTTTATTGTATTCAGAATTTCTAAGAAGCACACACATGAGAAATAGCAGTTACAAAAAATGCCGGTTCCCCATTGAAAACGGAGGGGATATCTCACTGACAGCTTTTGGAATCGATTTTCAATCAAGGGTAATTTTTATTTTCTTCTTGAAGAAAACCTTGTAGAAATAAATTATATTATAGAATATGTAAACTCTCAGTTTTCACACGAAAAATTATCCCTGAAGTCATCTGTACATTTCCTATGATCATTCCGGGTTATCATCACAATGAAATTTTGTGGATATCATGATCAATGAGCAGAGATGTAGCTTAGTTTTGAATAATTGTAGTAGAATTTATTAAATTTTAACAATATACTGCACAGTAGGAAATTGAGATAGGGGTATGATTTTGCGAGGGGCGACTCACTAAAATTTTCCGTCAGAGAATACTAAAGAATACCGGGGAGTACCATGGAGTTCGGAGGAATACCATGGAGTACCATGGAGTACGAGGGAATACCGTGGAGTACTGAGGAATACTAAGGAGTACCAGGGGAATACTAAGCAATACTAAGGAGTATCAGGGAATACTAAAGAATATATATATATATATATTCCACCCAGAGAATATTTTTTTTTCATTCGGTCTCTTTTTGTAGTTCTGTGGTAGAAATCCTATGAGGTGGTAAGAACTAAAAAAGTCGACCGCCGAAGCGTACCGTTTTTTAAGTGCATTTTCAACGCGATTATTTTCTATGTTATCGGAGCTAAATTCATTTCATTTGTACATTATCCGACGTAAAATTTTATGCTCTTTCAGAATCTGGGCTCAAAATTTTGATTGGACATCAAGAAAAAAAAATATGTCCGATTTAAACATAAAAAATGCAAAAATTTTCGGAAAAAAAAATTCTCGATTTTTTTTTGCAATGTTACCGCTATAGACCCATGCTCTTATTGTGATCAGAGGTGATCACGATAGTTGAAGTTTATTGGAGAATTTTTTTGTAATCATTGAACCACTTCTCTTTACAATATGTCGGCAAGAACGTAAATATTTTACAACAACCTAAGCTAATTTTTTTCTCGGAAACTATCGAGTTAAACACAAAATATCTAGGAACAAAAACACCTTAGAATTGGCCGAAGAGTATACTCAATTTTTTTCATAACCTTTAGAGATGATTTTTGGTTTTTCAAAATTCAAAAAAATGGCAATTTTCGAAAAATTCGTTTTCTTCTTCTGAAAAAATTTCAGGGTATTCTTTGATCGATCATAAGACATTTTAATTCTATAAAAATTTTAACCCAACTCAATAGTTTCCGGAAAAAAAATTATTCAAGTTAACATATTCTGCTCTTTGCATTTTAAAAAACCAAAAATCATCCTTAAAGTTTATGAAAAAATTTGAGTGTACTCTTCGGCCAATTCTAAGATGTTCTTGTTCTTAGATATTTTGTGCTCAACTCGATAGTTTCCGAGAAAAAAATTAGCTTAGGTTGCTGTAAAATATTTACTTTCTTGCCGCCATATTGTAAAGAGAAGTGGTTCAATGATTACAAAAAAATTCTCCAATAAACTTCAACTATCGTGATCACCTCTGATCACAATTAGAGCATGGGTCTATAGCGGTAACATTGCGAAAAAAAATCGATAAAATTTTTTTTTCCGAAAATTTTTGCATTTTCTATGTTTAAATCGGCCATATTTTTTTGTTTTGATGTCCAATCAAAATTTTGGTTCCGGATTCTGAAAGAGCATAAAATTTTACGTCGGAATATGTACAAATGAAATGATTTCATCTCTGATAACATAGAAAATAATCGCGTTGAAAATGCACTCAAAAAACGGTACGCTTCGGCGTTAATTTCAAAATGAGCTAACTAGGAGTAGGCACAATCTTTGGGAAACCAATCACGAAGAAACTTTGTGAGATGGTTCTAGGGTAGCCTAATAGCTTATATTTCGAGTCATACAGTCTAACGTTTTGTTTTCCCGAAGATATCCTGTCAAATATATTGGATTTTGAGCATGAACAGTATATCTATATATACGAAAATCTATAAATATAGATATACTATAAATGTATAAAATCGAATGAATTGACAGAATAGCTCCTGCAAATCAAAACTTTAGACTTCATGGCTAGAGATATAAGCTGTTAAAGGACCCATGAACCAGCTCACAAAATTTCATCGTGATTGATGACCTAAAAGGTGTGCAATTTCCTAGTAAGCCACATAAATTCGAGAGAAAAACCAATGGTTCATGACTTGGGGGGTGGCGCATATTGGGTACATTTGAGAAAAATAACGAAAACCTATTGGAACGGTTGATAAACAGGACGTATTACAAAAAAAAAATTATATGATGTAGATGGAATGCCAAGGAATCTAATGGTATGTTGCTCGATTTTGTTGACCTAGTCTAAGGGTATTAAAAAAATTCGCACTCACTTGAGCAAAATAGCTTAAGAATCGAAATTGGTGAAAAAATGAAGAAAACGAGCTGTAACAAGTTGGTGTGAGCGTTGGCGATCGGGCAAAATGTTTTTTTTCCTCATTATTGTGTATTGCCGACAAGATTTTGTGCCGCGGACCTGCTCTAGACCCCCCTATCTATGTAATTTCAAAGGGAGTACTATTTTTAATATGGAGTACCTGGGAATACCAGGGAATACCAAAGAGTGAACTTGGGAGTACTGCAGTGAGTCGCCCCTCGTAATTTTGGCAAAGCTTGCATGATGAACATGGCAGTTATTACAAAACTAGTTTCATTCATTTCACAAACAGATAGAAGATGAACGCGATGGAAATATAATTTAGATATCACTAATCGAGTCGCGGCTATGATAAGTCATCCACTACCATACCAATGCAAAATTCTAATTTTTTTCACTAGTTTTTCACTAGATATTCTACAATCGCCAGTGGAAAGTATTACCAACGTTATCAAATTTGAGTATTTTTACTACTGATAACTAGAAAATGCATTTTGTGTTATTCGGTGCGTGAAACATCATTCCGTGCACGAGTGCATTTTTTCAATGGTCTTCGACTAGCACTCATAATATATGATATTGTGAGTCAATATTTAAAGACGCACGTGTGGAAGTGAAATATTTGAAAAATGGTTTTTCAACTTGTTATATTTCTATGTCATGGTATAGTTACAGCCAAAAAAGATAGCATTTTGAACAGAAGTCAAAGAAAATTGGGAATACCATAGAAACGCGAGAAATGTGTTGAATGATGTATTTTGAGTCTGTCCGGCCTCACCCTCCAGTTGCAACGATTACTCGATCCGCAGATGAAGACATACATTACGATTATTTCAATTGAAAAATTGAAAGATATTACCCTTGATTTTTATTTCATGATTTCATAAAATTGATTAATCTCTGCTGGTAAAAGAGTATAGATGCACCTTCACGACATACCCAGAAATCCAGACTATTGGGAATAGCCAAACAAATTCGATCCTGACAGATTTCTGTCAGATTCCTTGACGTGCTGATCGTCGGAATTTTATATCGGTAAAAATTAATAATATCCATTTATTGTGAGCGAAATTAATATTTCTGAAATTTATCAGGATCAAGGAAGAATCCATTGAAATTGACCGAAAATAAAAATAAGTCATATCCTATTTATTACTTAAATTTCCTAAAAATGTTTTTATTAAATTTGATTATACTTTGTAAGTCTTCAGAAGATAATTGATCAAGACAATTCACACTCAATTTGGAGATAAATTTTTGTACGAAATATTTTAGTACCCATCAACATTATGAAACTTGGAAATTATTGATACAAAGAAGTTTTCAGTGAATATAAAACATTTAATGAAAATAATCTTGACAGAACTATATCAAATTGATGACTCGAATCATTTCAATGAGATTGAATCATTTAGAAGGGTAATCCAAATGGATGCCCCAAAAACAAATTGTCTTTTTCTGACGTATGAAAATTAAAATTGATACAAATATACATACATCATATATTCTAATAAGCTACAAAAACATAAAAAATGACTCGCCATATAAATTCTTACATTAATATTACATTCTCTGATGAAGTTTATCAAAAATATGTAAAAACAGTTAACATTAATATTTTAAAACACTCTCAGTGATATATTTGTGCACATTCGAACACTGTATGATAATATTATTAAAACTTTTCAACAACAACATTTTCGACGGATATATTCTGAGTAAATATATATCTTTCTTAACATTTTGATAACAACAGAAGATACTACCTAGTATTATTGTCATTAAAATTTCTCATTGCAAATTTAATTTGCACCAAGTATGGTTGTTCGACATTTTTTTTAACAGGTGAACGCTGTGACTCATTACTACTGTGTCATTGATCATTTGCCGTATGCAAAATATTAGCGCCTCTCTCAGACCCACATATACAATTTCCATAATGTTACGTGGCCGACAGATAGTCACTCTGGGTACTGATTATCATTCCCAATACGCTTCCGTTCTAAGCTTTACGACATATGAAATAATAAAAACTATTTATAAAAGATGAGAATGATGTTGAAATTAGGAACACTTCACTTCGAGGAATGCAATAATCCCTGAAATGCTAAGTACGAAAATTGATTGCGTCAGGAAATTACAAAAACTAAATCATCCATAGCTACTAAAAATCGTATACGCTCGTTTGAGCAAAGAGTAAATGGTCTTCCATCGACAATAAAAAAAACTTCCGTCACAGCCGTAAGAGACGAAATAATCTTATCCAATAACAGTATACATAAACGTGTCGGTGACTCGATTCACCAAGCTATCGTCTTCAAGTGATAAGTATGTAAAGCTCTAAAATACAGTCCTACGCAATGCGTTAACTTAGTATACAATATTATAAGTAGCTGTTTTGATCTTTCTCTTTCAGTGACTTCTGGTATTTGCTTTCGAACGTGTACAACGTATTGGACGCTAAATTTCCGTTGATCTCAGATTTGCGCTGCCTTCTTTTTCTGATCCTCTTAGCAATGAACGGGAAGAACAAATCTGGGTCCATTTCGTCCCTACGACCAGCTCCTCGAGATCGGCACAGCCAACTGATTGTCAGTCCAATGATGAATGTGATCGAAAACCCGAGCACACTGTACCACATGTATGAAATGCGGTACGGATAGAAGTAAGAATCGCTGGAAGAAAAACGTAGAATATTAAAAATTTGTATACTATATTTTGAAGTATGTGATTCGATTCAATAATCTTCTAGTTATTTGTTAATTTGTACTTCCATTCCATTATATATGAACAATTTCAACTATTTAGTTGAGGAGAAAATAATTAATTATTATCACATCTTTGAAGGAGTGACACATTTAGGTTACCGATTACGATTAAACTGGATTAGCCATTTATGAAGCTGTTATTTTACAGAGTTTACGCAAAAAATTGAAAACCGTGAAAGAATATCTTAGGACAGATGTAACACAAGACTGATACGTACTTGTCACGACTCCGTAATAATTTTGTAGTTGATACATGAACAGAATGAGTTGCGTTAGAGAATCGTAATTCATCTGTGGCACATCCTTCAACGGATGTTGGCAGAGAAACAAGAGGTGGTCTTGGAGTTCCAAAAGCGATCCACAACATTGTAGCAAGAGAAGTTAAAAGTCCAGTGACAGCACCAGTTTGATTAGCCGATTCAACCAACATCCCCAAGGTGAATATTCCAAGTAGAGGACCTCCAACCACTCCGAAGATGGTCAAACTGGCCTGCGACAAAAATCGCAATGAAAAATCAACTCATCAACGTACATACACTATTTTTGAGCTTCTTTAGTTGAAGTGAAAATGTAATTATACGAAATCAAGTATGTCATTTTTTATTATTATTTGGAGCACTCCCCATTATTAAAAAATCTTTGGAAAGTCCAATTCCGCGGGCCGAATCAGTACAATGTGGAGAACAAATAGATGTAAATAGACTACGTATCTCAGTTTCCTGACGTTCAACCAGCAATATATTTTGCCTTATCAAGCTGCTTTTAATACACAATGACGACGTCAAAACAATTATTTCTCGCCAGTCTTTTAATTTACAGGATTTACATTGCGATATTGAGAAGTTAAATCCAAAGTAAGGAATGCGTGGGCTTGACTGTGCAAATGGAAGCATTTGTTTCCACTTCCTAAATATCACAATGTAAATCTTTTGAATTTGAATACTGGCAAGGAAAAAGTATTTTTTTTGTCGTGTTTTTCAGCTATATTACCTGATTTTTATGTTTCATTGCATAATAAAAGCAGCCTGATAATGTGAGTAAACATTGCCGGAGGAACGACGCAAAACTAAGATACCGAGTCTACATTTATTTGTTCTCCACATTCTACTGGATCGACCCTCAAAGATCGTCTTCCCAGTGATTTTTGTTATATTTTCATTCTTCTAAAAGAAGTCTTATAGACGTTTTGCGTTTTGTGGCAATTGTTCGATCTCATGAAAACAAATAGAAAAATCGAAACTGACGGACAAGAATATTTACCTGGAGCACACTTCCCAATAACTGTGCAAGGAAAGCTAACCCGATACAGCCAATGCCAAAACTTAATACCAACAGTTTGCTAAATACTAAGGATTTGGATTCCGTTAGTTCTTTCCCTGAGGACCATGTGTAAAATGGTTTCACATAATCTTCCAAAGTAACGGCTGCCAAAGAATTAAGACCAGCAGATATGGTACTCAAACCAGCACTGAAAATACCTGTAATGAGTATGATTATTGATTTTCCAATTTCAAATAGAACAATGAAAAGTAAAATTTGATTGGTTTCACAAACGCTATCTACATGCTAGATTCATATATTCACCTGCGATAAATAAACCAGGAACTCCAGGTACATTGGATAACGTGTCCATCACGTACAGTGGCATCAACATATCAGAGGAAGATATTCTTCCACTTTTTATCGGATCACAGTCGTGATACTGGCTATAAATAGCAAGTCCCGAAAAGCACGTGGCAAACGAGAGACAAGTCAAAATTGGCCAATTGAGCCACAAAGCTATTCGGGCAGACTTTATGTTTCTGAAACGAAAGAATTAAAATTGAACATTTTATGAAATTCATAAGCATCCAACTAACGATGATCATGATGTAGTGAAAAATTCTTACTTTAAAGTGTTCATACGTTGGATCTGGATTTGATGAACACCATATAGAGACAGGAAGGTGAACAATCCACCAATAATCAGAGCCCACCAAGTATGCCGAACTGTTGGGTCGAGCGATATGCTGTTGATAATCAATTATACAAATTAGACTCTTGACTTTGGGTTGTGAGATTTAAGTCTATGATTTCAGGTAAGAAAACATGAAAATAGAATTTGACAATATTGTAGGAACTTTGTGACACTCGACCGAGATAAATCACAATTTCTTTTTGAATCTGAAAGAACCGTATGGTGCTAGGAGAGTTTGAAAAATAATAACTCATTACTAATTACAGATTCATTCAAACTCAAATTTTTATTTTCCAGAGAAAAGAAGAAAATGCTCCAAAATATGTTTATTTGTTCAATTAGCTTCCTCAAAGTATCTGTCTCTAAATCAATTTAAAACTAAAAGGTCAAAAAGACGTCACGTAAGATTGTCTAGTAAGGAAGAGAAATTCCAAGGATAGTGACAGTAAATAATTTTGGACATACTTGTCGAATTCAATCCGTCCACCTTCTTGGGCTATCCGCCAAATTTCACCTAAACCACCGACTCTGCTAGCCGCGGTTATTATCACAATAAATAGTGAGGCGAACATTAAGAGTCCTTGGAAGACATCGGTCATCAAAACAGCCTTGATCCCTCCTACAGTCGAATAAAACGCACAGACTAAACCGACTGCCACGATACTCCAGAATTTGGGAAGACCTGTGGTAGCTTCGAGTGCAAGTGCCGGGGCGTATAAAACTACTCCAGAGTATAAAAACAGTTGGACCCAATATGCAAAACTCGCAGCTAGTCTCGCTCCGTATCCAAAGCGTTTTTCTAAATACTGCAAGTTAATGAGCATGAGACGTTACTCGAAATTACCATATTCCGTGATACATACTCTCTAAATTTCAATTAGTTGAAAACTACTAGTTTGTGGGTGAAAAATGCATGACTGATAGATAATAGTGAATGTTCATTTAAAAATAAGTCGGATATTCATTATTTCTAACAATATTATTTCTCACTAATAAATTATTATTAGTCAAAACTTAAAGTACTTAAATTGGCGATTGAAGAAAATCCTCTGTTTCGTGTATCGAGTTATTCACAGTTTACAGTAAATATTCGCTATTAAATAGTAATTTACCACCATTTAAAATTTTAGAGAGTAATTCATAGAAATTTATAGAGTACTTCATAAGCGCTAATCGCTCCGAGGTTGAAAAACACCGGCAAATAGCCGTAACAAATAATGGGTGTGCCTATGAGGTAGGCTAGATTAATCACAACGAACTGCGTGCCGAATCTGTAGTTCTCAGCAGAGACTCCGAGCAACGTGATGGCCGACATGAACGAGACCATGAGCGCAATGCCGACCGGCACGATTGCCATCGATTTGTTCGCAGAAAAGTATTCCTGGAAGAGAATTCAAGATTTTTTCATTCATTTTCTGTTGCGTCGCGTTCCGATCGTGTTTTACAACGTGATCTCGAAAATTACCTGAGTCGTTTTTTGCCGGCCTCCCGAGAACCTGTAGTACAGGCCGATGCCTATGCTTATGCACATCGTCACGACGATCACAATGCAGTCGGCCCATTTTAGCGTAGCCGTAGCCATCGTCGCTGCAGGCTGAAACACATTGATGCGGGTAAAAATGTGTTCTTTCGAATTCATTTTATCAATCCCCTCCCAAACGTATATATTTGATTAAATGTTTTGGTTTCCATGGATATATTTGAAGCGAACACTCATTGCGTTGCATAATCATTCATTATCCCAATTTTCTTTCCGGTAAGTCTGCTTTGCAGCCTCGAGAACACTCAAGCAAACAAACTTTATGCCCGATAACAGCTATTAAGAGTTATCCGATTGTCATTGTTGACATTCGAGTGAGCATTTGAGCAAAAGGTATATGATTCAGTCAATGAAAAGTTTAGAAATTGGATAAATAACGAATCTCCCATAGAATCGACTAGGTACGTGTCAATTTTGCCATGTGCAATTATCAGGTATGACATACAAGTATGAATCTATAGGTGTAATGCTCGCGTTTATACTATTAATTTTACTTGTATGCATGCATATATTTTTCTCAGTAACGTGTTGAAAAAAATAGTTAAATGAGAAAATGCTTAATGTTCTAAGTTATCCGGTAGCATATATTCACAGATCTTCATTCAGTATTAGAATGCATTTTTTTATATTCCACTCGGCATCAAGGCCGAGATGAAATCTTGTTAAATGAATCAACTTTTTTCTTGAAAAAAAAAAAATTTGATATAAAAGCAAATCAATCCCACAGATTGTTTGGTTCTCAAATTGTTCGGCATATACGAATCGGTCCACGTACACACATGCACATCATATATAATGGTTAGATACATAAAGGATGCATATTCATAGACGAATATTATTTTATTGATCATCGGATCAAATTGGATCCAGATTGGATAGTACTTCAAGATAATATTGATCAAATGTTGTACAGTTATATTAGACGCACTGTTGAATGATTCACGTCATAAAAAAGGATTGCAATTGAAGGATGAAAATATTTGAAACCTACACATATATGCGTTATAACTCTAAAAATTTATCTGATTAATATTTTATAGTGTTTCATGGATATTTCACTTATCATCTTGCAAGGGGAAACCTCGAAGTGAAAGCGAACAATGGTCATGTCTCTTTGCAAATGGAGGAATGCATCTAAGGAATTCCGCATTCTCGAGCGTCGAGGAATCTTCATTTTCTCTATTCAGGATACAAATTGACCCACATACCCCAGAATCCACTCACAGTCGCTGGACTCAAGCCCTGTCTCGTCTGATCCCGCATCCATGAAATACCGTTTTAATGATTCAATTGGAATGACTCCTTTGAATTGTGCCACCAAATTGTCCCGTGGACTTTGGTGGCTCGATCATCGCATAAAATCGGATCCAATTTAATCACTCGACTAATATATTATTATTTATACGCGACGGCCCAGGCAAGACCTCACGTTCATCGCTCGCATGATGTAGAATTGTTAAATGAACCGATACTCCCACCAAGGACAATCGCTCCCGATCGATCCGCAATAATCGACGCCAATTCATGCCACAATCAACTGACATATACCATCAATGCAGAACACTCATTGAAGCGGGACGAAACTTGAACTCGCAATCACAATTTGTTCGCTTCGATGATCAGTCTTTGTTGGGTGAAAACGCGAGCGACGAGAAAGGTTGGAATAACTTGTAGAGAAAAAGAAGGCACACTTTGATTACAAAGGCGCGCGAGCCACGAGTTTACAACACATACGTACGTACGTATAAAAGCACGCGCATCTCGCAATTCTCTAGCTGAGTTCATCGAACCCCGGGTGTCTTCGACCTGCGTTGGATTAACAAATTTGAAATCACACACTGGCAGTTGATTCGAAATGTTTTGCACTGACTAGGAGAATGGCTGCACAATATTTGGGTCGCAACGATCACGATGCAACTTCATCAGACGGTTCATGGATTTTGACCGCCTCTAACGTCTCTATTTCTCGGAGACATTCCGTCAATTTATCCGATTTTATTCGCGCATTTACGAAACATACTTCCTCATTCATGGCGAGTCTTTTATATACATACAAGTATGAGTACTGTGAATAAACGATGAATATCTTTCGGAAAAATCAAAACGTTTCAGACGCGCAAGCTATCGAGATACGATTGCCAGAAGTAGTGAGCAGCCGCACTGACATTTGAAATCATCGCGTCGTCAGTTCGCTAACAGAACGGGAAGAATGAGAAGAGGTCACACACGCAAACATAAACACGTGCACGTACACACACTCAAGCCCTGTGAAATCTCGGCGTGGGGCGTGCTGACGCAACAAAGTCCGAGCGTAGCGGTGGCTAGTTTTGGCTCACCTGGCGGCGGAGCACCGGTGTAATTGGCGCATCCGCACGTGCGCGTGTCTCGGCCCTCCAGCTGGGCTGGCTGTCTCGCGGCGACTGCCGCACGCAAGTCTTCTGCTTCTACTTGCCGCTGCTGCTGCTGCTGCTGCTGCCCCCACCACGAGGTTAGGACGGCACCTCGCGTGTTCGCATTTTCTGCCTCGTCTCCACTTGGCTCATCTGCCGACGCACGCGTGCAGTGTACAATTGCCCCGAGAGATCATCTCCGATCGGCCAGTGGAGACGCGGCGAGATTCCCAAGCTGGACAGGGCCGATATCGATCGACCCAGTGTCTCTTGTCCAGCCGACGCATGCTCAATGCCTCCCCTCGAGCCTATAGCACTCAAAGTACGAACGCCCCGCGCGCAGCAGCTATTTTTTTTTATATTGGTCGCTTGTATTTATACGACCGCTCTTTACCCCAACGTCCCTGGCTCGACGCAAAGATACGGCACCCTGTGTACGCGGCATTCGAAGTCGCGAGCGACGATTAATTCATACGTGTAGAGACGTACGTCTGAATGTTATTCGCAAGTTTTTATTGTGTCGGTTGTGATTTTTGTCGAAGAGTTTAGATTTGGAATCAAAGATCAGAATTATTCGTGAAGAAGCCATGGTCGCACGTGATGAAAGATACGAAAATGTAGGAGCTGCCCCGAGAATTTTTCATTCGTGATTTTTCGTAAAGAAAAGAGAGACGGGTGGCGTTTTGTTGGCTTCTGCAGTTGATGTTCAAATTAAAATGCTGTATATACTAAAATAATTAATATTAACAAAGTGAGCGAAGAATTCGGGTGAGACATTTCATAATTATCTTGCAGAATATTACCCGTGTCTACATATTTACTCCAAATACTACAGAAAATAATACAAATTCATTTTTACTTTAGTTGTACTACTTCAGTATTATTTTATGTGTATGTTTATGCTTGTTCTTGTAATTTATTTTAAATACAGTATTCATCATCTTATGTTACTTGATTCATATTCACGCACTAGTGCATTTCTTGAAAAGATATTTTACGAGATCTCATAACATAAAATATTGTATGTGACTGGTGCAATTTATTTAAACACTTGATGGTTGTACGTGTAAACATTTGACGCCGGCTTTGCCGACCACTCGTCGACGCGTCCAATGCTTTCTTAAATTTTTACGCACTAGTTGCATAAAATACAATTTCCGTGAGGTGTCAAACAGTTTTGTATACTTTCAATATCTCAATAGTCTTGTTTTCAATACTGACGCAAAGATGTTTAGGGTTCAAAGAACTATTTCCAAGTTTTGCAAACGTCACGGTCTCAAACATGGATTATTTGAATAATCTCGAATTCCATCGTCCCAGGTAACTAATTGATTGGCGAATTCATTAGTACCACACCCAACTCAATTGTATATATATAATTATTGCGTACTATGTATACGTCGGGTTAAATTATTCAACCAATCGTTGTACGAACCCATATGAAATCCAAAATGTAGGAATCAAATTGTCGCCGTTCAACTTATATATGTTGCATACAAAGATTTGCTACACCAGCTTCCATTGAGATAATAAAGATTATATAGAGAAGATGAAAATTCAAATTATTGAGACCGATACCAGTTGATTCTTATGACGCTCAGTAATGTCAATGAATGCTTGTTTCAAAATTAAGAATGATAACAATCGTTTGGAATGACTTATTCATTTGACAATCAATATACTCCCATAAAACTCTATTGGCAATTTGAACTGAATCACTTCACAATCGCGCTGATTGACGCATTTTTAACGCGAGAGATAGACCTGCTGAGTCACAAATCGCATTAAACTTTGTTTCCACGAATTTTACATTTCTCCCGGGATTTTTCGAATCGTTTCAAACGACAGTGGGCAAACAAAATCCTCGTGGAGCAAATCTGTTACCTTACAGGACGTAATGGTACACATCTTATTTCTCAGTAAAATTGTTTCTTCTGATTTTGCGTTTTTGTGCACGTCTGTAATATACCGTGGAACTGAATCCTACAAAATTGTACACAACGTTGGAGCTCGGATTTTGTTCAATTTTTTCGGTCAGTCATGCCGTCGGCTATGCTGAGAGCAGCTGCTCACCGCGACGCTCACTCAGCGCATTCCCGCGAACCGATGCTCACTTAAACTAGACTCAATCGAACGCACGTCAGGTAGCTGTGCGCGTGAAATGCAGCGATTAAATTGCAGGAATTAGAAAACATCTGGTGCGAAATATTTCGAATATTGTTCGGGTGGGCCAGGCTCAGCCACTTAGTGGAATGATGGAATTTGCGGAATGGGTTACTTGCAGAGTCCCGAGTCTCTCATTCTTTGGCATATCGGCAATGAGAATTGTGTTATCATTTATCAACTTGTGTATTTTGAGTTTTCAAAATGCATCTCTCTTTGGATTAGCACATTCTATATCATTTCCGTATACTTGTATCAATTTGAGTTGGTGTTTATGCTTTCTAAATTAAAAAATGTAATATAATTAATAATTTATTATATCTGCAAAAGTTTAAACAATAAATATTTTTTAGGGCTTAGTAAACAATTCCAAATTCATTGAAAAAGTGATATTGAATTTTTTATTTCGTAATATCACTATTTCAATAAATTTGGAATTGTCCACTTAGCCCGATGAATGAATATTCGTGATCAAAAATGTAATACATTATTTAGAAAACTTCGTTGAACTTAGGAAGAGATTCAGAGTTCCTTCATTGCAAGGTTAAGTTAAGATTTATTTGAATTCAAGATGGGGAGGAAATAAAACATACACTCATTCTGTTTTTATTATAACAGACTTTATTCTGTATAAATCAATTCCAAAATGTTGCTTGCATGATTTAAAAATATCATCTACAACATGGGTAAATGGTAGGTTTTTGATTTCGCTCATTTTTACAGACCTGCTGTATATACTCGCTGCTCAATCATCCAAGCTGACTTCCCAAGAATTCTATAATATAATTGATTATAAACAGTTGGCTGTCGGAGCATCGTATTCATTACATTTAAATACCATCGGTTATTGCAAAAAAATTAATTACGATATTATTACAATATTATTTTATGCGAAATACTAAGAGTATGTTTGTGTGTGGCAACGAAAGAGCGGTGCGCTAAAGATTTAAAGATAAACAAGGATTAAGCTTTGTGGTTACTATGTAAGTACAAACCTATTTTAAGTACAGAAACAGTACCGATTACACGTGTACATTCACTGATATATAGATCTCAAGAAACATTCTTATCACAATTGAATTACGTGTGAGCATCACGTGGACAATTGATGAACTTACGTATTAATGATAAGTACAGTGAGAAAACTAGAAGGGAGGGAGACGATACAATGAAAATGAAAATGCTCGCATAAATACTTATTATTAGTATGGTACATACGTTGTAAAAGCTAACATGTTAATAAATTTTTTTCTAACTTGTTTTCATCATCTCGGCGAATAAATTGTTCCTATCGAAACTTATCAATTTTTCTTGCTCCTCCGATTTGTCCAATGATTTTATGTCTCCCGGAGTTTTAATGAATCAACAGGTTTTTATGAGAGAAAATACATTCTTAGGGACGACTTATAAAAAAGTATAAAAAGTATGATGCAAAAAACTGGAATACAAAATTTTGAATGACATATTCGAATGTATAAATTTATAATCCTCCTTATCCTGGTCAATGGAATGTTTATCTTGTTACTAGAGCTATACTTTGATGATGTCTTCGCTTTCTGATGGACTTCGCTATGTATGGAAAAAATAAATCTGGATTCATTTCATTCTCGTCTCTACCTGACCTGCACAAGAGACTAACGATGATACCAACTGTGAATGTGATAGCGAAACCAAGCGCACTAAACCACATATACGATATTCGGTATGGGTAGAAATAGGATGAATCGCTAGAACAGTGGAAAATAGCACAGGTTATGTATTTTTCGGCTAGAAATATTTATAATCATCAAAATCTATCGATTCATATTTCGTATTATTGCAATGACTATCGCGACTTGTTAGATATTCTAAATTATGGATAGTTCTGAGGTATATTTTTTCATTTTCTACCGAAATAGAATGAATTTGTTCAGCAGATGCACAAAATTTACATACTCGTTTCGATTCAACGCTTCCCAAGTGGCGTTTACAGATGAAAGAGTGAAGTTGTGGAACGTTGATGAACTCGTAATGTTACACCCTTCAGTGGAAGTTGGCAATGGTTTGAGAGGTGGTCTTGGAGTTCCAAAAGCGATCCACAACATTGTAGCAAGAGAAGTTAAAAGTCCAGTGACAGCACCAGTTTGGTTAGCCGATTCAATCAACATCCCCAAGGTGAATATCCCAAGTAGAGGACCTCCAACCACTCCAAAAATGGTTAAACTCGCCTGCCATGATGATTAGATTAGAATTTTTCCCAAATTTTTTGGTCAATGCATTTATTCAAATTATCACCTGCAGTACACTTCCCAATAACTGCGCAAGGAAAGCAAGCCCGATGCAGCCGATCCCAAGACCGAATACCAATAGCTTGCTGAATACTATGGATTTAGACTCTGTCAATTCTTTCCCTGTGAAGTGTTTGTATATGGGTTTCACATAATCTTCAATAGTTACTGCAGCCAAAGAATTAAGACCAGCCGATATGGTACTCAAACCAGCACTGAAGATACCTAACGCAGAAAATTAATTATACTAAATATTGAAAAACGGTAAATAACTTCGAATATTCAGAGGCTCACCAGCAATGAATAAACCAGGAAGACCAGGTACATTTGATAGATTGTCCATTACGTACAATGGCATCAACATATCCGAAGAAGATATTCTTCCACTCTTTTGTGGATCGCATTTGTAATAGTGGCTGTACATAGCAAGACCAGAGAAACAAGTAACGATCGAGAGAGAAGACAAGATGGGCCAATTGAGCCAAAATGCTTTTCTCGCAGCCTTTATACTTCTGTATTGGAAAAGTTAAATTTGCTTGATATTTGAAAATTATGAAATATACCAAGGCTAAAATAGATACCGAGGATCTATCGATGTTTTTACTCACTTCAAAGTCATCATGCGTTGTACTTGGATTTGGTGCACCCCAAACAGGGATAAAAATGTGAATAGTCCTCCAATAATAAGACTCCACCAAGTGTGTCGAACCGTAGGATCAATCGATATGCTTGAATAATATCATTTTCTTTTTCATTAGAAAGTTGAGACATTTTATATGAGTCAGTGGAATTGATAATATTTTGAACAACAAAGAATTGACATGTATGATTAGTCATACCATAGGGACAACATAAGCTATAAAAATAGAACGACATAGCCAAAATTTCGTAACTTCAGGACACAATTGTCAACCTAATTAAATTTTGGCATTACCGATTTAACGTAAATTGAAATATCAGAGCGGAAAGTATAATGGGGGTCCTGACAATTGCTCATGTTATCTCTTTGGTATGATCTCTTCCCCCCCCCCTGTGAAGCGTACTTATCAAACTCGATTCTTCCGCCTTGTTCAGCAATATGCCAAATTTCTCCCAAGCCTCCAACTTTATTTGCAGCAGTAACTATCACAATGAATAGCGAGGCGAACATCAAAATTGCTTGGAACACGTCGGTCATCAGTACAGCCTTGATTCCTCCGATAGTCGAATAGATCGCGCAGACCAAGCCTATCACGACAATACTCCAAAATTTGGCTAAACCTGTGGTAGCTTCGAGTGCAAGCGCCGGGGCGTACAGGACCACTCCGGAGTACAAAAACAGTTGAATCCAGTAAGCAAAACTGGCCGCTAGTCGGGCTCCGTAGCCAAATCTCTTATTCAAATACTGTAAATTCAAACAGAAGATAAAATGAACGCGGAATATTCAATGAGGCACTAGGAGAAATAGATCTATACCTCATAGGCACTTATTGCCCCAACGTTGAAAAATACTGGCATGTAAGTGTAACAAATGATGGGGGTTCCGATGAAGTAGGCGACGTTGATAACGACGAACTGCGTACCGAAAGTGTAGTTTTCGGCCGATAGTCCAAGCAACGTGATGGCTGACATAAACGAGACCATGAGCGCTATGGCGACCGGCCCGACGCTCATCGATTTGTTCGCGGAAAAATATTCCTGATGGGGCATTTTGAACAATCAGTTATGCTTATTAATTTTTCGGCAAGTTGCTGTTAAATGATGGAAAAGGAAAATCCATACTTTTGTAGTTTTTTGTCGGTCGCCGGTAAATCTGTAGTAGAGGCCAATGCCTAAGCTTATGCACATTGTCCCTGCGATAACCAAGTAGTCGGCCAATTTTAATGTCGGTGTTTCCATGATGTTGCCGAGCTGAAATTTGAAAGTTACACGGCTCTTACGGAGTTTCATCGCTACATATGGACTGTCAATAGTAAAATCACGAATAACCAGCTGTCTCCCGCAATGATTATTTTCATTTGATCGAAATCGTGATTGATTCTGGTCTCTATCAGTGATTGATTCTATGCTCCCTAATCAAAAAATGCATGTAATTGTATCTATTAGCAATTAAGGCATGGTCGATTGGAAAACACAATCTCCCTAATTACTGATAGATGCGGTTACATCAAAATACTTTTTGTCACAAAATCACTTATTCCAGGCCTTATTGACTGTACCAGAGCAAAATGCAACAGTGGCGGCAGTTATAGATGTTTTTATTTAATAATGAGAGGAGAGAAGATAAATGCGGTATAAGTATGACCGTGAATATACTCGTACAAAGAGCTAATACACTATACTTTCATAGAATCACACCGATTGACAGAATATCTCTATAGAATCAAAAAGTTAGCCAGAACAACTCCAAAATTTAGCTATTTAGTTCAATTTTACAAATATTGCTTGAGAATTCCATGCAACTCTTGGTAGAACAGAGTAGGAACTAAGGTTTATTCAAAAGTTGTACAATCCTCTCGTCTGCTCGTTATTTCACCAAAAATCGTACTCACACTCTAAATCTAAAAGAGTAAGAAACTACTATTTATTAGTAGAAATCGCGTAACTCATAAATAGTGAATATTCGATTGAAAAACGAGTGAAATTTTCCTAATTTCTATTATAATTTGTAAAAATTCATTAAAATTTAGTGAAATTTTACTAATTTCTCAGCTACATATTTCCAATTTTTATCAGTCACGCAACTTCTACTATTTCAATCCCAGGAAATAGTAGTAATCCGAGAGTTCACATGTCACGCACGGGATCCTCCAATTATAAAAGTTCGAGCCGACATCGGAACATCTCAATTGAATTCGAACGGTGTTGTAATCGTGCGCGTTTGGGCCGCTATATTAAACTAATGCTCGTTGGTCGAAGCCGCGGGCTCTCCATGTTTCCCGCGCTCGCGCTCGCACACACATACGTCACACATATACACGCTCGCATCGACTGGCGCGCGTGACGTAACAGCTGTCTCGCGGAGGCGCAAGCGCACGACGACCGACCGGCTCGGAGGAGTCGACTCACCTGGGGGATTCCGCTGACGGGGACAGCTACCACCGAGACTGCAGCAGACCAGCCCGAGGACGGCCGGTGGGCAGCTGCGTGTGTGTATATGTACACAAGCACCCAACGACTCGTTCGGCCGGTGCGGCCTCAGCGAGCGACGGGTCGGCGCACCGCACACACGCACCACGAGTTCCCGCCCCA
>CM037084.1:61557328-61578741 GCA_020882725.1 Aphelinus certus
ACTATTAATACTTTTTCTACTTCGTTTCATTGGCTTTATCTTTCTGCCAAGCAGATGTGATTTAAGCCATATCACGTATATTATTAATACATATGCTTGTTATAATTGAAAAATATTCATTGGATGAAAACAAAGTACTGTACACGGACTTATACAATCAATGTGTTTTCATTTTAATCAATGATAATATTACAAACTATCAAATATTATTAGATTTAAATCATATAAAACATTAGATAAAAAAAGTCAGTAAGCATGTGTCGGCATTCAAAGTTTTCGCGGTAGCTATTTGTATTAGGGTCGTGTATCCACTTTTCTTTCTGCTCTATAGTGGTGACGAGAGCGGCACACACAGACTCTCCGAGATTTATATGTGTTTAGTCTCACGGATGAGAGAGCGTTTGCATGTATAAGAAAACGACCCATGCTCCCCTCCACTTTTAGAAGTGGAGGGTAACCACTCTCTCTCAACGGCGAGCATAGCATGCGCTCGGTCCCTATATACTAAGTCCGTGGCTCACTGCTGCTGCTATGCTTGATTGCATCTAACCTTACATACGACGAGATTTGTTTGTATTCACCCGATCAAGTTTACTAGTGTTCACTAGTTTCATATTCAATAAGAGCTAAAAGGTAATCAATTGACTAAATATTTTAGGAGACATTTTTACTTCAAAATGTCGTAGGTTAATCAATTGAATTGAAAGTAAAGTTTTGTCAATAAACATGATTTTGTAAGTTATTGTAATATAAATCGCAAATCCTTCATGACAGATAATCCGCCAAAATGCCGGAGGAAGAAGATATGTCTGCATCTGCTCGGATGACAAATGATGACTTCAGGAAACTGTTAATGACTCCCAGGTCGTCTGTGCCATCCGCAACACCTGCTTCGTCTGTACCTGGCACTGTTCGTGATGCTAGTGCAAAAACAGCACAGACTCCCATTATTGGTGGAAGCAGCAGAGCCGAGCTGCGAAGGAAGAAGAAGAGTTTCTATGCCAAACTTAAGAAGCAAGAGGATGACAAGATGGCAGAGTTGGCTGAGAAGTATAGAGATCGAGCGAGAGAGAGAAGAGATGGTTCCAATACTGATCCAGTTGATGACCAGATGAACAATGCCAGTGCGTATCGAGCTGTAGCCCCAGACATAAAATCTGGCTTGGATGCTGCTGAACGCAGGAGGCAAATGATCCAACAGTCAAAATTCTTGGGTGGTGACATGGAGCACACTCACTTGGTCAAAGGTCTCGATTATGCACTGTTACAGAAGGTAAAATTACTTGATTTTAACGGACGATCCGTGCGTGAATTTTAAATTAATATAAAACTCCATTGATATTTTTTTATTCCAGGTGAGGAGTGAAATCGAAGCTAAAGAGTTTGAACAGGAACTAGAAATGGAAAAGCTTGTCAAGCCAAAAGAAAAAGTTAAAGAGGAGAAAAAAGTACCTGAAAAAAAAGATGAAGACATCAATTTCAAGACAAAAATGGGTAAAAGTATACACAGATTAATCTCGGTAATGAGATCAAAAATTGTAGAAAGAAATGAACTCTTTACGCCTGGAAGAATGGCGTATGTTATTGAATTGGATGACGAAACAGAAGCCGATATTCCTACAACTTTGATCAGGAGCAAAGCTGACGTTCCAACTATTGACAATACTCCCACTCTCACGACAAATGATATTGTTATTAACAAACTTGCACAAATTTTATCCTACTTGAGACAAGGTAACAGGCATGGTAAGAAGGGTAAAAAGAATAAAGACGGGCGACGAGGACAAGATGAGTTCAATGAACTAGAATTGGCTCCACAGAAAATCGTTCAAGATGATAGTATCTATGGAGATATTGGTGATTACGTTGCAACACTAGATAAATCAAATTCGATCTCAAAAGTTCATAGAAAAGAATCTTATTTCGATAAGCCAGCAGATCAAGATAAAGATAAAGACAACGCACCAAGACTACCTAATATATCTGAACTGCAACCACCAGGTCAGTTTGTTTACAAAATTTTTCAGAATTTTTCAAAAATAAATACTTCTATCACTAATTATTTATCAAACATTCTCATATTAACCAAACAATTATCATCTAATAATGTGATTGTCATTTATTGGAATCTCTACTAAGAGTGAGTGAGTTGAAAGAATATCTTTTTTTGTAGCACCAACCAAATCTGTAACGATCTCCGAACCAGTCCCTAAGAGAAGTGGGCTATTGGATAAGTTGGCGGCTGAGCCAGAAGGCTATGCAGAATGCTATCCTGGTTTGGATGAGATGCAGGATGCTATTGATGATTCAGATGATGAAGTTGATTACACAAAGATGGATTTGGGAAATAAAAAAGGCCCGATTGGACGTTGGGATTTCGATACACCCGAAGAGTATAGTGAATATATGAACAACAAGGAGGCATTGCCAAAGGCAGCGTTTCAATATGGGGTGAAGATGGCGGACGGTAGGAGAACGAGAAAGTTCAATAAAGAAAAGAACGAGAAGGCGGAACTGGATAGAGAGTGGCAGAAGATCCAGAACATAATGAACAAGCGAAAGCCTCCCACTGCTGCAGATGGGGTACCCGAATTCAAAGTTCCAAGATATTAATAATCTTTGAACTTAAAAATTAGGATATAAGATAAAATAAGTATCGTGTGAGTTCACAATATATGTAAATAGAGTAGAAAAATAAAATTCAGCGTATAGATGTTAACTAACATAACTTTCTCAAATGCTTGACGTTACTTTTTCATCATTTCTTCTCAGCAGCATTTTTTGTACATAAAATCTGAAAGTTGTATTTGTAAGAATCAATAAATGAAACAATGTGTATATACAAGTACGTCGTGTTTTTATCTAATTCTACTTAGCGATGACAATTGAGCATATTTTCGTAATTTTGTATCTTCCCGCCACACATTGTAGAATGTAGACGTCTCTCCGACCTCCGTTTAGCCTGCGCTTGCGCAGCCGCGGTAAATGTATAAAGATGTACATGTAACTGTGTAATGTGTATTGTAGTGTACTGCAGTGTACTGTATGTGAATCTGTGTTTGCGTGTGCGAAGCGCTGCACACATATATATATATATATATATATACAAGTGATGCGCAGCAAGCCACAGCAAGCCAGTAGCGCAGCAACCAGAGAGTAGTAAAGAAGTAAAGTACTCTGGAGCACACGAGCACATGCTCACGCGCACGGCAGATCGTCTCGTGTCTGACAGCGGCTTGTTACTTGTTATTCTTATTTGAGTTGGTGGTTGTATTCCAATTAAGAGTATCACTATGATGAAAAGGTATGATTATGAATCGCTCAATACTCTAATGCCTTTAAAACATGTTATTCTCTACAAAATTCTCTTGTTTTGTTTGTACATAAGCGTGGATGATGCCATGGAACATTGACTCATTACTTCAAATGCTATACTGTAGCTAGGAGAACTTTTCAAAAGTTATTCTAGCTCATCTTCTTGACACTATAATTGTAACTGAATAAAAAAAAATTACTTCTTGCTTTACTGTTTGGCATTGTTATGAAACTGAAAGTATCTGATGTGTGTATAGTGAAAAGACATGATTCAATTGGAACCAACAGATGAGGTCCTGAGGTAAGCGAGGTTTTCGCTGAGTTTGTTCATACTTTAAATTCATCCTTCAAAATGCTAAATCGGTACCAGCTACTTCCTTTAAGTTTCATTCAATCGCTCTAATCCTTGGTGAATCAATGCAGCTCATAACCCTACTGTCTATGTGTGTCTCCTAACTTGAGTTTCATAAGAATTCCAGAAAAGTAATCCTGGCTTTACTCACTTAACCAAAAAATCTTAGGTATAATCTGCGCTTCATCATAATTATTCCTTCAGATCATTATGCACCCGTGCCTGTACACACTACATGAGCTCATTTTCAATACACGTATTTTGTAATCATTCTGTTATTTATATAGTTCTGTATAGTTTTTCCTATCAAAATGCATTCATTTCAGCTCAAAAATGAAAGGTGTCATTGATGTTCTTGCTATGCAACGGGAAAAAAGAATGTCATTACACAAAGCTCACATAATTGACTACAGCAAAACAACGGACAGTTTTACTGTAGCAAGGTTTATATTCGAATGCGGTAAGTTGATAAGTCAGTCAACAGTTTGGACTATTTTTATTAAAAAAAAAAAACAAGTTTGAATCGTTATTTTCATTACCAAATTATTATTACACAGGTATCAAATTGAATGCAAATGGACTGACAATAGCAACAGCTGCAACTCTTTTTCATAGGTTCATGAGAGAATCTAGCCCACAAGGATATGATCCATATGTGAATATTCAAATTTTTATTATTCTAGAATCAAATAAAGGATTTCTTAGGAATAATTATTAATTTCAAATAATTTCAGTTGATAGCATCAACTTCCTTATATCTCGCAGGAAAGATGAAAGACAATAATTTGAAAATCAGAGATATCATGAACACAGCTTATAGTACATTACACAGAGGTGCTTCTCCATTAGAATTAGGAGAACAGTACTGGTCCATGCGTGATGCTATTGTCCAAGCAGAACTGCTGATTATGCGAATGCTAAAATTTGAGGTCATGCCAGAACATCCTCACAAAGTAAGGAACTTATAGTGTAATATTATATTGATAATTATTTCAAATAAAGATTACAATAATGATTAAGCGTGAGAGAATGTTGAGAAAAAATGTTGAGAATATAATTTTGTAGATGTATTCTAGAAGAATGTAATTTTCAGTATATGCTGCATTACTTGCGATCTCTGCAAGCATGGTTTGGAGATGAAGAGTGGAGTAAATATCCAGTTTCAAAAACTAGCATGGCACTACTACAGGACTTTCATCATGTTTCGTCAGTTCTTGATTATCCTCCAAAACACATTGCCATAGCTTGTGTGAATTTAGCTTTACAAATTTATGGAGTAGTAGTGCCTCTAATGGATGAATGTGACCAACAGCCATGGTTCTGTGTGAGTATTCAAAAATAAAATATCTTACATTGAAAATTTGATTCAATTTCAATTGTTTATGTTGCTGTATATGAATAATACTCACGTTATTGACATTTTTTCATCAATTCTTATAAAGACATACGATATAAAGATAGTTCAATTGTTGGAAATAGGGAAAAAATGTAGTCAGTGAAATTTTATTATTATGCTTTATTGCAATAAAGTTTTTACTATTCCATTGAGTGAATCACATTTTAAATTTTTCCAATACAACATGAATTTTACATGACATAGTTTAACATTCACGAATAGCTTTATCTCATTAATAACATTTTTACAGGTATTATGCAAAGATTTGACCAGGGATAAACTTTGGGAAATTATGGAGAGAATAATGGCAACATATGATGAGGAGATAGAAACAAGAGATCGTTAAGTTAGTAAAATGTTCTCACGCTTACAATCATTTAAACTCTTTCAATAGTTGATTAACTTGTATTATCAATACCAACAGCTATTTGCAACCTTTGCGTTTAAGATACTTGTGATTTTTATGTATGTAAATATATCATTAATAAAAATTCATTCATTATACTAAAACTCGAATTAAAATCTTATAAATTGCACAACTTCCAGTTTTTTGTTTTTTCATTTTGCTCTTATAATTTTCTATGCGCAGTCTCGTTTACATTGGTGAATTTATCAGTACTTCATGGAATATATGTGATTAAAGTGGAAAAAAACTTGATTTTCTTTAACTATGCCAATCTCAGTTCTATATTTACTAAATCATTTTTGATAATACAAATAATCCTCGTAGTCTAAAAACTAAAATATCGATCGTAAATTTATCAATTTTCTAACCTATTTTGAAATATTTTACGAATTTCCATTATTAAAAATGAATTATAGTTGCTGATGGAAATTCGTGCATTTATAAAAAATATTAAATTCGAGAGAGAGAGAGAGAGAGAGAGAGAGAGAGAGAGAGAGAGAAAGGGAGAGTGAAAATATATCAAACATCTCACAAAATTCTTATATTATACTGTGAAAAATAACACTATTCACAGAATTTTATCTTCTAGTTCAGAAGAACTTATTATTCTGTAGTAAACTGACTTATAATTAGATTTTCTCAGAGTATCAATACAAACTTTTAAATAGAAATTATTCTTTATAATTCCACCTATCAAAGCACCTTTAGAATTCTCAAGATTGGGTCCCAGTGTTTATTTTAATATTGAAAAATCATGTACTTCTGAATAAAATTATGATAAAATATTTATTAATCAAATCCATTGATAATAATATAATAATTAAACTAATCGTAATTTGGAAAATGTTTTCAGATTTTCAAATTATCAAACTTCTTTCTAAAAAAATTGATGTAATTTTTGAACAGATTGAAACAATCAAACGAATCGGCTATGACTGCGATGATAAATCACCCTTGAAGATTTTTGCTGATTTTTCATACATCAAAATCAATAATCTATTTTCTGATAAACAATATTATTTGTTTGTCATTATATCCGTTTTCATTTATGAGCAGTTAAAAAACATGTATCGTCAAAAAGCTATTTATACACAACTGAACCCTACATTTTTAATAAAAACCGATGACGTTTCTCGTCACATGGAATTAATCTAGTTATCCAAACAAATTCATTTTCCAAGAAATTACAAAGTTTTAAGCGTCTTAGAAGTATAATTATAATTTCGTGATACAAACGTTGTATCATTTTTAAAAACTATTATAGTTATATAAGTAAGTCTTCAAAATGCATTCAGATGGAAAAGTTGATCCAAGTAACATTCTTATTATGTATCTGATATCAAAACGATTGAATTATTCTGATACCACTTATATATTATGATATCAAAGTGATTAACCTACTAACATATAAGAAATTTTTTTTAAATCCGAAATTCAAGAAAGTACTCTTTAAAACGAAGGCAATAAATATATATTTATTAAATTATTAGTCAATATCAGATTTTTAATCCAACAGTATTATTGATATTGAGAAATTCTCAATTTTCAAACGGTACATACATTGTAACATCAAACTCGGAAAAATCCCAAACTTATTAGCCGAATGATAAATTGTGATTTGATGAAAAAGAAATGTAATCATCATTCGAAATTCGTTTCATCTGATAGAATGGTAGATTTATTTTGATTGTATCGACACGAAAATCGTGAAATTATCTTTCCAAAGGACGTTTATCTAAGCGTCCAAGAAAATTTTGATCAGACGTTGAAGGATATCTATCAGATGTTGGAAATTTCCACACTGATTGACACGAATATATTATATAAACATTGATTTCCTAATGAGCAAGTTAGATTGTTAAATTCTTCATTGCCTCGTTAATGTCAGTCACCGATCGCTGTATATCGACGTGCACTTATATTAATGTAGGTATAAGTTTTCGAAAGTCGAATATTCGCTTTTAGACCATGTCGTCGTAGCAGTCAATTCTCTGGTTCCTTGCACTGATCAAAGAAATCATCAGCAGTAACTTACTCAGAAGGAAAAAGGCAAGTTATGCCGACTCTTTGGCTTTCATAAAGTAAGTCAGCATGTCAATAGGCAGCGGGAAAACGATTGTCGAATTTTTCTCGGCCGATATTGTATTGAGAGTCTGAAAAAGATACAATTTTGCATTTAATGCAGATTACACTATCGATTGAAATTCACTGATTCACATTGACACTTTATTTTTCTGATTGTTTTTGTGGGATTGGCGAATCGACCATGGCCTATAATTCATCCGATCGTTACTTCGAAAAGAATATTTTGTTTTGTTCCGGTGGAACGCGCAACTGTTGGGTTATTCCAACAAAAATTAGATACCCAAAACGAAACCAATGACGACGAAGAATTCCGATATTTCAACTCGTTGATATATGAAGAAAGAGAATTTCTGGACAAAAATATGTTCTTTATTATTTTTGGTTATGTTCTTTCAGAATTTTGGCACAGAATTTAGATGTGTTTTCTAGAAAATCGAATACGGTGGCTTCTATGACAAAAAAAAACCTGAGAATTGTGAGAAACAATTTTTTCTCGCATTGAAATCGCGAGAAAACTTGACGTTTTTTTTCAACCAACAAGTCGTTTCGATTTTCGAAATGGCGATCTTTGGCTTAAAATTTTTTAAAAAAAATCGAGCTTCGTGGACGCTTTCCTCGGATTTCGATAAAAGGCGTTGAAAAATGAAATTACCAGCAGCTGTCCGAAGAAAGAAAAGTTTGCGAGCAATATTCCACTGCAAGTACAAGTCAAATTGGTAAATGAATTTCTGAGAAAAGTTCGAACTCGAGTAATAATATATAACTAATATTTATCAATGATGATTGCCGATCGACCAACGCTGAATGTACACTGGGTAGTGAAAAAAAAACTAGTGAAAATCAATCGTATTGTATTGACTTTTCACTGTACTGCAGTGAGCCTCATACTCGAATTCAAGTGAAATTGAATATACCGAGGCTAGTCCGCACTATAGAAAACGTGTACGTGCAAGTGAATTTCTCGGCGGTGAGAAGCCCATGTTATGTATGTATATACAGGGACAATGCCGTGAAATATGCATAAAGGCATAGGTCATCGCTGGTGATTGCGCGCCAATCGATATCGCGAGGATTATAATTGGCAGCGATGGCGAGCCAAGGGCCACAGTATTCCCAAGCAAATTTGCAGCAAAGCCGTATTCGACTATTTTGACATAAATAAAGCTGACCTGGAGGTATCGGAGTTGGAGGGCAGCCGGTGAGTCGCCGATTACTTCTGACGCCTCTCTCAGAGCCCTGCTGGCCTTCTGCTCACCCTCGGCAGCGATCACCTGCGCAATTCAACGCCCCGTCCGTTATTATTGTTATTATTGAGCTGACACCCTTTCGCCGCGTGTGTATTATATACACGTCCAACCAGAGATGGGCAAATTCGCAGTATAATCAATTCGTTAAATACAACGATGTACCAAATATTTTCATTTGATTCAGAGGGGATCGCAACAAATCATGGATAAGCATAGCATAAGCTGTGAAAAATGAACAATATTGCCAAAACAATATGAAGAATAACCGATATAATTTTTTTCTTTGAGAGAAAAAATTATTAACGCGCTTTCTTATCAATAATAAATATCAATTCGGAATTAACGCGTTGACGCGCGCATTATATATATATATATATATATATATATATATATATAATGTGTGGTTGGTGCGCGTCTTACCCATGATGTTTGATATGAGCCAGCTCCCTCGCAAAGTATTTTGAAAATTGGATTTGGACCGCGCGTGTATTTGAATATACGAATATTTTCAGTAAAATTCGAATGTAATTACTGCAGCCCATCACTGTGTAGAAGCACGTGCGCAATAGCGGCTGCTGTAAATTACCTTAGCACGAGCCTCGCGTGCGGCTTCGGCCTCGGCGGCCATTGCTCTCTGCAGTTGAACTGGCAGTCGGACGTCCTTGCTGCAATTGCAATTATTCCCTCAGCCGAATTCGGGCGAATCGGGACCGCGATTCCTTACTTGCGCGATTTACCCATGCTTAATCGGGGTGGTTTTTCTCATGCTTAATTCAAGTGTGCAATTTGCCGGTATAAGGGACAATTGCGCGCATCGATTTTATTAGGACAAGTGATTTCAAGTCAAAGTACGTATTTGGTATGGAGAATATGTCGGAGGAGGGGCAAATTTGCCCAGTAATATTGCAGACTTTGCTTACATCTCTACTCGTTCAACTTTGATGCCCCATGAATCGGTAGCTTCATCCAGCGAGGCCTGTGCAAAAATCCGTCAATTTTACTGGTGCAATGTAAAATTAACCGCGAAGCTCGTGTGAAAGTTGCTCCTGGAGTGCCGAGCAAGGATTATTATTCATGCAGAAACTATAGTATGTTATATAGAAACTCGTTCGATCGAACAAGTTTTCGCGGAAGGAATTGAAACTCTTGCTGTCAGAGGCTAAAATTATAATTTCAGTACTAATTCGATATCCTCCTAGCCGTGCAGCGACTCAGCTCGTATGTGCTGCAATGCACACAAAACGGTATGGCTTCGCGAATATTTTATACTTGATATATCATATACATAATATATGAATGACTGGCCTGCATATTTCCGGAGATGGTCTCACGCTCGCTGAGGATTTCGTGGAGAGGCCGAGTGCCCATTGTGTTGCGCAGTGTCGTCTGGGCGAGGAGCCTCGTGCTGTGATGGGCGTTCTCCACGTTGGCGATAGAGATCGTCGCGTTGTTCACCCGGTAGTAAACCACAGCGTCCACCGACACCGTCACGCTGTCCTTCGTCAATACCTGCGTACGAGATTGCAATTACCCCCAACACAATTAATTTTATTCTCGAGTTATTTACACTTTACTCCAACCTGTATCATCCTGCAGTAAAAATCAATTTTCCTTCGCAAAAACTTATGATTTTTAATATATTTTAAATACATCAATTTTAATGCTGATGATTATTATTTCATACATATATATATTTGCGGGAAAATCATTGTACTTTATACTGCAGCGCATCATGTTGGCTCGAGTTCATTAATACTTGCAGCTCTCTCGCGCACCGGCCAGTAGCAATGTGTATCAAAACGCTCTAGTTTGATTAATTTTGACGATCATTAAAATGCGGTGAAACATTATCAATTGTTCTCAATACATTCAGAGATAAAAATGAGTATACTGTATTTCTAGTATTTATGGATCGTCGTAAAAGTAACTGTTGATTTTATAACGTAATATCGACCGTTTCGAAATCTAATTTATGAAAATATGACCTATCATAATAGATTGATAAATGAAAAAGTATTAACGACGCGTATTTGTGTATTCGTAAGTTGTCTGTACTATACAACAAATTTAAATGAATTCAAACTATAATCCATTCGTACTAACTTCACCATAAATTTGACTGCAGGAAACTTAGTAAATTGTACTGCGAAACTTTACTTCATGCGCGTAGAATATCATCAACGTATGTTATTTGTTTGCAGCAATGATTGCTATGATTTGGATCACTATACTATACTATAATAAAAAAATTGGTAAAAAGACAATAATAGTAGCCAGGACAATATTTTAATCTCATCGGTGTGCGCATGCATACGAATGTGGAGCTTGTCTGCAGCAATTATTCGGATTATTTACTCTCGGTTGTCAGGCCAGCTGCATTATACGTATTATAGAATCTTCGTTGGATATATATGTAACGGATGGTACAAATGCGCGCGCGCGCACACACACACCGTGCAACTATATACGCGGAGTACGTGAGCATTAAATACCAAAGGATGTGCTGTTTCTGACAGTATGTACGTTTTGGGAAGGGGAGAAAGAGAGTTTGCTCCTAACTATATGCTGCACAGAGTTGTCTCCGGTTTGCGATTGCATATCGCATACTTGTACCATACTTGCATCACTTTTGAGATTCCGACGAAGCGACCGCGACGTACAATAATATATAGATACGAACCTCCTGGGGTGGCACGTCGTAAGTTCGCGTACGCAGGTCGACCCGGGCGTAGCTGTCGACGCACGGCAGGATGAAGAAGATTCCTGAAACAAAAAAAATCGTGCGGTTTCGAACAGATCGATATCTCTTGATAGTATTGATTTGAAACAATACCATCGAAAGCAGCATGTACTCTGCTCGACAATCAACTTGGACATAGCTTGTGACTTTACGTTGATGCAATTTTGAAAATTTTGAAAATTCTCGCCAAGTTTGTGTGCCTCGCACAATCAGACTGAGATTATTTTTGAGTGATTTTACTCCGATTCAAAGGGGATTAAAATTTGAAATTTGCAACGTCGCGATTCAAGTCCGCATGAGTGGCTCTTATATATAAGAGCTCTCTTTCTCTCTCTCTCTCTCTCTCTCTCTCTCTCGTTCATCGAACTTTGGTCATTCGGTTTGGTTTCGCATAAATGTCCAACATTACAGTGCGCCGAATTCAACTCATGCGGATCAGGAGCTTATCCGTGATTAATTTTGATGTAAATAATATATTTAGAACAAAACATTTTCTCTTTCTGAACGTACGAGTATAACAAGAGTTGACACTTGATCAATCAAAGCCAAAAAAATCCTCAGCTTGTCGCGTTATTCGAATTACTACGAACGATATTATGGGGAAAAAATATATTATACAAGTAGCTACAGTTGGCCGGAGGCGCGCGATGTACTCACCTGGACCTTTGGCGCCTCCTGTCAGAAGTCTTCCCAGGCGGAATATGACCGCCCTCTCGTACTCTTGGACAACCTGCAATGAAATTACAACGAAATTCAGCCGCCCGTCCTGATGTCGACTGGGCTTAGGAGCTTCGAGGGGATTCTCAATTAGGTAATCTCACCTTGAAGCATACAAAGAGGGAGAAAGGCATCGTGACGATAACCAGGGCCCAGGAGAGGACGATGAGGACCTTGCCACAGGTGCCCTCATCTGTGTCCTTATTATTATTGCCTTCGGCTTCGGCTACGGACAAGTCAAAATCAGTTTACTTCACTTGTGTACGTACGAATGTCACGTCAAAAGAAAGATTCGAAGAAAAATTCGAGCATTTTATCTTTTCACTTCGTTCACTCGTACATACAATTGCATAGTCGATCGATATCAATAAAATCAATGAAAATACAATATTCTTCTGGATAATTTTCATTTCCATTGGGTTGGCGTGAAAATCTAGATCGAAGCCAGAAAAAAATTTATTCAGATTTGATCGCTCGAGAGATCTTATAAATAATTGTAGACGAGAGACGATGAAAATGAAGAGATTACCAAACATCAAATGTATATAGCGTATTGACCCGCAAAGTAATTTATATCTAAAAATACATTTTGCACTGTAACATTATTAGACGACTGTTTTTCTGCCTATGTACATGCGGACTGGCATGGACTGCCCCAGAAACATAGGGTCACGAACACTAGCCCCTACATAAAAGCTATACGCATATAGTGAATTTCTACCCGCACTTCGTAAATTGCATCGTTCCACGGCCAATTTGGATTATAACGACACTTTTTAATGGTCATTCATTGGTTAATAATTTATAATTTGATTTTTCAAAGTACACGGGCGAACATGTTATTATTGAATTGAATCAAGTGGTTTACTTAATGAAGGGTATATACCATGCAATAATTACTTGGAGCCATTATTATATTGTATCACTGGAACGTAGTGAAGCTAAATAAATTACGCTTTTCTGCACTCCACTTGGGTACAAGTCGTATTTCAAGTGGCGCATCATTTTTCAGAAATTGTTCTACGTGTGTGTACTAATACAACGATAATTCTCAAATTCTTGTAAAAGAGTTAGATCTATCGAGTTTGTTGACACTCGACAGAATATCTCATCACGAATACCCAACAATGGTGAATTTGTGCACGGATTCATGCAACGAGTTGGGAGAAAATAGTGTCTCCCAACTCTCCAGAGGTTTTCGTTGCCGGGACAACTTGTTGCTCATCATTACTCCCGTCCTCGCGAGGGACTCACAGGTCGCACGAAAAATACTCGTGCATTTTGTCACACTCCAGCGTCTTATCTCGCTCGGGGCTTTCGAGAGAACATTTTTTTCAAAGTCGCTCCTAATCTTTCAACGGATATTACAGCGAGACCCTATATTCGCAACGCAGTACGTAGAGTTTGAAATGAGTCAACTGAAATTAGCATGATTTTGAGTGCTCGCGGACTAATCGAATTTTCAACTATTGGAAAAGAAACATACGCGCTCTCGAAATTTGGTAAAGGTATTTGGAAATGCAAGCAGAAAATGTAAACTATCTCATCCGCGCAACATCAGTTCGGCGGCGTATAACTATCTCAGCGCATGCATTGCGGAGAATATCCGCGGCCGGGTAAAACGCGAATAAGCTGTTGATTGACGCCCGTCCACACACGGCTGTTACTACTGATGTTCTACCCTCGACATCCCCTGCGCTATACTAACATGAAAATAGCGAATAAAGTATTTCGAACGAACGAATCGGATCAAAAGTAATTGGCTCGATCCCCGCATAGTGGATGTACCCGCGTATACGTAAAATAAATTAGCGCGTGCTGACGAAAGTGTAATGGCCGGGCCTGTTTGAGAGAAAATTGAGTCGACTCGAGGAAGAATCCGAGCGCGACGAGGCTCGTCAATCGGCCAAGGAGCTTAATTTCGCTCGAATTTCTCGCTGCTAAGCAGGAACATGCAAAAAAAAGGAAGAAAACTCACTCGTCAGAGCTCGTTGTCGCGCGATTGGGGTCTCGATAAAATCAGCTCGAGTGTGGCGGCGGCGGGTTTAAAGTCCGGGCAGCTACTCGAATCCGGGCTATAAATAATGCACGCGCACCGGCTTTTTCGAGCGAGCCGAGTTTGCCGATCGATGTGTGCAGCCGCTTCGCGGATGTTTGCGCTTTTTCTCCTCCCTCCGGGGGGGGGGGGATCGATGGAATTCCACCCGGCGGCTCTTTTGCCCGGGCTGACTCCGACGTGTTTCTCAGCGGCGGCCGAGATACTTACTATCTAAATTCTCCTCACAGCGAAATCTGTCTGTGTTATAGTGCAACTTGGAGTGAAAATCGGTGAGTGCACGTACTAACAGTTATAAATATTCACTGTAAGCACAGTAAGTCACCTGTATCCGCGCAGCTCCCGTTCACTGTATAGGTATACTGCGAATAGTCTACTGTAAGTTCAGTGATTCTTCCTTGTTTTTGCCGCGAGCAGCAAGCCGCAAACAGCGGTGGAGTCTCTCGGGCCGACGCTGCCTCGAGGCGATTCCCTTGGCTCGAGTAGCTCGCGCTCCGCGGAATTGCCGCCCGCGCCGAGTTTGGCCGGCTCGCGTGTATTGTTGAGGATAACGTGTATCCTCGTCGAAAGGGGAATCGGAACAGCAGTTTGGAACACCAGTCGGAAGTCGCGCGTTGAGGGTGTCGAATATCCCTCTGCCGGGGCAACTAAACCAATCCGCTCGAATTGAACAAAACTCAACCTCTGTTAATCCGGCCCGAAACTATTGCTCAACGATGGTTTGCACGAAATATACAGCTGTCCAACAATCATCATCATTCCCGAAAATTGTAATCTTAATCGACAATTTTTTAACGTGCGCGCGTATTTAATTCTAACATTATGTTTGTCCACACAAGTGTTATCCGGCCTGGTAGCTACACTGGCGATTCAGTATAATCACTCGTGCTCGGTGAGTTGCCGCGTCAGGACAATTAAATTTGAATGGAGCAAGAAAAATAGACGAAATCACGAAGGCTTTACGGAGCGCGCGAGTGTCAGTAGTTCAACCGCGGCTGTGTTCAGACCCAACCGTGACACTAGTCGTGTCACGGTTGGGGCGTAGCTGCTCGAAGCCGCGCGCCAACTTGGCTAATTTGACACGGCAAATGCTTGCCGCTCGCACGTGATACGTCCGAAAGGAAGTCTATCGTCGCGTCCCTCGAATACCCTCCTCACATGGAGGAAAAAAGGGATAGCATCAACGGGAGAACGGCTCTATCGGATTCGTGCAGATAATCCAAGTTTTAATTGCTGCGCGGTGATTGAGCACACAAAAAATTCAGAATATCGCGATAAAATTTACGCTCACGTCGTTATGATCGTGATTGTTGCAGCGAATATTTCATTGATTTTCAAGAATTTCCTTTCATGCCTTCAAAATTGCATTGAGAATTTGCCTTGATGGAAATTAAAATATGTTTGAGAGGGCCGCCATCTATTTTGAAGACAAATAAGCTGAGTTAAGGGGTAATATACCTTTGTGACTTTTTTTTTCCAATTTTTTTTTATTGGCTTAAACACTCCATAAACTACCTAAGAATGATATAAAAAGTCGATCAAGTGGGGGAAGAAGTTCCAAGTGCCTCAAAAAATTTATTCTCTGAACAGAGTCGTATAGTATTAGTACAGTACTCAAAACTTTGAACGCGTTTATCTCGAAACCGTCTTTTTTGGCATTAGCCTACCAATAGCGCCGTCAATTTTTAACCGATTCACTTCAAATTTCAACTGCAGCCTGGAAACATGATTTTTAAGTGAATGTCGTACGATTTTTTTGATATTTTGATTTTTACCGATTTTATGGCCGATTTTCGATCGATTTTTTTGCGAAAAAAAAGAAAAAAAATTCAAATTGACGCCATTTGGCCCCAAATTCAAATTTCGAAAAAATGGCCCTCCGGTCACTGCGTTTTTTATTTTACTTCAAAACCCCGTTCGATTTTTTCTTCTAGGGTCAAAATTGTGACCTGTAGCGATAGGCTAGTGAAGAAAAAGTAAAAAATTTTTTTCTCCTTTGACGAGCTGGTACGCCACTATTTGTATTTTTTGGAAAAAATGAAGTATGTTTTTTGTAGTTAGAAAGTGGTACTTTCATATGCAATAAATCCCATATTCCTTGGATTTTTCCTGCGCTTATGGTAAGTGTTTGAAAATGACCTCGAAATCGGAGGTCACAAACGTATATTACCCCTTAAGAGGCACTTTCTAGCTTATATCTCAACGATTTTAGAAAAAATTATTAAAGAAGACCGCCAGAGAGCGTATGAAATTTGGAATTAAATTGGCCCCGAGTCCTCAAAACTGATTCATTGGAATAATATTATTGCGAAGAAGAGTACTCACAGGAAATTACATATAAATGAAAATAATCAAAGTCTAAGCAAACCACGGAGAAATCCATAAGGAATGTTGTAATATATCGATATTCGTGGAAAAGCTTCCAATAAGTACTGGGTTATAGACTCGTGTCCCTTCGCGGTCGCATTGAGCAAACAGAACAATCGATATTCGATTAGAATACACAAATACTCGCGCATATACGTATTGGGTCGGTCTGTGTACTGTTCGACGTCCTGTTTGAGTTTGAAATTGGCTCGCAATGTCTGTTACATGAGTATTTTGGTCAAGTTGAATATTTCTTCTTCCTGATTCAAATATTGTCGTTGCATTAGATTTGAATTTTTTATATTTCTCGAGTTAACGAATTTTATATTCAATCTCAACGCCATTGGATCGTCCTGACTATGCTGCAGCAAGGAGATGAAAATAACTGTTGAGTAATTAATTGTTATTCATCAAATTTCAGCGTACGCATTGACAAACTTACACTTCTCGCGAATAATTTCGAATTCAAATGTGGAGTTATATCTACAACATGAATTTCTTCGTAAATTTTGCAGAAAAATCATCGGATTTTTTGTATCAAGTATACCTTTGTGTGTTATTAAAGTATACTAAAACACCTTGTCTCTTTCGTTCTTTCCGGGGAGAGTTGGGAAAAAGTTATACGAATTCAAAACTCACGATCGGATCGCTATCAACGTGTTTTTTTCAAGTATTTTTTTGCGAGAGGTGTCCATTGTTTCTACGCCTAAATACTTTATCCACGCGGACTCGAGGGCTCGATCTATATCGACGGGCAGCAGCGGCAATTACGAAGTCGGTTCGCGCACAAAAAACGAGGATTATTTTGTGTATATTATCGTGTCGTTGACGTACCATGAGCGGTAAACAAGTGTCGTTGATGAGGCTCGAGTTGAAAGTCTCATAAACATGGAATAAAACAGAAGCTCTCAATTATTCAGCTTATTGCTCTTGTATACGTTGCTCTACGTGTGTTTGTGTGTCGTATACGCTCCACATTATAGATACGAATTGTAATTGTCCTATTGTTTATTTTGGAAATTGGCTGTTTTGCTATGTAGTTGGAGGAAATGTTGGATATTGAAATGTGAAAGTTGAAACCAACACGAAAGCACGCGATGATTCCAACGTTCATTAGGCCCAATCAGCGGGTGAATATTCAAATAATGAAATACATTCAACTTTGACGATTGATTGTTCCGCATCGGGTAGAATTCGTTCGGTATATATACTGGAAAATAAAACCCCAGTGTCAATTGTTTATTCATTCGCTATTTCGAGAGGATAGGCCCAAGCTCCTGTGACACAGTGCTCACTGGGTCGATTATTGATTATGACACGTAATGCTATTAAAGGGAAAAAGCACATACGGCGCGTAATTGTACGCACACGTATGAAAACAATGTCCTACAATTAATATTGTATTCTTACATAATCGTGAAAACAAATCCATGTACTATTCAACGAGAATACGTGCATTTCATTTTATACCTCGTAAATATAGAACTCATATTTGTTTTATATCATATTTCATACAAATATGTATTGAGGGTATCATATCGTCATCTGTCATTGAAATTAATTTGAAGTATCAATTCAATTCATGTGGAATTCAGTAGAGTAGCTTGTAATTTTTCTGATTCAATTACTTATGAAGATTTGTGAATTGGCGTAAAATAAATTGTTTAATCATGAGCTGTTACGTCGACATTCTATCCGGTTGAGAAACTCATGTGCTAAAACATCCAAATATCTCTACTTCATTTGTTTTTTCAAATGTATGAAATACATTGGAAAGAAATTCAACTTGTTCGTACTTTTTCGAGCGAATGTATCTATTAACTAAAGATAATCATTGTCCTGTGATTGTTCTATGTTTTATCGTATTAATTTGTGTGTTTTTTTTCTTATAATTATCTATATTCATCAGTCATTACTGCGGTCGTTGCAGGGGATGACAAAAAAATCTTATCACGATAAGTTGAACAATATTGCGTTTGCTTGTTCGCTACGTCCCATGTCGCGCTGAACAAAATATAAGAAAGATTGACCGTGATTGTGGATATTGGCGAGCACGTGTGAATACACAATATATGATAAGAGTTCAAGTTCGCTACATCAATTCGAATATATATTTATTTTGTATAGTGAACAGAGCACCTGTTGAACAAATCAGAAATCGTCGATTCTTTCGCTTCACGAGTATAAGTAATGCGAGCCCAATCGATGGCAATCTTCACTCACCACGTCCAGGAAATGATTCATGAATAATTCAAGGAATGTGATTGGAACGAAAATTGATTGATTTCGCGATGGATGCGTCATTCACTTAGAGTTATACTCTCCCGACAAGCATACCAGACTGAGATTCCATTTTTTTATTCCAAATATTGCCAAGAACGCGTTCACCTTTGCAATTCTTCGAAATAAATTCACGAACGCGACGAGTTTTCTTTGTGGAATTCAAAATGGATTCACAGTTCTAGCTGTAAGTTCTCTCCATCCACGCACGTGTTCGATGAATGAAATTACGCTTACCCTCCAAGACTGAAATAGTGGAAATTGCATAACTAAAAATAGTAAATATTGAACTGGAAATTAATCAAACTTTGCTGTTAACTATTCACTATTCTCATCAGTTACGCAGTTTCTACTAATAAATATTTACCATTTTTTACTGTTTTACATTCAGAGCGCAGAGCTCTTTGCGCGGTAAATTTTTCGCCTCGTGGCACAAAGTATTCGTGCTCGCATTATTTATTCCTCAGCTCAGCTCGTACCGATGAAAGTTTCATGATCATTCCGAGAGCGGAAGTATATTTGTCGGAATAAAACGGCAACTTGCTCGCGCTCGGATGGTAATTAATTTCGACCGTTCTAATCTACGTTGACGAACCATTGATTTTCTTTCGTTTCAAGAATATAATCGACCCTCAAGTACATTCGACCTGGCTCACATCGTCTACGCGCCCAAAGTCGTCTAATTTCCTTAATCGATAGCTGCTTCCTCGATTGAACGGTTGCGACTTTGAAAATAGTTTGGTTCTTTTTTTGGCCGTTAGAAGCGTGTATAATAATGTCAAAGAATTATATTCTAATATGATATTTATAAGTGGGACATATTTTTGAAAATGTTCACAGTCCAATTTCCCGACAAATGGCCTGAAACGTTACAATAAAACGTGATTGTCCCGAAACTGCATCTTATTCGATTCCGTGTAGAATAAGAAAACATTTTTTTATTCGTTCCAGGTGCTATGTGAAATGGTACAAAACAATTAGTAATGGTAAGTACATTTTCACTATGTTTTCATAGTGCAGTAGCGTGACAGCCATGCGGTAATTGAAAAGTCCACTATTCAATAAATAGAATAATCATTACTGGAAGAAATAAAATAAATCAATAAATTCATAGTAAATTCAATACATGTATGTACACTGTAGAGTATTAAAAAACATAATGATAAAATCGTGTAAGCTTTACATAGCAAACTATGTGTATTGAATTTTACGATGCGACAATTGTAAGCTCCACTGCAGATACTGTGGCACATAAAACATAGTAACGACCACTGTGTTTTTCTCTACTGTCTTATTGAGACAAAGTTATAAAGCGTGAAAAAGCGCGGAATTGTCTGAAGAAGAGCTCTCGATCGAGCCGCTACAACGACGCCTCGCTTGTAATCCAAGCAAAAGTGAAACACGCTTTGACATGCAATGAACCCTCGGAATTGCCAGTGGCGATCGGTCAAAGTCGTTCAACCGGCCCTCGCTATTCAGCCGGGGCTCGAGGCTGAATTTGTAGAACCGCGGGGCCGCGAATTTGTATAACGCCGCACGAGCTGCGAACGTCGCGCCGCGGCCGGGGCTGCGGTCGTCGGATACCCGGAAGGAAAAAAGGAAAAACTCGCAGGTCACTCGCGCGTACATGCACGGCAAATGTTTCGTGACTCCCGTGGCGTAGGTGGAAAACTCGGTGTGTGCGCGGTGTACATTCACAACGTGCACGCGCACGAGTGTCCTGGCGAGGACTGCTCACCCTTGTCGGCGCCGATCGGCGGCGACATGTCGCTCTCGCGGGGAGGACTCGTCGATTCGATGACCTCGCGCTTGTATGTGTGCTCGCGACTCTGGCGCGCGGGCCGCTTGCACACGCTTGCAGTCGCGGATGTGCCGAGCGGCTGACTGTCGACCCCCCGCTCGAGCGCCAGGCGCGTTCACCTCGCCTAGTCTGTCGTCCTTTACCCTCTGCTCCCCCCCCCCCCCCCCCACCGGCCGGTTTGCGCGCGCGCGCGCGCGCACGCTACCCCGCCTCCCCTAATGTATATATGGGCAATTCTACCAAATAGTACGATTTTGCTTGGAAAAAAAAAATGAAAATAAATTTGTGGGCACGTTCTTGAAAATTTCATATGTGGTAGAGGATACTCCGAGAATAAGTATTTCAAGTGTGTGCACGACTTTCGCATGTTGCTAAAAAAGCTATACGTAAAAAACTAAAGGAATATTTTTTGGCCTGAAAAAAATCTATTATTATTCATCGAACAATATGTATATGTACTGTTCACACATATATACTAGCAAACTTATGCAACTAATAAAAATAATGGGACAGAAACAGTTTTTTAAGATACAATCTGTTTAAGGTTTTTTTTATGAAAAATAAAAATTTTCAAAATCTAATTTTGCCATCGAAAAGCTGAGGGAAATATACATCGGTAACATATTCCACATTATTTCGATATTCATTTTA
>CM037084.1:61578761-61601625 GCA_020882725.1 Aphelinus certus
TTTCCGCGCACCGGCCGCAAAGAGTTGACGTGAAACGCCCCATATATAAAGAATATAACTGCAGCAATCTCTAGGCACCTTCATCAGAACCTGAACAAGGATTCACAAGGCTTTTTGTTTGATTTCAACATTGTTTCTGAGTGTGCCACGAGAAAAACCAGTAATTTTAAACTGTTCACGTTCTTACTTTTTAACATGATCGATTATTTTATGGTCTTTTTACGGGTAGCACATGAATGTTCCATACTTTAATTTCTTCATTTTCGAGTGCTTAATCGAACTGTATTAACACATTTGAGAGTAGTCGATCGCTGAAAAAGCTGTAGCTTAAAAAGGCTGAACATAATTTCATACCAAAATTTCATCACGAAGCTTCACTTACATGTAAATAGTCTTTATATGGAGAGCACATTAATGAAAATTATCAAGTATTGTTATGCTGATCCCAAGGTAGATTACAGGTAAAAAATCTGACCTCTTACTGAGATGCTCCAAGTGTAAACGAAGAAGTTACACGCAGTACATATGAATATCACAATTAAATTTTCCAATTTTTGAAAAAAAAATTTTCATATTTAGTGGTTTTTTTTCATTTCCAACATTTGGGTATTCAAAAAAACCATATCACATAAAATCGTCCTAGTTGGTAGAATTGCCCATATACATATATATGCAATTCCGGCTCGGTGGTTGAGCGACTCTATAGAGCGGCGCTGCTGTACCGCGGCCCCCGTGTGGGACAACCAACCAACTGCCAGTGGCTGGACCGCGCCGGAGGGGGAGCAGCTGTGGCGACTGTAGGCTCAAGACTGTTTTCTTTTCGATCAGCTGGTGCATATTCGCAACGCGCGAGAACACATCTTCTTGTTGTATAATGCGGCTTGCAGTTGTTCAACTGACTTTTCTGCTTTCTCCGCTGTACGATCGAGGGCGATTGGCGATTTTTGACCAATTCTCGACCGTCCAGCTTTGCGCGGCAGTTTATCGAAATGCGACGAGAACGCGATAAGATGGGTTATCATTTCGTCTGCCTATGGGGCCAGAGCTCGCGCACCTCAAACCTATTGAAAATATTGTATCGTAATCCATTATCTGGGCAATAATTAAAAACAAATATTTAGCGTATACCAATCCTTTGCCAATATACACTGCAAGTATTTCAAATATTTGAATTATATGCAGATACTCTATTTTACATGTGTAATTCCCGGTCACCTTGTTACCCCTGACTGTAAACACTCAAATATTTAGTGAAGATCAATTTTCAACAAGCTGGCATACAGCTGGTGTATTGAAATACGACTTGTCCAAATAAGTGAAAATCACTGCAGGAAGATGAAACCGTTGCGGTTGGTAGTTTGAAAAATCAGTTGGAGGTCCGATTGTCGGTGAGGAAAGACACAAAATTATCATTTTTACAAATCAACCGTTTTTCACGCTTTGCCTCTTTGAGAATTCATACTGGCTGATTTTGCCACAGTAAGCTGGTTCCAAGGAAGTACAGCTGACATTTGGTGTTTTCTATTTATTGCGAATTAAACACTGAATTTTGGCATTTTTGGCATTTTTGGCATTTTCGGCGGGCTGCGTTGATCGCCAGCAGCAGCCGGTCGACCGCGAGACGTACACGTGCCTCCGGTTGGGTGCGGCCAATTCATCGGGCAATGTTCGATAGGGGCCGTCGAGACTCGGGCGCGCGTGTGTGCTATGGACGCGTAGAGGCACGTACGGGCGAGCCGCTCGTTGCCAAGGGGCCACGCTGCCCCGTGTACACGTTCCCGACACCCCGTCTTCTCCTTATCGAGCGCTCCCCTCCCTATAACTCGCGAGTTTTCATCCTCTCTCGCCGCTGGCAAATGCACAGCTCCTCCGGAGATCCGTCGCGCTAGCTCCCCGTCACGTCCGACAGATTGACTCAGGTGTTCAGCCGGGGTTCAAGTGCATTGACAGTATGCTTTCTCAAAGAGGCCTCATTGGGAAGACAAAAAATAATGCCAATGAGAGATGTCTTCCGCCATCGGAGGATGAACCTCAAACTATAACTGACCAGGAATATAAGCAACTGTAATTGCTATGGGAAATAGCCGCATCTGAAGCTCTCGACCAGAGAAATCAAGTCGTTTTCGTTCGGTCAAAAAATATCATGGCCTACAAGTTGGCAGTTTTTTGTGCGTATTCGACACTGTAAAAGAGTGATTTTTTTTTTCATAAAATGTGGAAAACTTTTATTCCTAGGAATTGTTTGATTCTGCTACTAAATCAGACCACAAATTTGATGGTTAAGTGGAAGTTCACGGGAAGCGAAGTGCTCGACAGACTGTCCATACATACGATACGTTCAAGATGCATACACAACGCGCTCGAGTCTGGCACAACTCGGCAGTTTCTACTTCAAACTACTGGATACTACTTCTTACTGGAAGGATTTCTGTATACATTTCAATACAAATTGTCCAGCAGATTCCAAGTAGAATGGATACAAAAAGAATCGCACGTAAATAGCTCATCAGGCGAGATCTTACAGGTGATATCTTTGAAAATGATAGTGACGAGACAGGAAAATAGTCTATTGATCAATTGCGACTTGAAAAATTATAATTCACTGCACCTGGGCAGAAATCAAGACAGAGAAAGCCACGTGACTTTTAATACAGATTTCTGGATAGTGTGGAGAGTTATGCGATGATCGCGATGAAGGAGTATTCCAAGTGGATTATCTCGACTGAGACAACAAACAGAGCTATCCATGTGCAAACGCTTCGTGAGAGACGCCCAACTTCCCATATTATCAGTAACTATATCTCACGTTGAAGAATTCATATGCACCTTATACGTACGTGTAGCAGAGAACAAGCAATACCATTATAATATAAACAACAAAAAAGTTTCAGATCGCAAAATATTTTTGATGAATAGAATCTTATCTTTCTAGTGATAGATCGCTACGGATGAATTGCATTTATTTTATGGTAATCGAGACAACGAATTGTTGGATTTTTGAAATATTAATACCGACCAGAATTATAAGCATCCTAAATAAGAAAAAGCATTGCGCAATCTCTATCAAGTTTCCCAGAAAGTTTTGACTTCGTGACGAGTAAGCTTCGAATAGATCAAAGTGGAATTCATACATGCGCTTGTAGAACTTACGGGTTTCTGTGATATTGTGACATAATTTTCCAATGAAATGTGTTGAATTTCCTTTCAGTTTTTCCTAAATATATGTACATTGTAGCTTCAATTAGAACTATATTTCAATCTCGAATACGTGAAATGATAGTTCTTACCATATGATATTACGAAATATATCAACTGTCCAAGGGCAAGTACGTGTCACACAGCTTTTAATGATGCGACTATTTCGATACTCTTTGAATTTAGTAGCCCAAGGCAACAAAGCAAATGTGAACAATTATCTGCAATCCGAGCCAATCGATAACTAAGTTTGAAACGTTTCAATACATTGAGCGAAACACAAGAAATATTTGATAATTGAGTAATAGTATTTGGTCAATTTTACTAAAAATATAGTTATATAATCGCACAGTAGAGAGTTATAGTTTACTTCATTATAACACAATGTTACAATGAAATTATTCTTGTTTACAAAAGAAAAAACTTGCTCAACTCATGAATAATAGTGAAATTTCACTGAAAACTTAACCAAAACTACTTATTTTTTGTACATCGAATATTTCACTATTCGTATTCAGCATTCAAAGTGGTTAAAAATGACTGTTTAATCAAATCAATATTCACTATGCTAATCAATTGTGCAATTTTCACTGACCAACAGTTGGTCGATCTTTTCGTTGTTCTCTGCTAAATCCAAGGCATATATCGTCGTCTCCGCAAAGAAAGGTGCGAACTCGCAGAAGGTATTTTATTTTACTAAAATTTGAGTTGGCAAACCTGATAATCTGATATTTTCTTTTTATATAAAAAGTTATGGCATATAGAGTGAAGCCATTTGACTCGTGATTTTACTGGTTATTATGAATTGGTGATATATACTACAGAAATATACTAATTTGTTTGTATTTTATTTGAAATTTCGTAAAATTTGTGAAATTTTGTAAATTTTGTAAAATTTTGTGAAATTTGTGAAATTTCGTAGATGGTCTTATTAGGATGAGTAACGTGTAACTTGATAATTACTCTAAGCCTCACGAGTTAACTGGCTTCACTCTATAGGCCATAACTTTTTATATAAAAAGAAAATATCAGATTATCAGGTTTGCCAAGTGAAATTTCAGTTGAATAAAATGCCTTCCGCGAGTTCGCACCTTTCTTAGCGGCGGCGGCGGCGGCGGCGATATACAAAACCGCTTAAACTGCTTCGGACAGATTCACGTCGCCGGCTCGTGTATCTCACCATCGTCGTCGTGAAAAAAAACTCGTCAAATCGCCCGCTCCTCCAGCACAACAAGCCTTTTGTGTCACATCGACCGACTATTAGTCCCGCGTGCGCTGTGCACTCAATCGATTGTTCTCGTTCGACAGTGTTTTCGCGTGCGCGGTGTGGCCAATCGTTGTTTTGTTTCAATTTTCCTCGTTTCCCCGTCGCGCCTCGTATGCGTATAAGTAGCGTGATGACACGTGAATGCACCGAGATATTCCAAAGCTTTTGTTTCGCGGGACATCTATTCTCTTTTTGATCGGATGTGCGCGTTGGAATTGACAAAATATACGCGTATTGTCGAGGGCATTTTGCGTATTTCGCTATTGAAGTTACTTTTTCTTCCAATTCGAAGTCTTTATTCGTATTGTTAACATTGATTCTCAGGATCGAAGCGATCAGAAGGAAATTTGAAAAAAATTAAAATTCAATAGTGCATTTTTCGTTCGAATCGGAAGGTTGATTATTCAAAATTTCTCTAGATAATCGCGCAAAGTGGATCTTCCCCTCATCTTACGACTTGATACCCTCGAAGTTTAGATTCAGAAGGCCAAATTATGTGCATAAGACCGTCAGATAAATCCGGGGATCTCAAGTCATAGACGATCATGTGACTCTTTGAACATGAAAGGATTCAATGAAATAAGTATGTTTAACGGTTCAAATGCGTAAAATGAGAAAACGACCGTTTTTAATACAGCTACTACGTACACTATCGATTTTGAACCAATCTTTCATTTACCATCGAAGTTTAGTCATTGATGTACTGGACCAGAAAAGCATAAATTTGTATCAGCAGAACGAGTGTGTAAAATATATAACACTGCTCGAGGGATCTTTCAAACGGGCTCGTTCTATCCATCAGGGCATTCATACACATCGAAATTCTACCAACAGCACGTGTATCCTTCATCATGTAGAATTCAATGATTTATTTGAGAAGCGATATGTGATGGTTCCCGAAGAATCGACTGGCACCGCGCGCGCGCGCGCGCCGACGAAAATAAAATAGCAGCTCATCATTGGCTAGCCTATATTGGGGGAATCGAAAAACCGAAAATCTATTACGTGCATACATGTGCGTATTGGGGGCGTCAAAAACAGATGATTCCCACAAATGTCTATACGCATCGGATTTGCATTGAATTTCACGAGCATTCCTGGGAAGCCTGTGTGCAGGACATTTCATTTTTTGTTCCTTTGCAAATGTAAATCGCAGCGATGTGGATCATTCGATGGAATCGTGCGGTCTTGTTCTTGCGCGCGTACATTTTATGAGTATAGCCGCTGCAAGCAGAAATTTTGTCAAAATTCTAGAAATACTCTTGGATCGAAGCATCAAACAGCCCCGAGTCGATCTCGTTGGTAATCCGACTTTATCAAGACAGTGTGTGCGTGTACTTACACGAGGCTCATCCTCGTGGAAAGCAATATCTTCCGCGCGACACGCCATATCGCGTACATTAGACGGAAACACAACGATGTTAATTAACTCAAGTTTTGCTTTGAGTTTTGAAAGGATGAAAAAGCCTATATTCGTAAAAGTACACTGCACTTCCAGGGCTTAATATATACAAAGTTCAAATGTCTGGGATGGTTGTCGAACGGAATATCAATGGTTTTTCAACGTCCCAGTAAGGGACAAGTCACGCCGACTTGAAGGATAATCAAAATCAAATTAAGTGTAACACGCGCTTGTGTTACATAACACGAGCTCAAATGTGATTTCACGCTACTCAACATTTTTTCTGAACTTTATAAAAAGTACTATTTGCGCATATTCTTTCTTGCTCGGCTTTCAAGCCCCATTGAAATCTTTATTGAAATCAATACATGGCGCGGCTTCGCAAACAAGCTTGACAGTGCAGGTAATTAATTCTTTTATTTTCACGTCAATTCTTGAAATTTCTCCCATTCTGTACTCAAAACCACCGAAAATTGTAATAAACTCTATCACACGAGGATAAATCATCATTGTGTCCGCGTCGTTTCTCCTACACTCTAAATCTAGAATAAAAAAAAAAAAAAAAACTACTATTTTAATGTTTGAGGGTAGCCACTTGAAGTAAAGTAGGGATGCATACGGCAAACGATTGGAGACTCGGTCAATTAACTCGGTCAATTGTCGATGTTTACCAAAACGGCTCGCTCACGTAAAATCGAAATGACTGCACTCGTCCTTTGGTTCCCGTGTGACGAATAAAGTCATTGTATATTTGCGGAAACACCGACAACATCGTTTTACAGATAAATGCTGTTGCATAGTTAATTCGTAGATTAACGAGTCTCTGTAGCCAAGCTCTGGACTGCACGGGCTAGATCTGTGTATGTATGTATACATATGAAGCAGGCAAAGAGCCGCGATGTGACGGAAGGGAGTATATATATATATATATATAGACGAGCGGCGTGTGACTGGAGTGGACTATATAGCGATCGGATTGGCTCGAGTCACCGGTTGCCCCTCCCTCTCGTAAATTATTCACTGATGACATGCAAGGGCAGGTGCGCGCCGACAAATTCCTCCGTATATATACGTGAGCAACACCGAATGAAGCTTATAATATTCCGCGATCCTTTGCCTCAAATCCTATACTCAAATTCTGTATGACGCGATTGGATTCGCTTCTGAAATACTCATATCACGCTGCAGCTGTCTCACGACGATGAAACGTCGTCAACGTAGAAAATTAATTCATCAGAGAATAACCTGAATGATGAAAGTTGACGGCAGACAAGTTAGCGCGCGCGCGCGCGCGCGAGTTTATTCAACAACAGCTCGAATAATATATCCTAATTTTCTTTATCTCACAAATCAACGGTGCGTGTGCGAAAATAATCGAGTTCCATCGGGGATGGAATCCGCGCGACGTAACATGTATCGGTAGTAACGATGTGTGACGTCACGCCACATCCATTGTACTGTGTATTGATGTATGCCGGTATGTTTCGAAAACTTTCGAGCACGGAACAAAATAATAAGATACCACGATCTAATTATTTTTGTGTGTGTATTCCATCTGATGCACATGGGGGAAAACTAGGCGGCACGACAAGTTCTTTCGACCTATTGATGTAAGTAGAGCCCGCGAATATCGACGAAAATGAATTGTCTTTTTTTGCCTGACTTTTTTAGTGTTATCGAGTCCTTGGCTTGAAGCACACATTTCACTCACGCATACACATATATATACTCTTATTGAGCGCGCGCATTATGATGATTACTCGCGGTATGAAGAGAAACGTCAAGGATTCCACCATGACTGGTCAGTAATGTCAGTTGGATTCTGACAAAGCTACAATTGTAGATTGGGGATATACTTATATATCCTTAGCAATGTTCAAAGCAAGATAACAAAAAATCTATCAAGTTGAATGTCGATGGCTCCCGAGAAGATAAACACATTTCACTCCGAAATTCAAATAAATAGACTTGTGCTAAATTTATCCCTGGCAAATGAAGTGTATTCTCTCGGATATTTTTCCCGTACAATCCGAATATGTTGGTCGAAATTCCTCGACAGTCGTACGTTTCCCGGAAAATACGACTGTTTTCATTAAATTCAAATAATTGTGGATAGAAAAAACTCCCATACTATTATTGAAATTGTCGACCCTTTCAATGTTATGAATTTTTCGGAACCTTATGGAATTACGTTTTTGTGCTGTTCGTTGCCTCGAGATTTGACTTGTGCTTTTCTTCGTAGGAGCCATCGTCATAAATTTGAGCATGTCGAGTCGTTACATATTAGACGGCAGAATTGTGAAAAAACGGACAGAAAAGCTGCTCTCTACGTAGGATTAGCACAATGAATAAATGGTACAGGGTAGATTGTAGTGTGTCAAACCTCTGAGGATCCGGTTGCGAATGTCTCGTAGGTCGTCCGGTCGCGAGTTCATGGGAACTACCGTTCCGTTCCCATTCACACTCGTCATTGGGACCGACATTCTCACCGGACTGATGCGAGCCTCGAATCCTGCCAGCTGTTGGCATTTCAAAATCATCCACATTTCATCATGACTTGATTAAATAAAAATTGAAAGGGTGCCTTGACACATGTGATTGACATTTTTTCTTTCGTCCAAAAACAGTGTTTTACAAAGCAATTATCACATATTGCGTGCTGATTGAGGGAAAATTCGGAGCTTTTTATTGCTGTGAGCCAAACGACGGATTCTACACTTGCACTGAGATTTTCAACGTCAGCTAAGCGAATCAACAAATTCACACGTCCTTTCAAGAGGGGGGCCCGTACATTTGAGTAAGGTCAAAAACAGGGTCGTCTTTTACCCATCCGTAACTTTTCCATTGGAAAACGTTCCGTGCAGGCTAAAGCTTGGAACATTCTTCTCTCGCTCGTCCTTTTCACCTCGCCGAGGTGAGGCTGTCACCATTCTGATATTGCATGTTCTCCAACAAGCATCATTATCAGAAACTATTGGGAATCTTGAAAAACGATCCCATTTTTGACCTTTACAAATTTAAGTCTCCTCTTGATTGAAAACAGCTGAATGTGTCTAGCCGAATATGCAGCAAACCGTGCAAATGCGAATTGCATGAAATTCGGAAAACAAAAAACAAAGACCAACGAAAGTACGCCAAGTGTAGTTGGCGCAAACGGCGAGGAACGCGACGTGGGTTCCCAATCAATTTCAACTGACACAAAGCGAAGGTTTACACACACACACACACACACACACACACACACACGCAGCCACACACGGCACAAACAAAAGTGAGTAGTATTTCCGAGAAGGGAGCTTGGCGCGTTGAATTAGAGCACTTCTCAAACTCAACGAGTTGGGCCGTCAACGTCGAAAGCTCTCCTCCGATGGGCAAATACCGAATGATGTCACATATGTACCTATATTCCGATTCGACATCGAAGCAAATGCAAGACTCAAGAGACCAGTGCCAATAGACGCCGGTGCTCGTGGCACCTGCATTCGCAACTCTAAACAAGCTCTAAGCGCGCTATATAGCTGCATGCGCGCGCGCGCGCGTGGCTGGCGGTAAAGCTTCCAGTGACGCATTCCGAAATTCCAAACGATTATTTTCACGACCCGCCGCTGAGTTTCCTATAATCAACGATGGCTCGTGTATGCAATACAGCTACCGCATCTTCATCATTGGCTCTGGATGCGAATTCGCATCCAAGTTTCGCCGAGCGATGACTCCGTATGTAGCTATATGCAAACTCAACGAAATGTGCCGGGGTCAGAAATGATAAGTATATTTGCCAACGTTACAGTCGTTTGAAGCAAAAGCTCATTGGAGCGTAGACTCTCCAATCTCTCGTCGTTACGAAATTTCTGTTTGTACTATGTGAGACTAGTCACAATTGCGGCCTCGATTTTCCATTTGGGATTAAGAAACAAATGTATCTTCGAATGAAATGGCTATCTAATATCTCTCTAGCGCGAACAAAAGCTATGATTATTTTTTAAAAGAAAGGGCCTAAATATTTTTTTGAAATGATCACTTCGCATTTCATCTGATCTTGGTTAATAAGAATCTTGTACGATTTCCAAATAATCATGGACAATTTATGAATACTTTTATTATTCAAGCAATCCTATCAATACTAACGCGATATGCATTATTTTATTACGGAGTTGAAAAGATTTGAATCAAATAAGTATAGAAGCATAATTAATCAACGTATTTAAAACCTGCAGTATACTGTTTAGACTATAGCTGCATTCAAACAAAAAAACTACTCATTTGAAACAATCAATGAAGGCATGAACTCTATAACCTGTCCTTGCCAAGTCACAGGTCACATACATTCGTATGGCAGTTTAACATGATATATATATGTGTACAGAATAAAAACAATAAATTGAAGAGTGAAATGTGAAAGGTTAGTTTTACCTAAAGCTAATAAATTTCTAGAGAATCAGTCGTGTGATTTGCTATTTGAATTCGAATGTCGGACGAGTCAATATTGTCCATAAAGTATTCTGATTCAATCGTTAAAATGCGTATGCTTGAGTGAGCCAGAACAATCCATGTGTATTGCTCTCTATAATACACCTATAAGCACTTTCTGCATGACTTTATATTATTAGTTTATTGTCTGAAGTGTAATTTCGTGCAGTCGAATAAAACAAGCGATGTATTTGAATCGCATGACAAAACCACTCGTGCGAAGAGTATTCCCCTTTGATATTCATAATTTGTAAATAATAAATAAGTTGGAGCGATGAAAGAAACTTGATTTTACATTTATCATTTTTTTAGCACTCGACCGCGGGTCTATTTGTATCCGGAACCTCGGCAGCTCCAAAACTATACCACTGAATATTCAAATTTCCAACCAAACAATTCTGTATACAGCGATGGACAGTAATTAAATAAAAGCATTTAGTAGATAAAACATTTTTCAAATATTCATATTTCAGATACACGTATTTGAAAATCCTTTATATTTGATATGTGATTGTAATTAGATATACATGTATTTAATTACTGTATTCGAATTCGATTTGTCCAAATACTTTAAATCAAATAAAAATATTTCGTAAATAGTATTTGATCAAATGAATACTGAATTTGCCCCTGACTGGCTCCGCAGTAATTGCCAGTAATTAGCTAAAAAATACCTGTATTCAAATACGATGTATCCAAATATTCGACCGAACTATGGAATATTGCTCATTGAACACTGAATTTGCCCATATCTGCGTTGGCTCGTGTGACTCGAGTGGCCCGCGGTCAACAGAACCCGCGTCGCACTTGGAGGGAGGAGTTGCTCACGGCCGTGGCGGCGGCGCCACAGTGAAAATTCAAACGCGCAGCAAACGTGCCGATTTTGTCGGTGTCGGAAACTCGATCGCTTCGGAATTTCGGAACTTCTCCGAGAGAGACGGACAGAGAGAGAGAGAGAGAGAGAGAGAACGACAACTACTTGTGTAGGTGTGTGCAGGAGGGGGTTGGTGCGGGTATCGGTAGAATCGTCACCTTGGCGGAGGCGTCGCGCGCCTCGTACGGTCAGCGCTGCGTTGCGGGGAGCTACTGCTGCCCGTACGCACTTGTGCGCGCCCCTGAGCCGCGAGCGGTGCGGCGCGCGCGCACCTACAGCCCCCCCATCCCTCTCCGGGGGGATGGGGCTGTGGCTATTTTTCAAGAGCGCTCGATACTCCTCCGTAGTGGTGCTCCGCGGGTCGATACGTGACGCACGAGGGGCGCGCGACCTCGTGCGTGTTGTACATACGCGTAGCGGGCGCAGCTCTGCCGATGAGCCGCTTGATTGCAGCCGATCGGCCCGTGTCCCCCACGTGCGGGACGGGGCTCGGACGGATCTCTCGATTGCCGGTCCTGTGTACCCTTTGTTTTTCCACGCGCGCCCGCCCCGCCTCGAGTGTATGAATAACTTATGCCCATCAGCCCCGGCCCGCCTCGAGTGTATACTTCAATTCGTCGAGACTCTCCCAAGTGCGACACGCCGGGGCCGACTTATTTCACGCTCGGCTCTTCGACGTACTGGCCAAACTTTCATGCCCGCACATGTATACCGCACTCGACTCTCAATATAATATAGTAACAAACTACTATTTAATAGTAAAACTTGCACAACTGCTCGAAATAGTAAATATTTACTATAAAAACAGTAAAATTTTACTAATATATTAGTGGTTTACTATTTCAAAGTGAATATCTACTATTTTGTACCCCATTAAATAGTAGTTTCTTCACTATTTTACATTTAGAGACTGTGGTATACAATTTGCGGTATAAGTATGATCCGCTTGAAGAGAGTACGATTGCTGTTGATGGATTGGAACGAGCCCATACAAATATACCACTTGCTCCTGGTGAAATTCCGATTCGACTCGGAATGATCCCGAATAAGATAAGATGAGGCAACTCTCTAAATCTGAAGTAGTAAAAAACTACTGTTTAATAGTACAAATTGCACAACTGATGAAAATAGTAGTTATTGACTAAAAAATAGTAAACTTTTACTGATTCACTAAAATATCATTTTTACTATTTGAGACTATGATAAAATCGAAATTTCAAAATTCTGCGAAGGGCATGTTGAAGTCTAGTTCAACACAACTACCAAAAACCATCTTTATAATCATCATTTGCCCATTTTAACCCATTAAAAATTAGTCAATTGACCAAAGTAACTCCAATCAAGCACACTGTGACACTATTTCATAATAACTTGTTACAGCCTGCATCTCTCGAATATTCATGCATTTCACTCACTCGTTCGATTCATAAACACATACAAAGGACCACATTGAGTACACTTATATTTTACGCGAAAAAGAATATTTTGAGTGAGATGGAAAATAGTTTGGGGAAAAATAATATGAATCGTCAATCGAAAGATGATTTTACATAAGATTGTAGAATAGTCCCGTGTAAAAAAATAATAATTATTACTCTTCACTCGTCTTCATTATTGTAATTGAATTAGCAGAGTGTAATAAGGAAAGAAGGAAAATAGCAGGTAGTAAAAGTTCAAATTGTATTGAAAAAACAAGCGAGGGAGCGACCGAAAATATGTTTTAATACCGCTGACATATAACGGCCAGCTGCGAATGATGTCCAGGAACACTGAAAATAAAAAATCTAAGAGTTCAGGAGCCTATCGAATTTCTTCTGTCGAGTAGTGGAAAATCCACTGCCTGCGATATACCTTACACTTACTCCTCTCATATACGCAAAATTATTCTTAGATAAAGAGCTTAGTTGCGTCTCAAATTTTTCCCTGAAATTAACGATTTATTTTATTTTGAAGTTGATGGAAAGTGAATATCTCTCTCGATTGATTTTTGAATGAAGAAATTGAACAAATTATGTATTTCCATATCCATAATTATATAATTATATATTAATGTATTTTCATATTGTATTCCATACATATTCCATACATAGTACTGAACCACCTCAATGCGACACATACACACCCAAAATTGATTGTTTGGTGCATGTTGCTACTTCAATTGAGTAAAATTCACGTGAATCAAGTCGCAACACGGACTTTAATCGAAGAATCTTCATTGGTGTGTGTGTGTGTGTGTGTGTGTGTGTGTGTGTGTGTGTGTGTGTGTGTGTGTGTGTGTGTGTTTGTGTGTGTATATGTGCGCAACGATTTAGAAAACGACTCGTTCATCGACGTATCTTCCTGAAATTATACACGAATACTGCTGACGATGTATCGACGAAATGACGAATGTAGTTTATTATTAGACAGTCGACGCGTTCGTTGAACCGTGAAATATACGTATACGTAATTTTCGATTTATTCAACTTTAATTTGTGACGTCAAATGAAACTGGATCACGCTCTTTTCAACTTTACAAGTTCTGAGCACAAAAATATTCAATTCAGGATAGCAGCCATTAATGGATCACAATTATTTATTCATTAATCTCGACTGTAATTTCTATAGCCCTCGTGTATTCATCCATTGAAAAAATGTCCCTGAAGAAAAAAAAACATGTAAAATAATTGAATTATTAAAATATCCTTATGGAATGAATTTCTATTGTTGATATCTATCTGGCATTTCATATGATAAGGATTTCGTCTCGGTAAGAAAATTCAAGGTGATGAATTGTTGACCTAGCTGGTAGATACACGTATTTGAGTAAATTAAACAAATAACAGTGTTTTAGAATATATTTTTTAACAAATAACGTTCACAAGTGATGAGTAATCGCTAGTGATTTGGAAAAATTTGTTTTCAATGAATGGTGATTTGAAAGAAATTCAGAGAAGACATTATTACGGTGATGAGAATTTCGGATTTGGCCGGACATTGTGCGATAAGATGCATTTTGTATCAGGACATTTCGTTCTATTATGTTTCAAATCCTTTCCAAACGGATTTTTAATCACATTTTTGGAAACAACTCAACTGGAAAATTCGTGAAAAATCGAGTATCAAGAGGCTAGTATGTGGTGAAATCATTATGTATAAGAAATTTTGAGATATAATCTGGAGCATCTGCATCTCATTTGACTGAAATGATTTGATCTCCCGAAAACTCCTTTAAATACGAATATTTGCGTTCTAAAGAGATTGTAACTTTGCGAAAACGAAGCTTGAGCCACGATCGAAACTTTATACATAGTCAATCCATGATATGAGATATTTTTATTCATTTCCTCAAGATAATCATGAATCTCAAAAGTCCAGCACCGTATAGGATAAAATCCATGTTGGACGGGTTAGAACCGAAGTTTAAGTGTTTTTTATTTCCATTATTTTAATGCTTGTCCAACGTTAACTATATGCAAATCAATCTAAATTTTCTATACACGGGTGATTTAACCGATCCATAACTAATAAAAAACGTCGACCATTGAGATATTGCTTGACGTCACCAGTTTTCCGGGCATTTTGATTATCGAAATGTTGTTTTTTTCTTTTCAGAATAATAAGGCTGATACGACGTTTGCGTAGAATCCTTACCTACCGGCCACGCTCTCTTTCCCAAGTTGGCCGCATGCGTATTTGGATGCGGCCATACCCGGGATTCGACAAATCTAATTGAGCTTCAATCGATTGCTTGACTGTGCGCAACCACACCAGGATTCTACCTCGTTATAATGGACAATTAATTATGTGAAAAGGGCGTAAAAACGTTGATTGTTAATTAATACATCGAATGAACTAGTCATTATCGCTGTACTTTCAAAGCAAAGAGAGAGTATCAATTTGGAACTTTATATGTATGTACATTAGTTTAGATGGCGAATGAAATTACACAGGGGAGACCGGGATTGGTTGGCGCTCTTTTTACAATAATACTCGTAGCTTCCACCCGCACGATAGAAATGAAAATCTAACTGATAGTACTTTGGTCACAGATTACGTTGAAATTGAGCTTACTGGGATCGGATAAATATACTTCTTTTAGAATAATTAATTCTTCGTGGAGTCATTTTTTGGCCAACTTACTCCGGGGACAATAATTTTCATAACATTCTTAAATTTTTATCAATAATATCCCAAATCAATAACACTGAACAAATATATTATCAAAATTTCTTCATATGCCCATTTTTTACACATTAAACATTGAATCCACAATCGCTTGTGAATTTCAGAATAGTATATTATGCACCCGAGCGAGGTTAGCTGCGATTTCGGCGCGAAAAACGTTTGCGATCCGAGCGCAGCTTTGATTGCAAGTTTGCGCAAGTGCCGAAATAGCCTAGATCCGCGAGCGAGGTGCATATACTATTTTTCGTACCCCGCGGCAGAAAAGCGCCATTCTTTGCAACACGCCAGGACGCAAAGTTGGCACTTTACTGCCGCTGGGACGAAAAAGTACTTGACGTGTTGAGCAAGCTGATTCAACTCTTGTTTTCTTAACACATTTTCTGTCCAACTTTTTTGTTGGTTTGGAGTCTATTTTTTTCAGCTTGTTTTATTTTTAGAAAATCTGATTTTTGTTTATTTTAGATTTCTTATTTTTGTCACAGTTTATCATCTCCTGGGCAAGTTTATTTCTCACTGGAGAATCAGTCAAAATAGTCGACGTTTTTTTCCTCCTCTCCCGAACGCTTGCCTTGGGAAGTGGTATAAGCTCTGCTACGGGATTCTCCCATGTGTTTGATATGGGATAATGACTAACACCTTTTATTCCAGTGTTTTGTTTTTTTTTTTCACAACTTGAACTGTCAGTAGCTACAGTATGGACATTTTGCAGATTTTTGAGCCTAGAAAATGGTCGAATAATATTGGCAGGGGATGGCAGGGAGGCCAGGTCTCAGGATGTCCCTCGGGAGCTTAGAGACTCGTGTCATTTGGTCTGCGGTGGTCGTCACCACGACACGACCTATTGATGGAGTAGCTGCTTCGTAAATAGGATCATCAGCCCACCACTCTTACCCCGGTATAGGGAGGGATGCCATGTTCCCGCGTGCTCTGAGACCGAAATTCATAATGGGTCGACTTGGAGGGCCGAGTCATTGCGAGGGCAGTGGTTCGGTCAACTCGTCCGCCACTCTAAACCCAAACACGAGTATTCACTTGTTCAAACGTTCTACTTCGATTCTACTCCCGGGTTCTACTCGCGGAATCGTGATGGAATAGCTCTTACAGCTTGGATTCGGAAGCCGTGCCTTTGTAGTACAAAAATATTCGCTCACTCGTCAGAGACTCGTACTTACCTTCTCTATGTATTTCCCACAATTTATGAGCAAATTATGTAAAAACTTTGTGGTGCGTTGTCGTCGTCGATGATTCATTCATTAAGCACATCAGTATATGGATTGCAGTCGTCCACGATATGCAGGGTCGAGATGGGACGATTTTTTTCTTTAAAAGTGCATATCGCATCTAGATCGCGCGGACGCCCCTGGTCACACGAGGCGCGGGCGGCTGTATCATTCGGGAAGTTGCTCAAAAATCGGCCGCATTTTTTTTAAAATAGCCCCGCACGCGGCACGATCCTTGCCAACGCCGAACGCCGCGCATGGTTGACTGTCAGTCGACAGAGAGCATCGATCGGCCCGGCATCGTTCGGATGTTTGCACATGACTCGCGTGCCCCTAACCTGTCCCCTGTCGAGTGAGTCGAGTGAGTCGAGTCCCAAAACTGTCGTCGACGTCAACGCGCTCGTGCAGTGAGTCCGATGAAATGGCGGTCTCAAAGCCGGACAAGGATAAGACGCAGCTGGTCGGGCCGAGGTGTACAAGCACGTTGTACAGGTTGCTCAGCTCGTTAGCCCCGCTGCCGAAGCTCGTGTACGAGATGCTCGTTCTCTCGAGCAAGGTCTCGCTGGCCGTGCTAGTCGCCTCCGTCAGGCTCGTTCTGCCGCCGTCCAAGAAGAATTTGCTCGGCGAAACTGTCTTGGTGAGAAATACTTTTGCACCGAAACGGGGGCTAGGCTCAAGCGCATACCTCGTTTGCGAAGCCGAAACTTCCGGCAGTTTGCAAGTTTGGCCAAATTCAACATTACGTTTTTTTTTCATCGCTAATTCATATCGGGAGGCTTACGAGACTTACCAATTCGAAATGTGTTCGTGACTCTCGTTAGATTGCATATAATAACCATCAAGTATCAACCAAAGTGCGCGCATGTGCGTTTCTTTCGGGATTATCATTATCGATCCAAGCATATAAAATCCAATGTGCAGTTTTAAATTGTCAAAGTGGAAAATCGTGTATTCTCGCGGTCGATGTAATTTCACCAACAGTTCACTAACGAAGTAATCTAGTGCAGAAAAATGCCAAGCGTTTGATTCGTTTCTGCAGACAAGACTTTTGCTCGCGGACGACTGTCTCGAAGCGTATGGACGCTCGATTAAATTGACGAAAATTTAACGGTGCAGTGGTGGGATAAGGTTACGACAGATTACAGGGGCCGGCCACGGGATCGGACGCGAGCTGGCGATACAGTTGGCGGCCCTCGGCTGCATAGTCGTGTGCTGGGACACGGACGCCGAGGCCAACCGGTCGACCATGAGTACGATTTGCAAACAAGGCGGAGAGGTGTGTACGATTCACTGCTCATGGAGCTATCTCGTCGGCCAGTGGGACCGCGCGTTCCGCGCATGTCGAGTTTCCGATTCGGATGGCCGAATCGATTGAGTATTGTCATCGTTGTATGTAATATCGATTGCATCACGGCTGCGAGACCGCACGCGGGGATTCACTCGTTCCCTCCTTTTTGTCGTAAAGCCTTTATACGTCTTTATTCATATATAAATATGAATACGAGCTATTTCCTCATCGATTCAGCGAGTCTTTGATTTATGCCTGATTCAGGCCATTGCATTACAATTTCAACTCTCATTTCAACTCTCATTTCAACGTGATTTTCAACGTGAACAGCACCCCTCGAGGGCCTCGAATTTTTTCGAGCTTCTCTCTTCGAGTCCGTATAGCGAGCTATACTTTTTTCGAGAACTCATCATTGAACCAACACATCGATTTTCTCGGGGAGCTGGGTGAATCCCAACCAGTGTTTACTGTGAGCGATTCTGACGAAGTGAGCCAGCCGTCAGGTCTTGGTCGTAATTGTCAAAATTTAGTTTGGATCAAATCGTGATCTCGACCACGATGGCAGTATTTTCGAAACAAAGCCAAATTGGAGTCCAAATTGGATTTACATTCATGGTAAAACGACGTCTTGAATGAGCCGAAACAGATAAAAATACCAGATTCGTCAGCTAAAGAGAAATAAATTGGACGAATTTCGACACGAGTTAATAATCGCGAATGATAATAATCCGATCATACATTGAGGCGTGATTGAAAAACTTTATTATAAAATTTGGATAATCAGCCGATGCGCTCGAGCTGTCGGATTCTGTCGGGTGATTGATACTCGTCATCTCCCGCAAGTCCTGCAAGACACTTTTTTTTGTTTCCGCATAGTCTCTCGGCTCAACAGCCGAATTTGGGCATGACGCTTGGAAAGCCGGGATTGAAAATTGAAATGTGCGCGACAAGTATATAAGCAGCAATTGCGCGAACTGAACGTTTATCACGCCAGGTGCACGGCTTCGTGGTGGACGTGTCGAAGCAGTACGAGGTGTGGGAAGCTGCTCGACTGATGAGTGCGGCCGGCATCGGCCACGTGAGTATCCTGATCAATAACACGGCCGTGTTGGTGCAACGGCCCTTCCTGCAGCACAGCGTCGAGGACATCCAGCGAATTTTCGATGTCAATGTGTTGTCACAATTTTGGGTGCGTCTCTTGTTCTCTCGTCCGCGTCGGACAACGAAAAATCCCCCACTCGACCTCTTCATTGCAGACGACTCGAACGTTTTTGCCGGCAATGTTGCAAAACAACAAGGGACACGTCGTTTGCGTGTGCAGCATGTGCGGCTACTACGGGGTGGCGTTCAAGGTGCCGTATTGCTCGTCCAAACACGCCCTCAGAGGTTTCCCAACGTCGCAAATTTTCTGGCCAGCCGTTCGCCGCGTCGAGTGCCAAGCTCACCCCCCGACGTTATTCTTGCAGGATTGATGGAGGGCTTGTTCGAGGAGTTCAGATTGACGGCCAAGCAATCCAAACTGATTTTCACAACGATCTATCCGTTCTACGTCGACTCGGGCCTACCCCGAGATCCCAAGTACAGGTATACAAATCTAGCGGTGGAAAATCGCTGTAACGAGGCCCATTCGAATCATCGAATGGGTCGCAGTAGCGTTTTTCGCGTGACCAAAGTTAATTTTCTACTACTCTAGTTCCATCTGTTTTGATGGACAAAATTTACTGCGAATCATTGTGATATAAAAATTGTCGCTATCGAAAATTCACTGCACATTCATCCAGCTTCTCGCAGCGATTTTTTCACTTTGACACAGTGGTTTTTTCACTCTCGAGGGGAATCGCTCTGTCGCAGGTTCCCCTACATCCTCGGCGTGGTCACTCCGGAATACGCCGCGAAGGAGATAATACGAGCGATCCAAAGGAATTACGAGGAGTGCACGATCCCTCGCTGTCTCCTCTACCTCAACATGATAAACAGGTGGGAGCTTCTTTGCTATATATGATACACGTATATATACATATCCTTCCTATATCTGACCGAGATAACCGAGAAAATGCGAATTCCACCCGCCCCGCAGAGTCTTGCCGCCGAGGGCCATGAGATTGATAATCGATTTCCTGGCCAATGCTGGGAAAAACAAAGATCTGAACAATGAATGTATGCCACTGCACGTATGATTTAATTCCCAACGTATATGTAGGTGTTAAGTCGTGTTACCCACCGTGGAGTAAGTAATTTTGATATTTATTTATGTATAATCATGGAACCAACATCCCTTCTGTCGAAATATTTTCGAAAGATTGTATATATTGTCGATGTATCATCGTTCAAGAATATATAGCCTATGGTAATGTATGTGTCTTAGCTATGAATATGGATCAATTTTTGGTATGCGTTTGTATATAATAATGGAGCATAAGCGATTGATTGAACTATTGGAAAGAGAATAAAAACTATTTGTTTTCTGCTACTGATGTATAGATTCATATTGTCAGACTAGCAACGATTTGAATGACTCAAATATTCTACAATTGTCTAATTCCCGTCAGACTTTAGTATAAAAGCGCGACTGAAACGTAGCATTTGTCGAAACTATTTGAACATTATAAAGGGAAAAAAATGAATGATCTACAGCTCATTGTCTGCCGGAGTAGCATGTCAAAGTTATCAAAGTAGAGGCGAAAATATTTTAGCGTGAAGACTCTATTGATCTGGAGTAGAAGCGGATCATAGATTTTGATTGTCGATTTGCTAGAAAGTGAACCGCGCAGGCGAGGTATCGTGTGGGTATATAGATATGCGTGTACACGGCACCGTGGTATAATACATAATCAAGGCAATCACCAATCGTCGAGATTGCCCGCGCACGAGTTGAGCAACAGCAGTTTCGTCCTTTCGGCTTGTCAGACCGTGAAATAAACGAACGACTGGGACGCATGTCAATATACGTTATGTGTATGAGAATTTCCCAATGAGCTTCTTATTAGTCTTCCGAATGTATCTGACGAGGAATATAAATTTGGTATAGAATTTTCCCAAGCTGGCATATGTTTTCTCCATATGTAATCGAGATAATTGTGTGTATATGGGGCATTCCGGAAAAATTCGCTGGGTTCGTGGTTTGGTTTGATTCGTTCGGAAATGGTTCTTTGAAATTTTCGTCTCTTTTCCAACACGTAAAATTGGGTATTTGTTTTTCAATCATTTTTCATAAAACACGAACACTGCCAAAGTGGCTGAAATTTTAATATAAATTTGGGAACTTGAAAAGTGACTTTTTATCATAATGAAAAGATGGGTTCACTACGATTCATATTGTTTTTTTAATATGAAATGTTTTTTCTTCCGCAAAATCGAATGAAACTAATTTTTCTTCAATTAGCTTTTGAAATTTATATTTTGAATGTAGAACGTGGAGAATATTCGTTTGATCTGAATTAAAATGTACATTTTCGATATGTTCTACACTCAAAATAAGCAAGAAAAAAATATCACAATATGTTTATTTGCATTTTTATTTTCTGATCGAAACAAACCAAATAATGTTTATCAAACTGCCAGAGGAGAGGATCAACCTGGAATGCTCAGTATACATCACGATCTATGTATGAATGACCTCAATGAGAACCATTTAGATATACCAATGATACGTGCTCCATCAGTTTAGAGAAACCATTAGGAGTTAAGCTATCATGTCCGAATATTAATACTGAATACCGACCAAAGGGGGATAAATAATTTTCGAAATTCTACCCGGCTGTTGGACCGCTTGGTGGATATAATTATTGCAGTCGAAAGGTCCATGCCATTCGAGGCACTGCTGATCTGGACAGGCGGTGGCGCATTATATCAAGATTGAATGTACTTGTACAGTGCGGACTAGAACAACCAGTCATACACGTATTTGGTTGGGCTCTAAACTCTAGTTTTCACGTTTTCATTTTTCACGTACAGATAAAATTGGATTTATTCAGCATGTAATTATGAAAGTGCAATGGGCATTCCGACACTTGGAGAAAACAACATTCGCAACTATTCGGCGTTTTAAAATTGTCCAGCGAAACACGCGCGAGATCCCAAAACCGTTGATTGGCCTTCTCATCCGAATTGTCGGAATATCATTGACATACGCGCCACTTAAAATTATCCAGTGGGAAAATATCTTGTTTGATAAATTATCCACACAAGTTTTCTTACACTATAGGACAAATCCGCAGGATAGTTGCGTGAAATTTTGAAAATGGGGGAGAGAGGTGATTCCGAATTTGCTTTGGACTCAATCACCGAGCCCGCTTGGATAAAAAAGAAACACGACGCAAGATCCACGATTCCGAGCACGGCATTTTGTACCAGCCAGTGAATCCGCCGCATCGCCGAAACATCCTCGCAACGACACGCTCGCATATCACCGGATTCTAGTCGCGCGCGCGCGCGCCTCGAACAGGGAAAAAAGTCTAACGCGCGACCAGCAGTGACCTGCAGTAAGGTACCTGTACCCAATATGCGCCACCTAAGCGAGAAAGGTCACTACGCCGCGTCAAATGAATATTTTCGAACGTAATTGGTGTCAAATAAAAGGTCTACGCAATACCTACAGAATGAGCTAAGTTTTTTTCGATTTGAACAGTTCTACGCTAAGATACCGCGGTTTAAAAAAAAAAAATTTTTCCGGGAAAAAATTTTTAGTGTACCCAATATGGCGCCACCCTGAAAATACTTCTTTTCATCCAATTTGAAGCATGAAGCATGTCTGAATGGATAAAATACAAACAAAAAATTATATTTCTGATATAATTTTATTGGAAAATACATTTTGTCTTTGATTAAACCATAGTAAATAGATTATATGAACTTCTAACAACCTAAATCAAATCAAGTTTTCAGTTAAAATTCATGAAAAACCGTTGTTTTTGAATTAACAAAATTAACTTATGCAACATCTAATTCCAATATTAATCTCTCGAATTGATGAACATTCTTATTT
>CM037084.1:61607540-61654488 GCA_020882725.1 Aphelinus certus
CGTGAAATCGCATTTCACGCACGGAAATCGATGCGTGAAATATTTCACACACGGAAACCGATGCGTAAAATATTTCACGCACTAGTGCGTGAAATTGCATTTCACGCACTCAAATCTCGATGAGTGAAATTCGCGTTTGGATCACTTATAACATAAAATATCGTATGCAACTCGTGAAATGCGATTCCACGCACTCGTGTGACCGCCGAACACTCGTTCGCCGGCTTCGCCGGCGACTCGTGCAGGCTTGTCACACTGGTGCGTGAAATCGCATTTCACGCACTAGTTGCATAATATACTATTTTCTAATGCTCATACAAAGTTCGAGAATTAGGAATGAATACATCCTCAGATAGTAGTATATCGGTAGAATTTTTCACTCCATGTCAGTTGCAACGCAAGATAAATTATTCTCGGATGAAACTTGAATTGTACGGTTGAACATTCAAGTTTTTATTCAAATGTTATTATTTTGCGAAGCATCGAAATTTTCCCACTACGAGAATATGACGTTCCTAAGGCCTTTGGACAATCAAAAGTGATTTAGATGTTTCCGGGAACTCAGTTATAATGTAACACGACGGTCAATTTGCAAAGATGTTTCAATACTGGCACTGACGGATCCATCATTAATTTGGGTCAAATTTCAACCCTTCGTAAATGAAGTATAGATACCAGGTAACAATTATCTATTTCCATGAACTGTTACGGAATTGAACAATCCAATGTCCAGAACATTGGCTATAAAAATGTTCTTCTCGTAATGGCGAGAGATGAAATAATTTTTCGTAATTTCAACGTAAGAGTTTTCCATTGTTAATGTCAACGAGAGCCATCAGCAAGAGTAACTCTAACTTGAAATAACGGTATTAATGCGAATCCACGATTGTTTTTATATTGAAAGTATCAGGGTAGAAGGACCACGGAAGCACTCGAGAGTTCTCGCCTGTAAACACCCGGGTGGTTCTGACAAAAAGGAAAACCAATTATGACTTGTTACGTTAAAATGCATCGCTGGTATTGAATAGTTGCGCCAATGTTATAATTACCACTCACTCTTTATAGCGGGTAATATCCAACGAGTGGAAACTTAATGGAGTGTAGCAATTTTTTCCGGGTTCGCTACTGATCGCTGGGGACCAGACAATATTTCATAGACAATCGATTTATCATTGAAAAGTTTCACAAGTTAGCGTGGCTTTTTCAACATTTTCTTCTGGGCACGATGTATTATTGAAAGGGGACATTGATTGTATGGCGATACCGGGGTATACAACGTCATTCGCTGCATAATTTGATGGATTACACACTGGCAAACCATCTGCGTTGTTAAATATTTCTCGGCATGCGATTCGTGAAAATTTTTGTCCAACCAAAATGAGTCAATACGTTTACGTTTGCGTTTGCATTCCGTAACGGAAATTCCCTAATTTAATGCGGGTAACGTGTTTGATACGAATTTATCATCCGGCGGAATGAGCAACTTGTGCATTCCACAACAGGTTTTTCCGTTACCGATGAAATTACACAAGACGCACACGATAGACGAAAATATGAGCCCGTCACATTTCATTTTCTCCAGCAGACGTGACGATTTCCATGAGATTCAATTGGATTGTCGGTAGCTGAACTTCTTTGACAATGTGAATGATAATCAGCCTGTACAGCAAGATTCGAATGGGCTCGGGATGAGATCGAGAGTAACAAACCTGTAAGGGAGTTATATTCCATAAATTCTCCACAGTTGATGCAGTAGTTGACTTCAATACTGCAAGCTTATTCACTTGTCCATTTACTTAGATGTAAATTATACATATACCTTGTAATTAATCATCGTTTACAACCAAACTCTATTTTTCCACGATGAATCTAATAGTTTTCGCTTTTTCAAATATTTAATATTTTATTTATTACAAAACTATCGTCAATGAATATAACCCAAATAACCCAATTATAGTATTGAATGGATATACTGCAAGTCGTAATGTTTGAAAATGTATACGATCTATATATATAGACTCGATTGTTCGCTCAGCAGAGCTTTGGACCATTCACAATGAAAAAATTTTGATATGATACATTGAGTTTTCAAAAATTGCCTATAATGAAGTATCTCGTAATCTGAGTTCACTGTACAGACACACACACACACACACACATATTCCTTGCGTTCCTCTGTTAGTGTATTCTATTGCAAAAATCACACAATGAGCACTAAAGATCACAAGGAAATCTCCTTTGCGCAATCGACACTTTCAACCTGTTTGAACGCAGTGCGTGACTTCCTAATGTCACTTTCTACACTTATCTGTAGTCTCGTATCTTGGAACTCTCTTCAGCGCAGTATACAACACGCGTGTAACTACTCGTGAATCGAGAGGTCTATATACTGATCCGACATTTACATTCATAATTCCCGTTGCAGCGCCACCGAGATATTACAAATTAATTATACGCATTGGGTCGTTAGGCATATACACGCGCATCAAATACATGCCTATGGAATCGACTTTCAAATTTCGTTCGTTACCCCAGCTCGTCCTTTCTTCTCCGGAGCTCCGAAGCTCCGGAGCTCCGGCTCGAGTTCTCGACTAACTGCACCTCGTCGAGACGGAGCAAAATCGGCGCGCGCGATACGGTTTGAATGATTATTTTTATGCGTCATCTCGTTTTCTCCATCGACAGATTGGCTGTCTTCTCGTAACGTGTATACGGGCTGCGCACTTGGCCTGCACTAACGCCAGCGCGACACCGAGCAGTTTCGCCGCGTGCGCGCGCGCGAGGCAGTTTCGACCAAGGCACGCCCGCCAGAGAGCGGAATTTCAGGTACGCGCTGCTATTGCAATTGCGGCTGATGATAAGCATTAGCTGGTGGTACAATTGCATCGACCAATTCGACAAGTGCTCAATGGTATTCGATGGCTTATACATTGCAATAAAATACCTCGACAAGAGATATTTCTCATAGTCGAGCTTCCCGTGCACTGATTCACCGTGTTTCACGCTCATGTGCTCGAATGAATATTAACGGGGTAGTTCGCTTCTCTTGAATAATCAGAAAGAGTCGTCGGATCAATGGAAATTTCGAGAAAAGCCATTCGATATATCGTAGATGATGTTTCTTGGAATCCGGATTGTACGATGAAAATTAATAAAGGAAAAATCATTCAACCAACTTCTCGACTCCTAAAGATTTCAGCTCCGTCAATAAATTAATAATTATGTGTCCGAAACTAGTTCGCATCAAAATCATCGCATCTCAGTGAGTTTCCGCGAGTTCCCTTCTCGGATTATCTAAACTCGAGGGTAATTTAGTTGAAAATACAAAAGTTGCGCGGTGATAGAGTCGATAGATTGTATTGATCAGGAAACGTAAGAATTTATGATTTAAAAAAAATGCATGATTTAAATACCTGAACGGTTTATGCGCTCCTAGTTGGGCTCTTTATCTGCGGCTCGTCGCACGTAACAATAGCTGCACGCAGTCGCAAATGACCGCGAGCCACCCGTTCGATACTTTTTCGAGATGCGAAAAGTTTTGTTTTATTCTCAACAGCTGTACTGCGCTCCGAGCGAAGGTAGGGACCTAAGGAGGATAGAAGAGAAAAATCTCCGGCAATGCTGATTCGTGACTTTCTCAGCTGTGCGAAACGGGATAAATAACAGTTGACCGCGCGCAGCTGGAAAAGTACTCGCCTTCATTCCGCCAGTTGGGCCAATGCATAAATTAACGTCGCGTGCAATGATGTGAAAGCGGCGCAGCCCGGAATTTTCATTTGGTTGAGCGGAAAGAGAAGCTGGCGATTGGAATAATTCCGTTGAAGATGCGACGAGCCTCGATTTTCTGGCAATACCCATACTTTTGACGACAAAGTTGAAAATTATAATGTAGGCTACCACTGTCGAGGACAGCCGCAAGTTCGATGAAAACGATTGATCATACAGAAAAACCACTGGCATTCTATTGCGAAAAAAATGTAGCTATCACAACTTTGAATGAACTACAAGTATAGTGGTACAATCGTTTCACCATACTATGCTATAATGCTCATACTCAATAGAACCATCATGTTTTTCCTTATCCTCGATGTAACAATAGCTGTGCAGCTATGTAATACGCATTCTTCGCGATAAAATGAAAAGAATGGATATTTTTTGGCAAACTTGACAAAACTCATCGAATTTGCAAGCAGTGTAAACATAATTCGAATCATTGCATTATTCAACATGAATTCAACCATTCAATATTGTCAAATTAACACTGTAAATAGTTGGATCAACATATAGATGAGTGCGTGCAGCGAATTTATAGTTATGTACAATATTATCTTCAATTCCCGCACTAATAATTCATTCAACGCTACTATAAACATACTCAGTTGAACTATAAGTTACAATTCACAATGCAACATACTTCACACGGCAAACTCGATTTTTTCCGGTCTACTGCAGGCTACAAGCTTTAGGATACCAATCGCGCGCGATGAAACTATGTATTATTATCTCAAGCCAGCCTAACTCTAACGTTTTGTTTTCCCTGGGTCCTATATCAGCTCTCGGATATGCTGGATTTTAAGCATTTCAACAGTATATCTGTGGGTACAAGAGTTGCTATAAATATAAATGTGTACTGCGTAAATACGTATAGAATCAGATAAATTGACGGAATACGTTAGTGGGCAACCAAAACGCTAGACGTTTAGGCGGCTGTAAATATTGGTCGACCCAAGAACCACGTACTTACCTTACAAAACAAAATTTCAAATGATGATCGCAGTGATGCAAAGATTGTGCAGCGGCTTTCCTGGTTCAAGAAGAATACAGTTGAGTGAACTTGATATACTTGTACGCGTAATTTCTAATGAATTATATGCGTAAAGTAGTGTGGGTAGTATATATGTACATGCAAATTATATTGAACATACGAGTATAGTTTCCTCTCGACTCTCGATAATTATTATTAAGTGGTTAGTCGCGACCGCAAAGTTGAAATTTGGTGTAAAAGCAGTCAAAATTTGGGCTGAGTTGCTTGGCTGCACGTTTACATTGACAACTCGTCATTTCTTGGGGACAATTCGTACTTCTATATCTGTGTAACTGCTCAGGTATATCGTCAGCCGCGAGGATAGACAAAAAAAATAAATCTTTTCCCGTATCGTAGGTGTGCTCCGGCAACTTTACTCGCGCTAGAAACACCAATACGTGCGCAGTTGCTTCACTAAATTATTACTCTGTCGGGATTTGGTGCGTGTCAGTCCATCCACGGTACATGTGATCCGCAACTACCACGAAACAATATTATTCAATACCGCGCGTAGGAATAATTAGTTCGCGTGCGTACATCATTATAGCACCGATGACTATACCCACCAAGATTTAAATAGTACAAATTGCATAAGCGATGGAAATGATAAATGCTCAACGTGAAAACGAGTAAAGTTTTACCAACTATTCAGCTGAATATTCGCGCGATATTATTATCTATAGTAGTATAAGTAAGGTACCTGTACCCAATATGCGCGCCACCTAAGCGAGAAAGGTCATTACACCACGTCAAATGAAAATGTCAACTAACGTAATTAATTGTCAAATGAAAGTTCTACTTGATACCTTCAAAATGAGCTAAATTTCATTCAATTTGAACAATTTTACGCTGAGATACAGTCTTTTGAAAAAAAAAAAAAAAAAATTCGGGAAAAAATTTTTAGTGTACCCAATATGGCGCCACCCTGAAAATACTTCTTTTCATCCAGTTTGAAGCATGAAGCATGTCTGAAATGAATAAAATACAAACAAAAAATTATATTTCTGATATAATTTTATTGAAAAATACATTTTGTCTTTGATTAAACCATATCACATAGACTAGATGAACTTCTAACAAGCTTAATCAAATCAAGTTTTCAATTAGAATTCATGAAAAAACGTTGTTGTTGGATCAACAAAATTAAATTATGCAACATTTAATTTCAATATTAATCTCTCAAATTGATGAACATTCTTTTTAGTGTAATTTCAAATATAATTGAGATGTTCTCACTGAAATAGAAGTGTTCAATTTTAAAATGTCCGAGCCTATTTGGGACTAGCTATTGTCATGATGGTAGAAAAATTCTGTTTGATGTTTTTTCCTAGACAGTACTTATAAACGCATAACCTCAAGATTTTTCTCGTTATAGGATAGCCAATATCTGCTAAGCGTTTAATTCGACTACATAATTCTTCGTTCTGTACTGTCGTTAACGCATATGGTCGACTCATTTTGCTTTTCTCGGATATGTTTTGTTTGACATATCGTTGAAATGTTCGACGAGGTATCTTATATATAGTCGAAGCCATCCTCTGCGATATCTAGCCGTTCTTGACCTGCTCCAGAGCTTGAACTAAATTTTCTTCCGACCCTGTTTGGCGGATATTTACCGTCAATGGGTTGATTGTAGCAGCTAGAACAAGAAAATAGGGGTGGCGCATATTGGGTACATTTGATAAAATAACGAAGAGCTGTTGAAACGGTTGATAAAAAGGGCGTAAGATGAAAAGAAAAATTGGATGATGTAGATGGAATGTCAAGGAATCGGATGATATGTCGCTCGACAAAAAATTCGCAAAAAATTCGCCTTTACCTGAGCGAAATTAGATGGAGAATGAAAATTGGTGAAAAAATGGAGAAAACGAGCTGTAACAAGTTGGTGTAAGGGTTCCCGATCGGTGAAAATGTTTTCTTCCCTCATTATTTAGCATTGCCGACAAGATCCTGTGCCGCGGCGATGCTCTAGACGCGCGTATACATGAAATACCAAGGGTGGCGCATATTGGGTGCACCTGGCTTAGTACATTTTTCTCTTACTAATTTAGATTTATAGTGTATTCTGTCGGTGTATGTAATCGCGGGATAAACAGCGAAAAATCAGTGCATCAATATGAAACGGAGAGCAGTGTGGATTGTTGGCAAAACAGGCATCACAACAGGTGCAATGCAGGGCCGCACGCGAGGAGGGACGATCCGGGGATAGATAGAGGGAAATTGAGCGGAACGGCCGGCGCAACGCGGCCGCGAGTGTTCAAGAGGAGGGGCCATTGGTTGTATAAGTTAACGGGGTCCGCGACCACCTTTGTTATTTTTCCATTACATAAGCTCTCTCGCGGCCGAGCGTGACGGCGAGCGAGCCGCCGCGCCGCGAAGAAAGGACCTTTCCCCCGGCCGGCGCGGCGGCTCGATTTTTTGAGCGAGCCGCGATTCATCGGTCGCGAGATTCAATCGCTTCCCTCAACATTTTTCTCCCTCTCCGCTCAGCTGATTTTTCGATGTGTCATTGGTCGCGCGTATATACGTTTTCCATCACAATTCGTGATGAGACACTATGACTTTGGAATTCCTCAAATGACCGATCGTTTCTGGCTCATTGGGTGCAGGTCTCGCGCCTAATGACCATTGAATATATTATGCATCGTCGATTGATGCGTGCGATTCTGCACAAAGTTGTTCTTTATACGCGAAGCGTAATGCGAGATTTATCGAATAAAATAGACGAGTCGTCGGAAAATAACGAAGAATTGAAATTGCACGAGATGATAAAGAGACAAACATGATAAAGACAGTTTACTATTACATTGGCATAGTATACTTTATAAGTCAAACTACTCGGTTTCCGGTGAAGATTACAATTTGATTATTGCATAATTGCTAAATTATAAATGGAACATTATTACGAATCGATATATTTGGTTCCCTTCAAAATTGTACAAACGCATACGTGGAGCAGCGAAGAAAGGCACAATTCGCGTCTGGCCGCAAAAGGGATACATGGCGCACATCCCACAATTTTCTGACGTAAAAAATATATGGAATGAAAGCTTAGAATTCGAGTAGGTTATAATTGACAAAAAAACAAGCCTTTCCTACAGTTAAAACTCTTTTTTCGTTAATATTCGCGGGAGAATAATTCCGACATCTGTCTTTCTTCGCGGAAGGATTCGGATATGTGTCTTTCTTCGCGGACAAATTCAGTTATGTGTCTTTCTTTTTAAGACACGTCGATATGTACTTGCAGAACATTTTTTTGTAAATAAGCTAATGTATGTTATTTTTTGCAGTTTTGATTGGTATGTTTTGGATATTAAAGTTTACTACTGCCTAATTTTTAATATTAACTAGCCGTGACTATATTGTTTTGAAAAGCATAGTAGAAATAAAGTAACCATCACAATATTTTTCTCTCACCATCTGCAGTTGACAAACTCTCTATATACCAGAACAAGCAAATTTTTGAAAAAAATTCGTACTGTAATAAAATCTCGACACGCTGAGACTCATGTAAAAGGTATCTGCAGCAAGCGATCTGTATTTCCAGTTTATAATTAAATCTTATCTAGTAGATTTACGTGCCGACATGGCTAATAATCTTCTGGTTAATGAGATCAATCGGGAAATGATATAAGCATCCACGCACACTCGTGGCTCTAGTGAATTTTCATCATGTCTCAAATTTTTTGGGACACTCGTACGAGTTTATTGGGTTGAGAAAAATTAACATTACTTAATATTAGAAGTGTGATTAGGAGATATATACATTGCCTCGTGCAACGTCTCACTGATGCAAACACTCAACTTTATTCGATCAGCATTTTTGGTCGTGGCTCGTAAATTTTGCTTTTATGCATCAACTGAAAGTCAGTGATTTGGAAAGGGCTAGCTCATTTTTTTCTCTCTAATCATATCTCTATACCCGTAAAAGTATGGAGAATTCGCATCAGTAGCAACTTTGTGGACCAATATTTCGAGGAGAAACGTGGCAAAAATTATACACGTCCACAACGTGCAAGTTTGATATGGCTGTGCTATTCAATTACGAGCTCGTTTGCATAGATTGTAGAGAGAATCTTTGGTGCAACTCACCCGACTATTACGTAGTCGAATGAAAATGCAAACTTCCGTATCTCTATCTAATCGTAAATTAGTAATTTGATAATGTCAAATCGTTGAAAATTGCTTTCCTGCATTTGCGAAAAGTCAATTATAGTCGGAAAGTTACTGGACTCACTTTCTACTCTCGTCGTTTCTCACACATCGATTACTTATAGTTGCCGAGTGGGTTTTTTCCGTTGTGCTATTCTCTCGTCAATTTACGGAAACAAATTATTCAAACGAAGAGAAGCGATTTTTTCATTGAAAATTGTACGCTCAAATATAACATTAAATAATTTCATATGTTTTAATTACTTCAATATCGTAATTAAAGTCTCATTTATTTCAGTGGTTCGCAGTATTCAAATTAATTCCAATTAATCAAATCCAAGAGAAATTCTGTATATGATATCATATATGATTTCAGTATATACTGAAAAAAATGTGGTTTGGTGATCTTACAACAGTATAAGAGAAAAATATATGTCACGGAATTCGAACTGATTTGTAATTCAAGATTAGTCAATATGGAACCAGATTGGCGATTTTGCGAATTAATAGAGTACGAGCTAAAAGCACGAGCTGCATCGAGACCGAAAGCTATTTAGCCCATTTGGCTCACGAATTCAATCGCTGAATGATAATTCATAGATCACGTTCGCGAGCAAATTTTACCAATAAAATCGACTTCGAAAAGCTTGACACTTTTTTTGCTCTTATATTAACGCACGAACGTTCCCAAACTGGCAGAAAGTTATACAATCGAAATATGGTTTGAGAAACCAGTGAAAATACTCATTAGTTTTTCTTGCGGGTATAATATTTTGATGTCAAGAATAATATTCTCACAAATCGAATGTTTTGCAGGAGCAAAAAAGGTGCGAGAAAGAAATGAAATAGATCAAGTATTCAAATGCTTCTCACCGATTCTCGCTAAAGCCACGTTCAACTAGGTCACTTGTTTCGTTCAATAATGGAACTTTAAACTGTAATCGTCGCGGTAATAAAGCTGGTGTCTACAGGAACTGCAAACTTGAATATAACGATCCTTGATTTCAAAACTCGGGTCGGAATCGCTGGTGTGACCATATAAAACTCTCCGAGTGCCGATAAATACCAGTGGATCTATGTGGAGAATTTCACGCGAATCCACGTGAACGACCGTAGTTTGATCGGCTCGTAAATTTTTGACGTTTCAACTGCTCGAGCTGCCCGGGCAACTGCTCAACCGACATTCGATCAAAATATCGCGATCGCGCGATACATGTCATATTTATCTCGCTGTACAAAATCTCGATAGATCAGTCTTAGCTTCGATTCGATCATTGCCTCATAACACGTGTTGCCTCGAGTCGAGCCGCTTGTACAGCTGTATTTAATTGCTCCCGTGGTCGAAAATACCCTTTACATACGCGCCATTCCGTATGATTCTTCCCCCTCGACTATTGCAGCCACAAGTGTATCACGTAACTACTACGAGGGGAAAAAAAAATACTTTTGGGAGGAAGATCTTTCTCAATTCAGATTGAATATAGGAGACAAATCGCTGAATGCGAGGCGTGTCAGAGGCGAAATATACACAGCTTGAAATCAATTGATAAACAGCGTTTTATGTGTACCTGCGATTTTGCAATTCTACGTTTGCCAGGTGCACTGCGGCGGTAACATACCGGCTCAACCGGACAATCACGATGATCTATTGAATATAGAGACGCACACGCGTACTCGCGGATCGCGCGCTCAAATACGCGAACAAGTTTTGAAGGATTAATTATTTGAACAACGGACAATTTTTCATCGTCGCGAACGTTGATGGATGAGTGTTGGAGCAAGATTTGTAATACCCGTCGGGTGTGAGTGTTACAACAGATCTGATTCAAGCGTTTAATTACAACCAGACGCAGATTGATTTTGTACACCGCTATCATACACCATACTACATACCCTAATATTTCAACTTTTCAAAAATTCAAAATATCTTCGACCAACCAATTTTCAATTACTCTGTACTCAAATTTATATCCCATTACAAATGCTCCGATATTTTCGTAGCTCATCAATTACGATGAATAAAGACTTGCACAATCACGTATTGGTTTCGTCATTAATTTTAAAAAACCGCTTGATGAACAGCATCTGAAAACTTCTCGGCATATTACCGATAAGCATATAAGGTAGGTGTACCCAATATGCGCCACCCTTCGTATTTCAATTATACGCGCGTCTAGAGCATCGCCGCGGCACAGGATCTTGTCGGCAATGCTAAATAATGAGGGAAGAAAACATTTTCACCGATCGGGAACCCTTACAACAACTTGTTACAGCTCGTTTTCTCAATTTTTTTACCAATCTTTATTCTCCATCTAATTTCGCTCAGGTAAAGGCGAATTTTTTGCGAATTTTTTGTCGAGCGACATATCATCCGATTCCTTGACATTCCATCTACATCATCCAATTTTTCTTTTCATCTTACGCCCTTTTTATCAACCGTTTCAACAGCTCTTCGTTATTTTATCAAATGTACCCAATATGCGCCACCCCTATTTTCTTGTTCTAGCTGCTACAATCAACCCATTGACGGTAAATATCCGCCAAACAGGGTCGGAAGAAAATTTAGTTCAAGCTCTGGAGCAGGTCAAGAACGGCTAGATATCGCAGAGGATGGCTTCGACTATATATAAGATACCTCGTCGAACATTTCAACGATATGTCAAACAAAACATATCCGAGAAAAGCAAAATGAGTCGACCATATGCGTTAACGACAGTACAGAACGAAGAATTATGTAGTCGAATTAAACGCTTAGCAGATATTGGCTATCCTATAACGAGAAAAATCTCGCGGTGTAGTGACCTTTCTCACTTAGGTGGCGCGCATATTGGGTACAGGTACCTTATATATTTGTTTTCTCCATGTGTATACTCACCGAATGAATCATCCGCAATTCACATAGTACTTGACACAAAATCTTCTTCGCAACAAAACGTACTGTATCGAGCGGTGAACAGGTGGAATACATTGAGATAAACTGTTTGCAGCAAACGATGCTGTCGGTGGGAGACGATCGCCTTACATCAGAGTCGACAATCGGTAGCCCGTCGTCCGCGACGTGGTTTTACCTGAGCTTCGAGTTCCTCGTTGCTCTAGGCATCTCCGGATTCCTCCTCCTCCTCAGCATCGTCAAGTCGTTCCTGCCCAAACCACCTCGAGATCTGACTGGCGATGTCGTTCTGGTAACTATGTGCCGCTCTCAATAATCCGCTTCTCGCAATCATCTTCGCAATTATTAATGATACAAGTCCAAGAGTAACTGCTTTTGAGGTGATTCGACAGCGCTACTTTAATGAGATACAGAATAATTCTGCCACTAACTCGACCTTGGTGCACGTATGGGTCATCTGAGGAAACTCGATTTGTGACTGAGGGAAAAGATATTCTAGCAGCCAACGTGTTCGAGTCGCGTAAAAGCTTGTATTGAGATACTTTTTTCTCCTTGTCGTTGCAGGATCTCGGTGGCTAAGCACAGACAATAAGCATAAGACGGTTTCCCGGTAATCAATTAGTCAATTCGATTTCTAAAATATTTTTTGGCTATTGTTTGGAGAAAGAGATGTTTTCTGCGCCGTTAGTTGTACCATTAGTGTATCAAGTAGATGGAGGCAATGTCAAGGGCAGTACTGTATCTTTTCTTTCAAAAAAATCGATTTTAGAAAACACGAATCATTGCGGTAAATACATGTAGAATTGCTGCAGGAACTTTCTATTGGGTCAGAAAGTTAAAAAATCAGGTCGAATATGCGAAACGATTTGAGGGTCTCAAATTTTATTTATCTCGTCAGTCAGGTTAAAATCGGGGCAACTTTGGGCAGCCATATCAGTGCTATCTCTCATAAAATCAGAAAAAAGATGTTATTGTTATCTGAAATATCCCTTTTCACTATTCACAAAAACAATACGTTCCGTATTATATATTAAAAAATATTATAAATATAGTATTTCAATAATATATTTGTACGTATCGAATTACATAATAAACGCGCATATAAATAGAGTAATAATGACGAGGGAACTTTGAAGAAAGCCCAAAATGTAATAAATGGTGAAAATTGAAGAAAGTAGGCTAGTATACATGCGCGGGAAAATGAATAGCCTGTCTATGGAAGTTGATGCGCGCGGCTATGGTATTGGAGGAGGTGAAGGAGGGGAGGAAGGATTTGACGGTTGGCAATTTTGACGCTGGAGGACGATGTGCAGGTGACGGGTACGAGGTCGCCGCTGGGCGGGCTGGTCGCGGAGGAGTTTGCGCGCGGCGGCTGCTCGGTGATCTGCGTCGACGAGGACGGCCAGGCGGCGGGGGAGACGGCCCGGAGGCTGCGCCGGCATTGGCACCACGACGCCTGCGCCTACCGCTGCGACCCGGGGGACCGCGAGCAGATCAAAGCCCTCGCCCTCAGGGTCAAGCGGGACGTCGGCCGAGTCGACGTGCTCGTCACCTGCGCCGCCAGCCCCGAGCAGGGCCTCTTCGACACCGTCGCCCACACCCTCGCGAGCCACTATTGGGTGAGTCGGTTCTTCCAGCAGCCATTTCACTCCACAAAGCGGTTGCTCATTGTTGAGCCACCCTGGATCCGACCCATCGATCGCCAGCATTCATTACTTCCCTTCCTACTCGCATAAGGTGGCTTCAGCGTTGGGTACCGTACCAATGCGGGGCCCTACTGGGGGCGCCTGAATTATTTTTCAAAATTCTCCCAATTCTATCGTTTTAAAGTAGATTAGTCTTGTCCTAGACTGCTTATGGATGCTTGAAAAGGGAAAATAAATTACAACTAAGTCAAGATTTGCACATAAACACTTGTCAAATTCGTCAAAATCCTTTTTTTTCAGTTTTACGATCTCATTTCGATGGCGACATACAATTTTCGCGATCACATTATAATCTACCTATAAATATCTATTACTTAAAATTTTTTCAAATTTTTCCAATTGATTATATTCAGTTGAGAAGGGATTAATCGATTCTCGCCATAAAAGCCTATGTAAAAAACGTCATTTTTGTTATAGCGCTCATATAGAAATGAGCATGTTGACCCATGATTTTCTTTGTTGCAATTGAAAGTTGGTTGTGCTAGGTACATTCTGTATGAAAGTTTGAGTTCATTCTATAATACAATAATAACTCGCTGAAGCCCCCATTAGCTGCTGATTTCAAATAATGAAAATAACGAACAAACTATCGACCGCGCGCGGAAAGGACAATAATGCGCGCGTGCGAACCAAGCGCTATTATTGCGCAAATCGATCCCAAGTTTTCGCGGCCTCCGAATAAAACTTGAGATTCATTTTGAAAATTTTCCAAATTTTAAAATTATTTAAATCTTGGAAATTTTATAAATTTCAGTAATTTTAGTATAACCCCTTGTCAATGAATGAACGACCCTGTAGGATTGTTACACACACACACACACACACACACACACACACACACACACACACACACACACACACACACACACACACACACACACACACACACACACACACACACACATATTTATAACAATGTATATGTATTTTTACAGACGATAATGGCATTCCTGCCGTCCATGATGCATCGCGAGCGGGCCCACGTTATTGGAATCACCCCAACAGTTTCTACGGAAGACGCGTACATGGGCTCCAAAGCCGCAGTTGCAGGTTATTAATATACGTTCTTTTCCTGATTCAGATCCTCGGCCAATTGACACGATACGGTAGAATAATTTCTCCCGATATGCCTACTCTTCTCACGTGTATTGCATACAGTATAGAAAAATAATCAAGTCGTGTTATTTTTATCAAATTCATTTTCTTTTATGCGTTACGAACATTTCAAGATTCAACTCTTTCAACTACAAATGTAAATGACAGCTGTCACGTCGTTACTAATCAGCGATAAAAGAAATACGAGCAAATTATTTTCACACGTTCGATTGATTTGCAAAGATAAACCTCACTGTTCGTCTGGCCGGCGAGCCACCGTCATTTGCAGGTATCATGGACAGCCTGGGCCAGACGTTTAACGGGCGAAATAATAGACTGACTTTTATGACTGTTGCGCCGAAAGCTGAGCCTAGGTATGAGATAATAAACCAAACTACGCCTGATAAAAATTCCTAACGCCGCTGGTGGTGCGATAATCACATGATATATGCCCTTCTCTCGTTTGAATATAGTTTACTCCGGCAAACTGAGCAAGAAATCGCCAAAGAAATAGTGCAAGCTGTCCGGAGAGACCTGCCTTACCTCAGCATGGGCTGCACTTCCGAATTATTCTATCACATTAGGTAATTTCATCGGATCGTTGATCCGAATTTATACGCAGTCAAAAAATTGTGCATAAACTATATTGATGCGATATTCGAATATTCAACTGTTCATAAAAACGTATTTAGCTGTCATTTCATTATTCATTGTTACAAATTATATCATAATAATTACTATTAATCAAATTAGTCTGTCAATTTGATTGTTAAAAAGTATTATTAGAGTCCTCGAAGGTCAATTAAAAAGCTTAGGTATATACAGCAATTGACACGTGTTAATTCCGAAAATGTTTCATTTCCAGTTGTAGGCTTCACGGCGTGATAACCACGATAACAAAGTGGCTCGACACGTGAAACAACACCGAGGGATCGAAGAGCGAGCTGCTATAGTACACAGAACATCATCCGTACCAGATCTCTCAAAATCCCGTGTGGCTGGTTGTTCTTGCGCAATTCATCCGCGAATTAGTTTTAAGAAGATTCCGTGTGTGTCGTTTGCGAAGAACGACATGACGGAGGGAACGTGTAAATTTATATGAATACTGGAATACAGTGGAAATGAAAAGAAAAAAAGTTTGCTGGTAAATTTGTATAATGAGAATAGGTGCAGTATATAATAAGTGCACAGCTGGTGGAGAGTACTGGATTGGTGAGGGGTGAGGGGCGAGGAGGAGGCTCATGATGGGGGCGGGTGAGGACAGGCGAGGAGGACGTCGTAGTGGCCGAACTCGTTGCGCCCGGTGAAGAGCAGATTGGCGACCCGGGCCCCGGGGCTGAAGCGGCTGACGAGGACGCGGCGCAGGTTGCCGAGGACGTCGAGCCGCCGGTATATCGCGAGGCTGTGCCGGTGAAGCCTGGCCGCCACTATGCACTCGAGCTCGCTCGCGAACGTGCCGCTCGAGCCCATGAAGCCCACGTACTCCGACAGCCTCGACATGCTCCACTCGGCCTGCACGAGCGGCTTCAGCTCCGGCCAGCACTTTTCCACGTGCCTCACCACCTGCCACTTGCCGCACGCACCTCCATAAATCCGTCGATCGCCAATCGAACGATCGATATGCACGCGCAGCTCCAACTGCTCCAGTCAATCTATCTATACGCAATCAAAGTGAGCTTCTACTCTTGTTTACTCTTGTTCCGCGAGTTCTGATTCACTGCGCGAGTCAATTCACTCTCAGTGTTGCACCTATCAAAACTCGTTGATCATTGGCACCAAGTAAAGTAGTCCACTTTGATTACCTGACAACTCAATCATCCATCCACCTTCATACTAAATTAACTATTTTATATATCGACCCTCCCTATTCATAAGGACGTATCTCGGGAGTCAGAATAATAAGGACGTATCTTGTGGGACGCCGGAGCGCGGGAAAATAAGGACGTATCTCGCGTGAGCGCAAAGTAAGGACGTATCTCGCGTGACTCTGGTTCTGATTTAAGAAGTTGACGGTAGCGCTCGAGTCTGACAGCGGCTACTGCAGTGATCAACTGTGGAATGAGCCGCCGCGCGCCGCGGCCGGTGGCTCAATTCGTGGATAAGACTCGGGCTTCGATTCCCGGATTTCCCGGCATGCACCTCTGTAGGGCCAGTTTTATATGGAAAGCAAAAATAAGAACACGCTCCGCCGTGAGCATCATGTGATTGTGGCTAGTCGGTTTCTTGAATGTAAACTACAAGCCAATAACGAGAGACGAAAAGCTGCGTCTTGTTACTAGTTGCTAAGCGCTCGCGACTTGCGACTGCAGTCAGAGCAGCTTGGTCTGTAGTCTTAGCGCAGTCCAGCGCAGTCGAGCACAGGCCACCGTGATTCCACGTATATAAATGCCAGATAGGCTCTTGACCATCGTTTCTGTGCTTTTGACTCACGAATAAAAAAATACAGATGCTTCATATTTTGACTCGGCCCCTTGATCGCTTTCATGTTAGCCGAGTTTAATTCTATGCTTGAGATTTATTTGCGGTTATAATCGGTTATAATTTTCAATCAAAGTGAGATTCAATATTGAGTCGCAATTCTCCGCGAGCTGCGGCATTATTTCGCGCTCGTCCGAGATACGTCCTTTCTTTGCGCTCACGCGAGATACGTACTTACTTTGCGCTCGCCCGAGATACGTCTTTACTTTGCGCTCGCCCGAGATACGTCTTTATTATTCTGCCGCCCGAGATACGTCCTTATTTCGAGAATCTCCGAGATACGTCCTTATGAATAGGGAGGGTCGATATATACTAATCATCAAGAGTTAAGCCAGCTACACGCGCATATATATATATATATATTCAATATAACTTACGTATAATTAATTTGAGAAATCAAGTATACGTATAGAGTAACAGTATATTAAGTTCATACTATTATTCTTCTCTCAATGTGACGCGGGTGAAACATTTCTAATAAGACTCGTGAATATGCGAAAAATCCGAGGAAAAATCCTACTGACCGACGAGCGCAAATGTCGATGATAGTCCTCGGTTCCCCAAACGATGTAACTGATGGCGCGAAACATGCAGTTCCCATCGCCAAACACCTCGCGCACGTGGAACCTCCTCCCCGGAGTCTTCAACATCTGGAACGATCCTTTCGGACAACAAAAAAATTCGCTCGATCTAAGTATATACATATATAATCAGTCACGCCAAACCGGACACGCCATTCGAGCTCTGTCGGGGATAACGCAAGAGCCAATTGATTATTATTGATGGTCTCGAAAGCAAATAAAAGTCGGAAAATTAAAAATGCATATGAATTGTATCGCACTTGTCTCGTCAAGGCGTACAAGTGTGCAGTTTCATTTTCGCCGTTTCTTCGTCTGGATAATTTTCTTTCCAACGTGTATAAATTTGCTATGTTGATCCCGCTTTAAAGTGAATATTCTTGTTGCTACATAGTTTGTCAGTTTTCAGATGCAAAACGGTTCGAGTTGAAAATCAATCGACCGTTGAACGGTATGACATGTCGCGCGCGCGCGCACAGACCTTCGTTGCTCTTCGTTGCTTGCAAATGAGAGTCGCAAATTTTCGTTTGTTACTTACGATCCACTCGTTTACCAATTGATTGATTGGAACTTTGGCGGAGAGAACCACTTGACCACAACCATTATCGAAACGATCAACTTTGCCGGCGGTCCTTTGTGGCCGATGGTTTTTCTCGGCGATTAATTAAGAAATCGCGAAGGTGCATATCCAAACATTTTTATCGCGAGGGGTCGATATTATTCAGCGAATAAACTTGCTCGAGTGAGCTCCGTTCACCGTTGGCGTCATCGAAGCAATCGGAGTCGAGAAGAAAGCATTAACTTTCGACGAGCAGTACGAGAGTGTGCGGGCAAAAAAATATTATCCATCTCGGGGAGAATACGAAATTTTCGATTTTGCCGATGGGATATGATTGGATAGTCCATAGCGAGACTCATTGGAGGACTGGTATACCTGGGGCAGCGGCGCACCTCTTGTGCTGCAGTGCGTTGGGAACGCGCAGCGGGTCTCGCGCGAGTTTTGCCGCGGTACCCCCGCGACCGGCGCCGCCATGCTCGAGCCGGCTCACCAGCCTGTGGCTGCAACCGTTGTTGCACCCGTGCCGGTTGTGCCGCCGCCGCGGCCGCCGCTGCTCCTTCGGCCGCGCTCGATCTGCTGCGCGCACAATATGAGTACCCTGAATGCGGCCGGCGCGCCAATCGATCAATAGCTTACCGTTTGGATCCAAAGTACCTTGGCGACGAGCGATGAATAACCGGGAACACGGCACCAACAACACCACACACACAAGCAGCTCAATTGTTAATTCGCGCGCGAGCGATTCTCGATAGAGCCACTCGCGCGAGCTCTCGTGCGGCATTGGCTTTGTACTTTGTTTTTTTCATTCAGATTAATCCAGGCTGGAGTTTATTAGATTGGATTTGGACCGAAACATTTTGCCGCTCGTCGTTTACGCTTCTCCCTAACCTCGCACCGGCAGTTGTGCCCTAACAAATGAATGATCCACATTCCACATTTACAATATTTACTGCAATATTTACATTTGCATTGCTCGCGCGCACGTATATAGATTGCGGTCATATATTGACATGTCGGACCTTATCAAATTGCCCAGGCACTGTTTTGCCCGCCAATCAAAAACGGGTCACGTGCTTTTTGCCCGCCAATGAGCTGAGACGTATGTAGGGGTAAGATCGATAAGGTCGGTAAGGCAGTTTTAATTGAAATCATCATCGCGTTATGACCGAAGGAGAATATCAAAATGTCCTAAAGAGTTTTGAAAGCTCTCTGCAAAATATTGATTTAATTGAAGTTGCAGAACATGGATTTTTGGGTTATTTGGGTTATTTGGGAAAAATATGAAACTTCTTTATCGATCAAGTTCCAATAGCTGATTGACCTGGTATGCCCTCATTGGCGGGCAAAAAGCACGTGACCCGTTTTTGATTGGCGGGCAAAACAGTGCCTGGGCAATTTGATGGGGACTCATCACGATTTGTTGACCACAAACAAATGTTCCAATGTTAAATGTATATGTAGGATCTGACACTTTAGCGTGATATCACTAGTAAGAATTACAAAAATAAATTCGTAGTTCCATTATTTATATATAGCTGTCTAATCTAAAAAGTTAAGGAGTTGTAAGCGTTTTCTCAATTTCTTCATTTCTCAAACGTTCGAATGGGCTCCGCACCAAGCGCGCATCACTGCAGAATGGGCAGACACCCTTTTAAGCTTTTAACGTAAATACCGCTGAATCACTTTGATGATCCTCTTCATGGGAGAAAACAAATCCAACTGGACTACGTTTTCAAATTCAAATTTTTCCATATTATGTGAGTGATTCATATAATTCTATATTATTCTATTCTTTTCATTCACTGCAGATCATTTTGTAGTTATTTGCAATGAATCATTTGTCATGTTGCAGATCGGTCGCACAAACTGCCATGATAAAATACTTTTGATAAATATATATGAGTTTTCCATATTCTTTGAGCGGTTGGTGTTTAAATTTATCAAAACCCGAATGAGTTTTGATGATAGTAATAACAACATTTTCTACCCCTAAACGAGAGGAAATTCGCGCATATAAACACTTGTATAATATATAGCTGAATTTTATTTTCGATTGATCGGCCAGCTCACATTATTTCGCGGTAGACGCTATGAAACACCAACAATGTGCGCGCGAGAAGAATGAATACTTATACTGCATTCAAAATTCGTTTTAGTTTCACGGATTGGCCCGAACAGATCTCGAAACTAAAACGAATTTCGAATAATGGAGGGTGGAAAAACAAACGCAGGACCACACACAATTACAGGTACGCGTTTTGCAGTGAATCGCGCGCGTCACCATCAAGACGCGACATTATCGAAATTATTACGTATATAATGATCTACGTCGCAGTATTTGTATAGGATAACTCTCGAAATACTGGCATCTTTCAAAAGCAGCTGCGCTTGGTTCACGAGAAGCATTGCAGTGATGATGGCCCTACACGTGTGTCGTTTCATTGAAAAAAGCCATCACGTACGTACGTGTGTGTTGCCCCTGGTCTATCTTCTTTGGTGTTGTTTGGTGTTGCCCTTGCCAATCGCAGGCGGCATCACAGCTCAGCAGCGCGCGCACCAGACTCACCTGCACAGTGCTGCACGGCGAGCAGCACATCCTGCTGCAGAGAGCGCATGGCGTGGCATGGCGCAGCAACTCCCGCGAGAAAAAACAACGCGGCCGGCCGCCGCAACAAGTGCACAAGTCTCTCTCTCTCGCGCGCGCGCGCGGCGTCGGTTGGCAGGCCTTGGGCGTGGGAGTGAGAGAGAGAGGCAGAGAGAGGGGACTGCAGGTTGTGTGTTGTGCGTGTGTGTGTGTCGCTGCACCAGCGCAGCCAAGCAGCCATGCAGTAGCCGAGGCTGGCCGAGGCGACTGGAGGCGACGAGCATCACACGCAGCAGTACGGAGCGTATGTACCATACTTAGTGTATGAGGTACACGGAAAATGGCGACGACGCATCGCCGCCGCCGCCGCCGCTGCCACACGTAGCGTCCGGGAGCTGGAGGGCACTGGACGGCACTAGTATGCCCTTGCTCCTAACTCTACTTCTCCACCCGAGATAGGAGAGAGAGCCGCTCTCTCCTGCGCACCAGGCCAACATGGGGCTCTGCAACAAGAGGCACTTCCTCCTCACTATATGCACCCTACAAATCGTGAGTTGCGTCGCTTATACTCTCTCTCTCTCTCTCTCTCTCTCTCTCATACCTACGCTACAGCTTATTACTCTGCTTTCAATGCGTGCTTCGTTTGTTCATCGGTGAATTTTTTCATAAACGTCGCCAGTGATTTATTTCCAACAATAGCAGGAACAATGCTGTTTGTTTTGTTTCCTTGCCCGGACCAAGTTTTTCTCCGTCCCATTGTGCCTGTTGTCAAAGTGGGATTCGCGCATGGTCAATGACCGTACGCATCAGCAGGTGCATTGATCCGTCTGGCGCAAGGTGAAATTGTAATTTGGTTCGTTGGGTTGTTAGGAAGGCTAATTCAGATGGAAATGCTGATTCAGGTTCAAGATTGTTCATGGTAACGCAATTCGCTTCCTGCCCTCTTGCAACAAATCTTTCTAATTGGACAACAACACTGGGAAAGCATGCATCGCATATCATTAGCATTTCATTAGACGACAAATCCAATCGGCTCTGTTTTTACAAATTCATTTTGAGTTATTTCATTCTGTTGGAGAAAAACTCCGAGTCTCCATTGATGTCTTGTGATTATTGTCCTTGGCAGCATGTCTGCTTTTTCATTGGGATACAATGCCTGATTCATCCTGAATCATACAATCTTGGCAAACTTGATTAATTCAGTCCATAGAAGACTGCATCATTTGATACATTTCATTATACTTCTTTCATGATTTTTACTTTCTTAGAACAACTTCTCATTCTAACATCTTGTATTCATCTATTTCAAGTACCTCATGAATTCAAAAGATTTTAATTCAGTGCATAGGGATTTGTAATCTTTTGTTAAGTTATAGACTGTTTCTTGATGTAGTTTGAGTGTTTGGAATAGTTTTTTTTTATAGTTTAGATAAATATTGTGAACTAGTACGTACAACAATAATTTGGAATATGATCTAATCCTGTACAGATATCTAATCATTAGTTACATAATTTTCTCTTTCCAACATTATAAGGTTAGGTTATTTTGCAAAATAACATGCTGCAAAATCTCCAAGAAATGGAAAAATTCAAGAGAAATTTACAATATATTTGCAAGTGTTACTAGCTACTGTGAAATAGATATGAATGATCAGATATGTTTTTTTATTAAACACTGATTGATTGATATACACTTCCAATAGTGAAATTGACAAGATATGTAATCAATCATTTCCTTAAAATACTGTCATTTTTTTACAAATTCATGAAATCCAACATGAGTACTATAATATTTGAGGCTGAATATATTTCAATCACATTCTGATTTGTTTCACATGGAGATATCAACTTAGGATTGAATGATTGAATTCATAATACTTCATTGATAAGACGCAAGAAATATAAAATATAAAACTTCACTAGAAAACATATTCAATTGTTTCATTATATAAGTATTCTTATTGAAATTTTCAATTGAAAAAAATTACGTTATCTTCAAATTAGTGTGAAATTTGTACTTGTAATCCATAATTTTTTTTCTAATTCTTCTATTGAAATTTGATAATTTTAAATGTAATATTTTCTTGTTTTAGATAACAACTGCAGAACGACAAGTGTTTGACTTTCTTGGGTTTATGTGGGTGCCAATCCTGTTCAATTTTTTCAACATAATATTTGTTATCCTTGGATTCTTTGGAGCTTTCCAGTACCGACCTAAATACGTTATAACAGTAAGTATTTTCCACGTGTGCATAGATTGGCTACTATAGCCAGCCGTGAAAACTCAAGTAAAAAGATAGCAAGTAGTGATGAGACTTTCTCTCAATTAAGAAACCTTTCCAATCATCCAACCAGAACTCCTCTATCCTCCTCCATCAGTTTTGCCAAATCCATACGATTTAGTTGTTGTTTCCAATATTACACGTTTAAATTTCCAAAAAAAATATTTGTGCATTTCTTGATGACTCGAAATATATTTTCCATTCCATTGAATGCCAAATACGGGGCTCAATTATTATTATCGCATCGATTTTCACTACGATTGTTGTGGAAATTTCGAAGTGGAGAAAAAAGAAAATTGAATCGGCAGACGAGTATAAAGACGAGCGATTGGCAAATGGCGTGAGAAAAAGTCGGCAAATCGTTGACGGCGCGGTTTGTGTTTCGTCCAGCCTCCTGTTGCAGTCCATTGACCTGCTTTAAGGAGAATTCTTAGAGAGTTAGTCACATTTCACTTTAGGAAGTGGACGCGAGTCTCTCACGCATATGCGCGACAACTCGCGCAATGGGCCTCTCCGTCGGAGTTGACTCGCGCGTTCTAATTGTCAATGAGCCCAATCAACGTATCTGTTTCAGTACTGCGTTTGGAACGTCCTGTGGCTCGGCTGGAACGTGTTCCTGACTTGTTTTTATCTCAACGCCGGCGGCCTGGACAAGGTGAGTCACATCTGGCTCTTGGACGCGCACACGAGAGCCGCAGATTCACGATGAATGTGAATTGGCCGCTGCTCTACTTTTTTTTCCCTCGCTTACTCCTTCACTGCGTTGAAAGAGTAAGCGACATACTTAGTAACTGACGCGCTCGGATCGAAGCTGTGAAGTAATTGATTATGATGCCGGCAATTGAATTGCATAAGTGGCCGTTCTCTGATGCGCTTGTAAGAGCCATAAACGCGATTAATGCATCCATTATTTCGAGCTTGTCCATATTAATCGACTCTCTTCGTGCACATCACATTACGATAATGTCACGTTGTCGACAAAAACTATTCCAACTTTTTTTATTAAAATTGAAGTTATTTCTATAATAGAATCAATCGTTCACACAGTTTGGTCATACTTCATTTCGGGATTGAAGCTCGATTATATTTTTATATTCGATTCATAATTCAATGAATATTTTTTTCAATTTTCGCATTACAGAATAGTGATTTATTAAACTTGGGAACTGGTAGTTTCTCTTGGTGGCACATCAATGGACCAGGTTGCAAACCACATTTCAACAACACAATAGATCAACCAGATTTCGCTAGACCTATTCGACCAGATACTGTCACAGGATGCATTTTGGAATATGAAGTCATTGAAGTTACTCATGCGATGACCCAATGTGTGTTGGCAGTGAGTATCAGTTGAAAAAAATTATATGTTTTTCATTCATAGCAATTGAATGTATTCAACTGCTTGAGTGTATTTTCGTATGGAAAATCCGACAAAATTTCATATCTCTATAATCATCTGCAGGTCATGGCGATTATTAGTGGAATTTTCCTGTGTCGAACTTTTATGGAGGAAGACGACAGCTGTGAGTTAAAACTTAACATTCTTCTAAAAAACACATTTTTATTCCATTAACTAAGCTAAGATCACAAAATGTACACCTTTGTGCTAGAAAAATCACGAGTCTAACCAAAGTGTGAATGACGCTTATGAATGAGCCGTAAAACACACGCCTATTTCGAATAATAATATTTTCTCACAACGGTACTTTCGGTGATCACGGTTACTAACATTTATTTAACCACTGCTAATGCAATCTGAAACAAGAGGGTTGTCGGTTACAGTTGATTTCATTGGTGGATTTGACCCTCCATTCTGGTAAGTGCTTTGCACTGGAAAAACCAATTGCATGGTAGATTCGCATTTGTGTGAATGTTATCTGCCTTGAATTATTATTTAACGTTCAATTTTGAGTTCAAATGTTATCAGCAAAAGTCTGTTTGGAAGTTATTTATTTCAAAGCATCATTAGTAATGTTGTCATCAATTTAGTTGAATATTTTTTCATCGATTGGATCTCTCAGATTCATTTTAATGTTTTTTAATTGTTGTAAATACTACCGTGTACTTGAGATAATACTAGAGAAATATAATTTTATAGTTTGATGTGTTTCCATTACAAGTAGTGCTTAGATAATTTTAATTTCAGTAAAAAGTAAAGAGTAAAATGTAGCTACCCATAAGAGAATGAATTCATGGAAAACTTCCTGGAACCAATACTGAGCATGGAAACATTTTAGTGGCAAAGCACTTGTAGCTTTCTCTCTCTTGCTTTGCCTTGGTCTGCCTTTATATCGATTGAAGTAGGTACTTGAGGAGTAATGAAAATGATTAGTTTCTTTTATGCTTGAGTGATAATATTTCGAAACGTAGTTGTATTGAACTTATTTTCAAGTAGAAACTTGGTATCTTGTCTCAAATTTCGTCGACTTTGTCTTTCGGAAAAAAAAAACAATGAATCCAAGGAGTTCAAAATTACGAATCATCGTTAAGAAGCGACAAGCACCTGGCATACCGTTGAGCTGCGTATGACATTTTGAAAAGACCACACGAATTAGTAATGATTGATACGAACCGAGGAGCGTCGCAAGAGACGATTAACGTTGATAAAATGAGAAAAGCCGTCGCGCCGTCTCAGAGTGTTCAGAAACGAGAAAAAAAAGAGTGGGACCGCCTCCGAACTTCAAAACTGAATCCTCGAGCTTTTCCATGAAGCGTGAGAGAGAGAGAGAAAGAGCCGACGCGTGCTCGCGCAAAAAGTAGCAACTAAAGCAAGCCTAACACCTATTTGCAGTTGACTTTGTCGGAGGCGGGGACTTTGGCACGGCGGGCCACACGCCACTGCACCCAATGTACGCGAGCTACTCGGCGCTACCGCCTGCCTACAACAACTATCATCACCAACAACAACAGCAGCAACAACAACAACAACAACAACAACATCAACATCAACAACAACAACAATACCATCACCAATACCAGAATCCTTACAATAAAAGCGGCGACAGCTACTACTACCCGACCAACACGGCCACCACCTCGGGCTCGCATCGCTCGTCGTCGACCACGCTAATATCGATGCCGCAGCCGCCGATTCAGGACTACCCCCACAAGAGAGCCGGCCCTCAGCCGCAGCCTAGAATGCAGCTGACGAGCCTCGACGTGCACACGCCCACCGACAGCCGCAGCTCGAGCTACAGCCGACGCGCCACCCAGAGGCCGCCCCTCCCGATCAGTATCCACGAGTACGACGACTACTCGAGCCCTATTGACCAGTTGCCCCAGCACAGGCTCGACTACGACACCCTCGAGACCCACACGCCCAACCTGAACAGACAGCGGCTGTACCGGCAGGTGCAGCCGCCCCCCGTCACCTATAGCCCTCTCATGAGGTCGAGGCAACTGAATCGGGGCGCCGGACCCAACGCTAGCAACAGGCAAAACCGGAACTCGCAGTACAGGCCGAGGGTGTGCGCCGATTTGATCCGAGAACAGCAGCCCTCGAGGCTCAGGTCGTTTCACTCGGACCCGAGGCTGTCGGTGGACGAGCAGAGTTTAGGCAGCAATCGGGCCCCAAGACGAGAGCAGGAGCCCAGGCGGCAGCGCGACGGCAGGCCTCTGTCCATGTTTGTTAACAATTACGATCCCTCCTACGCTCGATGAACTGCCCTCCCCCCTCCCGGTTAATCTTAAATTTGCCCTTAACTCGTGTCACATGTGTATCTTCGTGGGGACGGCGATTCTTTAACTTTCATTGTGATGGCTTTCTCGTATACGGTGAAATACTCGTCGCACTAGCATGACTATAGCTTTTTCATAGTTTTGAAACATAGCTCTTGTGCCAAAATGCTCGAGGCTCAAACTCGAATGACTGATTCGCTTAATGCATCCAATAGATCGGTGTGAGACAATCGAGGTTTCTCGTCACTTCGATTATAATGGATGTTTTTTTATATTATCCTCGTAACTACTAGTATTTGTCGGCTGATTAGTTACGGTATATTACCGGATTATTTCGTCATAATTAGACAATCATAAAATAGTACTCATAATTTTATCGTGTTACAAACCAATGAATGCTTGGAAAAAAGTCACAATGAAGCGTCCACGTGATCGATTTGATTCGAGAGAATCCAACAAAAATGATGCATCGTCCTGATTCACTTTTACATTTTTTCTTGTAAATAAAAAGTGGTTGAATCATTTAGAAGTAAGTAAGTGATTGAAACTTGTTAAATTAAAGTTTTGGCTGTGAATTTGATAACTTTGTAAATAATAACTACAGAAGTTAGAATTTTCTTTTGAGGAATGAAAAAACAAATCAGTTTTATTTCTGAATGATTCTGCTGCATATTTCCTCCAAAGCATTTTAGGATTATATATATAGTTTAATTATTTTTTAAACTAGATTAAACAGCTGTTTTCTCTTTTGTCAGTGAAGTTTTTCCCATTTTATCTTATGAAATTTTATCTTATGAACAGATAAAATGATCTTGATTTTGGATAATTTTGTTTCTACACGTGACTTGAAGTTGAAATCGGAATACCAGGGATCCTACAGTTGCAATAATTTTCTCCGTAAAAGCCTTAATCAAGTCAATTAAGAAAAATATTCTCCAATCGTGCCTGGTGTCAAAAAAACGATCCTCATCATTCGTAAGCTAAATATTAGATTGAAATAAACGTGTCAAGTTATTGTACATACTCAACATACTTGCCAAATAGACTACGAAGAAACGAACTTGAAAAATATATACAAAAGTGCCTTTTTCTATCAAGTTGCGCAAGAAAAGATTTAAAAATAATGTATCATGTGAAAGAACATATGTTCAAGTAACATTTAATAACAGGGTAAAATATTGCTTATCAATCATGATCCCTTTACAATGATGAGATACAACATTTTTGTAAATTATGACATACTTATTGAGTGAGATTATTCTCGTATTAATCATGAAACAACGATGTTAACGTCCTGATACATAATATTTTTTTTTCGTTTAATCAATCATATATCTGTCGCACGAATAGACTTAAAAAAACGCTAACGCACTGGTAGTCTGTGATACGTAGGTGAACTACGAAGAACTGTCACGAATGTGTTTCGTTTGCGTACGGCAAACGAGATTTCGATTCAATTTTGATAATCTTACGAAGAATTAAAACTTACTATAGTGCAAGATGTGTTGATGGAAATAGAAAGTTTGTGAAATCAATACGTAATCATTATTTCAAATCGAGAATGTTTATTTTCTCTTGAAAATTTCACTGTAAGTTCAATATATATTTCCATCAAGAATGTATCGAGTAACATGTACGTTTACTACTTATCAAGTAATTTTGTAGTAAATAATCGTACATTTTTTAAAAGTTCTATCGCGCTGTAATGCATCGGTAGTTTTCAATATTACACACACGTTTTTTTGGCATTATGATTAGAAAAGAAATGTTCTGATTATTCATTTCTAATAAATATAAATCTACTTTTGATAGTCACAAATATATGCCAAATCTTTGAAATATTCAAGATTGCAGATAGAGAGTCTCCTACTCTAGAATTTTTCACATCTTATAAGTAGTCAGCATTCGCGTGAATATTTATTGTCTTTTTATGAAACTTATTCGTATTCAATTTTATTTTATTAAGGGTGCTATGAACTACTGACTAAGAAAAGTATTTAGTTGAGTTTCACTGTTTTTGGTAAAATAATAATAATAATAATAATAATAATAATAATAATTATAACACCGTCGAATACATGATTTCATATTCGTTACGTGAGACTAGAATAGTATGTGTTGACAGTTGATTGTAATGTTCATCGCAAACGTTTTTTTGTATGACTTAATTTATTCCTAGATTAAGTTTATGTATGGTCATATCATAAATATATCGATACGTAATTCGATCGATCGATTGTTTAATCGATATATTATTATTATGCGAAATCTACGTAACTTAGTGTCCCCGATTCTTTGTAATATTTTATGTAAAGCGCATGATATCAAGATGGAAGACGGATTTTTTTACAGTGAAGAATAAACGTGCAATATGCGAAATACACGTTTAAGCTTGCTTATTTTATTTATTAACTTTACACTCTACTTTCTCATTACTTATAACACTGGTTTCTTGGTAAACACTTGGCTAATGAGTTGTCGGGTTATAGATGGTTAGTATACCAGTAGTGCCTTATTTACTTGCAATTTATTAAAAGTAGCTGTATATATTGATGAGGTATGTACATGCTAATATTGTACATATTAATATATAAATATTCTTATAATTTTTTTTTATTTACCATACTTTTTTATACTGGTGATTGAGATGTCGTTATCTAGTCACTGAAATTTCGATCTAAAACCGTGACGAATACGGATAGATTTAATCATGTTCCATCATGAACATTTATTCAAATGCGATGGCTACAATGAGAGAAAAAAAAGAATTCCGTATACTATTTTGGTTTATCCAAAAGAAAAAATTACCAACGGTAATACTTGAAACTCTGAATCCCGAGAAAAAAAAATTGATGCACAAGTTACGCATGGAAATGCACTGACACTATCTAGGCATAATCAAGGCGTAATTCATAACTTGCAACGGACTGCATCTTTACCTTCTATGTGAAACTATGCACGAGTTGTATACTTTTCCGGATAATTTATCTGTAGAGGAAAATGTTTCAACGCATAAGAGAGGCACGGATTTTCAATTTCAAATTTTCATTGATAATATTGTATGTAATATTGCGGATATAGTGATTTATTTACTCTGAAGTCTGGCTCGATTGTAGCGAGATAATCAAGCAGTGCATTTGCGCGCACGAGTTATAGCATGGTCCTTTTGACGCGGCTCGAAATCCGTAGACATCGCTTGTCGAGCCCAAATCATAGCGCAGATCGAAATCTCAGAGACGGGGAGGGGAGGGTGAAAAAGAAAGACGAGCTGACGTGGCGGCGCGCCCCCGTACTTGCAGCACAAACTAGGAAGAAAAAGTGCCAACCGCCTCGGCCGCTGTACAGCATCGAGTACTCGCAGCCCGAGCCGCTGGCGAGGGAGACGGAGGGCGGCGGGGTCTCGCCGAAGCCGATGACGCCCCGGAGGGTGAAGCGGCGCTCGGTCATATCGCGCGACGGCACCAGGCGCTCCGGCCGGCGCAGCTCGGTCAGGCAGTCGAGGCGCAAGAACCCCGTGAACCGCATCCTCGAGCAGCAGGACTCGCTCTACGCCAACGCGCCGAGCTCCGCGTCCCACCCGAGCTTGAACTACGACCGGGTGTCCGGCCACTGGCAGCGAGACAGCGCTTCCGGTCAGTTTCCATCTTCTTTTTTTCCACTTGTTTACTTGATCCAGCCAATATCGATATGAGTTTGCTCGGACGTACAGTAACTTCTCGCAATTCGACCAAAGTGCATTCACGAGTCGCCAAATTGCCAATGACTCGTCAATGGATTTGTGTGTTTGCAGGCAGAGATGCCGGGCAACGCATGTATTCAAATCAGAGACTGGCATGATATTGATATTTCGTTACGTTTCGTTCCTTGGAAACGTTACACAATATTATATTAATTTAATTTTTTAATAGAGAACAAAACGAAACAAAATTGATTGAATTAGGTTTCTTGATTTGGATATGCACGTATTTGAAACAATTGTATTGAATTACTTGATTGAATATCCATACGATAGCAAGTATCTGTATCGTCAACATCACTCTTATTTAAAATTGGTAAATCTTGTACTGGATACACTAGATTAAATAACTTCCCACGGGTGTTGGCAGGCAATTCGAGTTGGCAGCTGGACGCGATGAACCTGGCGGCCTCGTCGCCCAACATTTGGAGCGCGGATTCGCAGTCGTACATCGGTCCGAGCCAGTGGGAGAGCGCGAGCTCGACGCGCAACCTCGCCGAGAGCTGGCAGCAGCAGCAGCAGCAGCAGCAGCAGCAACTCCAGCTCCAGCTCCAGCTCCAGCAACAGCAGCAGCACCAGCAGCAACAGCAGCACCAGCAGCTCCAGCAGCAGCTGCAACAGGTGGTGGTGGGCAACGCGAGCGAGCTGATGGCCGGGCAGGTGCAGTGGCAGGGCCAGAGCAACCCGACGTTCCAGCAGACCAGCAGCACCAGCCTCAACGCGGACGACCTCGACGAGCTGTACGCCAACAGGCCCGCGAGCGCCAGGTCGAGCTACAGCAACTACCACGGGGTGAGGGCCACGCCCCAGGTGCCCTCCAGGTCCGACATAGTCAGGCAGAGCCAGAGACAGTTCGTCCTCAGCGGACCCCCCGCCTACCAGGACACCGTCATCTGACTCGAGCCGAGAGACTCAGCCTTTTCTCGCTTTGTTACGAGACTGTTTGCTCCACCGAGCCACCGTTGCGCTCCGGCTTTGTACACTTCGGCCCTCTCGTTTGTCGCCGAACCAACAAGCAACATCTTGCGTTGTTTATCACCGAGCGATTATTCTCATTCTCTTGACTGATTAACGTTAACGACGTGTACACACCCCTAGGCCGTACGCACTTCTCACTCGGCTCAACGAATTAGCCGCGTTCCAATTGCGCGATTCAAGCTCAAACTTAGCATTTGATAATCGTGATGATCTTGCTAGTTGGACAAATTTTCACATGTAAGCCAGTGTATATTTATTATCAACAACTCGACTCTTTTGACATTTCATTTTTATCCAATAACTATTACTTGAATAGCGAGTGTTATCGTTATTGATCACTTTGGGTTTGGATAAAAAGATCCCATTGCAAAAGAGACTGCGCGAAAAAATAAAACAACCTCACTGAATTTCGAAACTGCACGTTTGGGAACAAAAGTACTTTCTAACTTATAAACCGTCCACTCATCTATTCCCAAGTAAATATTGAAGAAAATCCGAGGTTTTAATCTGTTGAACGTAAATTGCCACTGTGTAGTGCATGGAATGTGGATTGATTATTGTCCATGAAGTTAGATAGAGCATAGACATAGAAACATTTTTTTTACTTCTCGATTAATTTTTTCCAAACTTCTTATAGTTTTTTAGAATATAAGTAGACCATCTTTGAACCAAACTAAATGCCTTAACTCTGATCTCAGGAATGTTTGATGAAATTGCCTTTTATCAAAGACGCGGTTTTTTCACATTCACTTTTCGCGTTGTTTTCCCTCTGAAAGGTTTAGTCTTGAAATGTCGTCTTTTGTAAGCACAATATACGTATACACTTTACGTAATTTATCAATCAAAAGAATAGATCAATAAGATAAGATAATGTAATTGTAAATAAAACTAGAGTATCTTCGAATAATATGCTAGTAAGTTAGATCTGTACAGATAAGTTGATTCTAATTGTATTATCTTTTCAGAAGCTGCATAGACAGATCCACGATACATTCCTTTGTGATGATTTATTTGCAATCTCAGAGTTGACTGAAATATTGAAAATTTTGTACTCGTGAGTTACCTTATGAATTTTTTTTCATAAATTTTCGCGTAATTTATATAACTGCGATTGCTAATGAGTTACTGTGAACTATTGCATTTCCTGAAAAAATTATAACTTTTGAATCATTTTTTCGTTCGGCTTCATGCACAAAAAATTCTACAAAGTGCGTAACTTTTCAGTCTCGTTTTACTTAGTGAACAGTAAATATGTTGCAATATCAAATAGAAGCACAACATTCAGAAACTCATAAACGTGGATAATACAAATATTTATTTAATTGACGTTATTGAGAAGAATGAGAAAAATGTATGAATTATGATATTCAGAATTACTTGTTAATTTTTCGTTCAACCAACTATAGTGCGTGAAATATTATTCACCAGAATTGTTGTGCTTTGCTCTTAGGGTCTTCCATTTGATTTATCTCCTGTTGTAGTAAATTGATAAGATAGCAGAAACGTTATAGCACTTGATAGTTGCGTGCGGGATGGAGGACTTGAAGTATGTGGCATACACGTAGACGTCAATAAATACGAACCAAAGTATTAAGAATGTAGATATTAAGATATTAGGTTGATTAGATTAGAAAATAAAACGGGTAAGTAATACAAAAAAAGGAAATAATTTTGGCGACATATATGTTGAAGGTGGAAAAACGTGAGTCCTCACAGCATCAATAGCATCAATAATATTTTGATGCTATTGATAAATCAGTAGGATGAATCAAATTGAAACATTCCATTTTCTTACTCGCTTATCTGATCAAAACTGCCTTCATAGATATTCTCCACACGATTGTACAATTTAGTTTAAAGACTTGACTTTTAATTTTAACTTTTAGAGTTACAAAAAGAAACTCTTTGTACTTATTTTCTACTTTTCATTTGTAAATTTCTTCAACTGCTTTTGCTTCGAAGAAATCCGCAAGGCGATTAATCATTTACTTTGATAGTTTCTAAGCCAATTATTGAAATACCAATAATGGATTATTTCATATCTATTCAAAGATCCAAAAAGAAATACATATTTATATCTCACTATAGAACGTTTTATAATGAACTAATCATTTTTGGTATTCTTCATGGAAACTTCTTGGACTTGAATCCAAAAAGAAGAGGGACTAAATAAATAACATAAAGAATTGAATATAGCGAAATGAATAAAAATTGATGTTTTTTTAACTTTTGACACCGATTTTATACATTTGTGGACTTTTATCCACCAATACGATTGTCAAATTTCCAAAAGACAATAATAAAAATCACGAATTGACATTTTTAAATGATGTATTGATTAATCATCCTATTACATCCGAAACCTATACCCAAATTTCTCCACAACGTGTGGTTTTTTTTCTTTCGGTTTGTAAATACGAAGCAGATATAGATAACTGAAAGCGAAAAACTGTTCAAAAGCTCATCTTCAAGAGTGATTTGGTAAGTATACTGGAAGTAAACACAGCCGAAGCATCATAACACTTCGGACGTCTACGTTACAGCGAGAAATAAAGTATAGAAACTGAAGAGTATTCGAAAGTGTAAACATTCGAAATTGCGCAATTCACTCAAAATCAGCTCGTACCGATCGAAACTTTATTTTTTCCGATGTATTTAAACCTTTTAAAGCCAATTTTCTTGGGTGCAGGTCGCAAAAACCGCGGAGTAAATTGTTATTAACGAACTATCGCAAAATTAGTTGATTAATTTTCGTTGGCTCATTTTAGATTTTACGGATGATTCCGAGGGGAAATTCTCCATAAAGTTTTCTCGTGAAATGCATCGGTCCCGGTTTGAAAAATTCCTGAATTTTTCAAAATCGTGATGTTTGCAATTTCTATATTTTCAATATTTTTAAATGAGTTTTGGGGCTAAAAGTTAGCTTGCGCATCGTATTCGAATTACATCTGTTTAACATGTTCCTCTACGCCTCGTACTCCCTACACATCGAATCGCAACGTGTATAAAATTTTTCTCTTCGGAATCAGCCCCACAATCAATTATTCCCCTAAAAATTTGATCGGCTAATTTCTCAATAATTTGTCGATGAAAAATTTACTCGGCAGTTAGAGCTGCACGTCCGAACTGAACTACGAATCTAAAATAGCGAAAAAAACTACTCTCGTCAGTATTTGCAATTCCTATATCCATGCCAATGGCAGAGGAAATTGAAATCCGCAAAAAGTACAACGATCCGCGCGGGCGCGCGCGCGGCCCCCGGATGGGTGTGAAGAGGGGGTGTGAGCTAGTATATACCCAAACACACATGCACGAGCGCGCGCATGTGCCCGATTTAGCATTGTCGGCGGGGTCGGGGAGGCTCGTGACAGTTTTCCGCGCACCTGTGCTGCAGCTGCGGCGGCGGCGGCGTCGGCGGCGGCTCGCAGTGCGCGCAGGGGAGAGCGCCACCGCTTCGTGTATCAGTCTATCATCCCAGACGCACACAACCCCCCGCGACTCCCGCGAGAGAGAGAGAGAGAGAGAGAGCGGAGAGAGCGAAGCGGCGTCGAACGGCGTGCGCGTAGTGTGCTGTGCATTTGTGAATCGTGAGTCGAGGGCCGCGGCGACGAGGAAGGATGTTGCGGGAGCTGGTGCCCCGGATGGCCGTCGGCCTGGCCTCCCGCTTCCACTCTCGACCCGAGGTATTGATTGCCCCACCCCAGCCCGGTCTCGGTCCTCTGCGCTGCCCCCGTTGCGGGCTTGCAGCTGAGAGCTGCCTCCCCCGGGGCCCCGGGGCCAACGATCGACGTGCGCGTTTGCTTTCCCGTACGAGCGCGCGGCTACGCGTTTACATAACCGCTCGCGCGCGCGCGAGTAGTACTCGGCTGCACGTTAGGTTTTTCTCGCCGACGACGCGACCAGCACCGAGCCTGCACTTTGAGCAAGAAAACACCAGTGGATGTGCATAGAAGAATGAAGCGGTGCCCCCCGCGCGGAGAGCCGAGAGTACGATCGATATCGGTCGCGGAGCAGACGACGCGCCACCTCCACGTGGGCTGCGTGCGCAGCTGATTATTTGCGCGCAACTCTGCGCGCTCAGCGCTGCACACCTGCTCGCGTGCGCGCGCGCGCGGTACTCGACAGACAACCCGTCCGTCGCGGCCGATAACGCGACTCGCGAGATGCTATGCGTTCGTTGTCGTTTGTCCACACGCACATCTCGCGCGGGCCACACTTCACTTTACTCCGTCCGACGAAATTCGGTACTTATGCCTCTCCGTCGCCGCAAGCTCCAGCTGTGCTTTTTGCTCGGCTTGTATGTGCAGCTGTGAAAAATGTGCTTCTCTTCGGGCGAGAGGCTGCCGGAATCTCTGCTTATCGCAGCGTCAAACTCATTTTTATTTGCCGAATCGAGATTCGTCGCATGTGTGAGTCTTCGGAAATATCCGTTGGTGGCCGGTTCCGCTGCTCGCGAGCGCGCGCGCGCGGCCAGGCTTTCGGGTCGAATCGCCGCGCGTCCCAGCGCGTCCGGCTCAGATCGATAAGGCCGACACGACTCAGGATGAACTCAGTGCCTGCGTGAGACAGTTTGAGGGGCCGCTGGCCTGCAAATTCCCCAGTTACGATCGATCGCGCGAGAATTGGAGGAGGAACAAATGTAAAACTTAGCAGAGGGACAAAAGACGGATTCCGTTTCGTGTGCAATGCGGCAAAGTTTTTTATTCTTACGACGAATCATTTGATGAACCTGTGTATATTGCAACAACGATTCCACTCGCAATTTAAGATGTGCAAACAATTCAACGTAAGACATTTTGTCGCGTATTCAATTTTACAAAGACTCGCGCATCAATACTTGAATTGACAAATGTTATTTGGGTTATTTGGGCTATATAACCCTCTTACAAAATAAATAAACAGATAATTATCCGATATCTATCGTTACCCGACATGTGATCAGCTTCAATTGAAGTAATTATGTAAAATATGATGATGTAAAAATATCATGCGTGTGCGCGTGTGTGGTGACATTCCATAAACATCTGAAATATACTCTTCTTTTATGTTTATGAGCTTCAAAATACTATCTGTTGAATATATAACAACGGCATGTATCGATGCAGTTTGATAGTTTTACAATGATTGAAACAATATAAGAATTGAATTTGTACTGAACCTCATGAGAATCAGATGGGTATATATTACTTCAAGCCATTCCTGCTTAATTCGAGTGTTAAATATTCTGCAATTGAAGACATTTGGCTTTTGTACTTGAAACGTTGTATTTTTTTCACAGAGACGAGCTGCCGTGCCAAAGTACACGAAACTCGGCTCGGCCAGATATTTAGATGCCTCTTACGGAAGTGCCTTGGAGCTCGAGCACACACGGTAACAAACTATTCGATTTCTGTTTTTGTCGCTAGGCTAACGCGTTTCGATTCGTTCGATTCTGGCAATGAGCTAGAAAGCTCCCGTGCAGACCGACAGATTTCCATTGCAATGTAATAAGCCAATTTACAAGTCTTTCCCCTTTCGAGCAAATGTGGAATACGGAAGAATAAGGGTCTCCCCGTGTAACCACGTACTAACATTTTCAACTAACAAACTAACAGTCAAACTTGCGCATGCGACAACAAATTTTTCTCTTGTGCAGTATAAACGTTACATCCGCAAATTATATAAATAATCAATATTTACTTAGCCGCGACGATTCATATACCGATCTCGTATGCCTTGCACACGCCTCGCGGGACGTTTTTTTCTGTACCGAACACAAGACGAAAATATTTTTTGCCCGCGTCCACGTTACCGCACCGAATGGACGCGAACCGATGCCGAATGATCACACTGGCGCAGCGAAACGGCGTGAACCCGGGCGGCATGTGAAAATTACCTGCGCTCGAGCTGAAATGCATCAAGCCAATGGCGGCGCGTCGAAACATCTGCCACCGACTGCCGAAGTAGGACAGTCGGGCTTCTGCGGATTTCCGTTTCCCAACCCCCGTATTTACCCTTTGCAAACCCAAAGAAATCAGCCTCCCCCTTGTTTTTGCCAACTTTCAATCTTGAAAAGAGAGCTGCCATATGCTCGAGGCCGCGCGCGCGCGCGAGGCTTATGCATAAAGGAATTCACGAGCCCGCCATGCCCGCCGAGTATCGTAACGCGACCCGGCCCAAGATATTTCGAGCCAAACACAACGATCGAACGGGAACAATTAATTGTTTTCACTGGATCAAATCAATTTGCTGCATTTGCTTTCATCATTTTCAACAACTAAATTTCTACTTGAAACGTGTATTTCTTGTGTTTATATTCACCCGCACTGGAAAAATTGGCTACGGGTGCGGCAAGTATAAAAAAATCCGCTCAAATCAAATCCCAATCCAGCGGACGATATCCACCAGTGCAAAAATTAAATTTTCTCCTTCTTCGATGATTATTAGAATGAAATCCTATTCTTATGTGAAATTAGCATATGCGTAACAAAGTGTAAAATATCTTCTGTCAATCAGCATCCAGAAAGATATCCATAAATTCGATTATATATTTAAAATTATAAATTATCCGCGTGAAACATTCGATACGATACGGAACAATACAATGTCAACACCGATGGTAAAACTGGTCGACGGGACCAGAGACTCTTTGAAATCGACTCGAGATCGTCTCGAACTGCCGTTACGCTAAGTGCCATGACAAGTGAAGCCCTCAATAGAACTCGATTGAGAGATAAACTATCCGCGACAGTTGGCTCCGTAATTGATCCGACGCGAATTACACGACGCACAGTTGATCCTCGGCTCCGCGTATAAAAGTCTCGCTGCCGGTTTATTCGAAAAAAAAAATCGATACGACAAGAGCCATGGATGAGTTTGACGTGCGCCCCACTTGCTCTCGCCATCACAAAATGGAAAATGTTCGGCCCAGTGACGAATCCCAAGGGCAACGAACGCGACAAAAGTTTGTAACGCGAATGTTCGAAAGAATCTTGGTGCGCGAATCATTGGTACCTCCGTGACCGCGAGCAATATTTCAAAAAGTTTCCCATAAAAATTGCCATTTTAATTTTCGCCTACAAAAAGTGCCATTTTAATAGCTGTTTATGAAAAGTGTCATTTCAGGTGAAATTTCATCACTCGATGTTTTCCCGGCTTCGGAGATGATGTGGCGTACGTATGCATATACGATGTAGTGTCTTCAAATTTTCTGTCCGCCATTTTAAATGTTCTGTTTGGAATTTTCAAAAGCTGAGGCCGGGAATTACAAAATTAATGATCGAAAAACATTGATGCAAAAAATGTGCGATGTAATGCGAGTTAACTCGCAGAGTCTCCACGTGAATCAAGTTATCATATATTCAGACGCATACCACATCAACTCAGAAATCGGGAAAAATTCCGAGAGATGAAATTTCTCGTGAAATGGCAATTTCTGTAGGAAACTTTTGAAATGTCAGCTTTTTGCTCCCAGGTGATGAATTTCGCGGCGATGTACCAAATATTCTCATTTGTTTTCAAAACTTCCGATAGACCAAAGATCTCGAGATCTCGATTTTCGATTTGTCGAAATTATATGTACTTAGAACCAGTCGATCGCGCCTTGACTTTAACAATTCTGAACTAACAATTCAATTTCTCCTGTTATTTACAGCGATTACAGCTTCATTCACGACAGCCATTATATGTAGTGAGTACCATGCATAATTTCTGGCATGGGATATAACGTGTACGCAACTTATTGTGCAATGTCGTGATGTCTGGTGGATTTTTTTTGTAACGATAAAAAAAATACTCTTCATTTCACGGATGCAAAAAGTACGACTATTATTTTACTCTCAAGTAAACAGTCCGTAGTTTATACAATTTTCATTTCTTACTCAAATTTGATTTGCATACTTTCGTTGTATTGGGCTGTGCAGCGACTCGCAATGATACTGGCTTATTATTTTTTTTTTTTCAAATACGATGGCCCTTTCTTCAGTCGAAAACCATCCCGAGCCTTTTTGACTTTGAATCATCGCTTGGTCCATATTCATTTCTGCAAAATATATAAGTGTCGTTATATACACACGCCGTCAATCACACGAAACTCGTATATAAATGTTGTGAAAAAGGCTCAAGTCGAGAAATGCAAATACCACGTTTGATTTTAGTCAGAGAGATCAGGATCAAGCGTCGAATGCGGAGGATATCATGTTTGACATGTTCAAAAATGAAGAGTCTGGATTATTGCACGTTGGAAAATTTTTGGCCGTAAGTATTGTCCTCCGAGTTCGCTCTATACGCAAAAATATCATCTGATTTTCCAACTACGATGTTGAATTCACAATGACAACTAGGCCCTGAGAACAACTGGACTGAGAAAAAATGACCCGAGACTGCAAGAGCTCACGGACAATCTGAAGAAAGAACATATCAAGTCGGGAGGCCACGAACAAATTTCTCACGAATCTCAAAAATTGAATCGAGAACAGTTTAGAAGGTAAATACACCGTTTATCATGAATTTGTCGATGCATTGATCATGTATTTATGCCCAATACATAAGGCACGTTTTTACATGCGTCTAAATCGGTGTTTTAATTCATATATACCTGGAGAGTAGAAATGAGAGTTGACGCGAGCGATCATTCTAGTAATAGAAAAATGCCTTGGCTTGACTGAAGGCTCTTGGTTACTTTAGAAAATGTGCCGCACTATAATGTGTAGGACATGGAAGTTTTGTTAATGTTACTAAACGTAAATTATCATAGTATATAGTGATGAGAAACAATGAAAAATGTAGCATGTGATTATATGTTGACACGATGGTGTTGATTATGGTAGCGCGCAGTTTGGGAATCAAGTGAGAATCGCAAGTGCAGCTGTTGAAATGGGCGGATAGAACGCGCGAATGGGCGACGTGTCGCGGTATTGTGCCTCGTATTCGATTGGACGCGGCTGCGAATACAAATAACTCGCGGGATTGGAGTACACTGATCGTTTGTAATTTGTCCAGCGTGATAACGCCCAACATAGTGCTGATCTCGCGAGCGTTCAGGCACCAGTTCATCATCCCGGACTTCCCGGGCTTCACCAAGCACATGGAGGACTTTTACTGGAAGTGCAAGTCCAACACGGAGGGCAAAGTCGCGGCGTACATACCGCAGCTGGCCCGCATGAGCCCGGACTACTGGGGCGTCTCGGTCTGCACGATAGACGGGCAGAGGTTCAGCATCGGCGACACCGCGTTGCCCTTCACCCTGCAGAGCTGCAGCAAGCCGCTCACCTACGCCATAGCCCTCGAGAGACTCGGCCAGGAGGTCGTGCACAAGTACGTCGGCCAGGAGCCCTCCGGCAGGAACTTTAACGAGCTCGTCCTCGACCACAACAGTGAGTCTTAGCTCTCATCTTGACCCTCGTCTTCCCTTTCTCGGTTCCCTCATTTCCAACTTGGCGCGCACCTCCGGAGATACGTGTACAGGATGACAAATGGGCTTTTGCATTGGCAGAGAAACCCCACAACCCGATGATAAACGCCGGGGCCATATTGGTCTGCTCGCTACTCAAGACACTGGTGAAGCCGGAAATGACGCTGGCGGAAAAGTTCGACTACACGATGAATTACTTCAAGAGGCTCGCCGGCGACGAGCCGTTGGGCTTCAACAACGCCGTGTTCCTGTCGGAGCGCGAGGCGGCCGACAGAAACTACGCGCTCGGGTTTTTCATGAGGGAGCACCGCTGCTATCCGGAGAAGACAGTCCTCCGCGAAGTCATGGACTTTTACTTCCAGGTATATCGATGACATTTCACAGTTTCCTCCTCGTCGTTTCCTCGAATCACACGGCTCGATCGCGCACCTGTTGCAGTGCTGCTCCATGGAGGGCAGTTGCGAGACGATGGCGGTGATGGCGGCGACCCTAGCCAACGGCGGAATCTGCCCGACCACCGAGGAGAAGGTGCTCAAACCCGAGAGCGTCAGGGACGTGCTGAGCCTGATGCACAGCTGCGGCATGTACGACTACAGCGGCCAATTCGCCTTCAAGGTACATTCCCCACACCACTTGCTGCTGCTGCTGCTGCTGCTGCTGCTGCTGCTACGCCACCTCGACGAGTTGTTTGACTTTTATTGTCGCCAGGACAGTTATTGTTAATCCGCGCGTGTCATGCAACTCGAGCGAGGCAACGTCCAACGTATACACTGCTAAAATGTGGATTGTTTTTATTGGACAACAAATTTCAGTTGCAACGAGTACTCGAATCGAACGATCCACATATTAGCAGTACCTACTGCACTCCAAGCACATTTTGGGCTGGTCAGATATAGGTTTGTGGCGACGCGACGCGACGCGACGCGACGTTGCAGCCCACGGAGCCAGCGAATCCGACTAATTAACAATTGATTGACGGTGTTCGACACGAGCCCTATTCGTAGTGTTCATTCCGGTGACTAAATTACCATCTTTTCTACGTATGTTTAATTATTGTTCACCGTCTTGTGTTGAAACGAGATGGAAAAGATGAATATGGATTATTCATTAGCTCGGTACGACGCTGATCATACGATGACTAGTGCAGTACATATGGAGCTGTACCGAAAGGTCTGCGTGTGTGTGAAACACTACGAAAGAGCCGTTTCGAGCATCCGGCCAATGAATTAAGGTGCGCGGTTGAAAAGAGGCGCAATGGTATGAAACGGTTTGAAAAGAGCTGGGCAAATGGGATTGATACAGGTCGGGATCCCAGCCAAGTCGGGGGTGTCGGGCTGCCTGCTGGTGGTGATCCCGAACGTGATGGGCATCTGCACGTGGTCGCCGCCGCTCGACACGCTGGGCAACTCGTGCCGGGGCGTGCAGTTCTGCGAGGAGCTCGTCAGCGAGTTCAACTTCCACAGGTACGACAACCTGAAGCACGCGACCAACAAGAAGGACCCGCGACGCGACAAGTACGAGACCAAGGGCCTCTCCATCGTCAATCTGCTCTTCAGCGCCGCCAGCGGCGACATCACCGCCATGCGCAGGTATATACTGCACCTCTGCCCGCAACTCCCTTCCCTTCGCGCAAATTCCCCCGTCCTTCCTCTATTTTTGTTTCTTTTCACGTCGCGGGCCAACCGACTCGATCGATCCGACTTGTCGATCGAGAGTTGCACGGCTCCGCGAGTTATCCACCGGACCGGAATCCTTTGCAACTCGAACGGATACTCGTTCACCATTCGACTTGGCTTACTTATACTTTCGAAAAGTACAACTCGAAGAGTACAATTTCCGACAAGCCTTCGCGGATTTTTAGGAAACTTGAATTTTCCTACGCAATCATGAGTCCGTTGATTCTCGGATGATTTCCCATTCAAAGCTCAAAACAAGTCGACTGCGTGTCAGTCCGACGCGTATATATATGCGTTTCTTAATTGATGATTGTCCGACGCAACAATGACAAAAAATTCACACTAGATAGTATCCATATGGTATCACTGACCATATGACAGGTCTATATATATGTACAATTTGCAGTATCTATCGAGAATCTCTTGTTTTCATCGTGTCCGTCTCACTTGTTTATATATGACTTCGACATTCATGTAAACAACCCGCGCCAAGATTCCGTAGCGGATCAATGTATTAGCTGATGTGTATATAGTGTCCGAATTGCCGAGCTGATTTTGACCGTTTTAAAATTTGCGAGAGACACTCGATCACTCGCATCGCTATTTTACCTTTTTCTCACACTTCCGCTTGTTTTTGACAAAAGAAGAAGAAAAAGCACCAACGCCGTTTTACCCGTAATATACCCGACGTGTATGTCGCATTCATGGGAGTAGTGAGTCGGATAACAAGTATAAGTACGTATATATATATCCGCCGGCCGCGGGGCAGAAGCTATATGACGCGGTGCAGGCAACGAGCGACACGGGGTTGGGGTTGGGGTTGGGGGAGGAATAATTCTCGAAACGAGCCACCCATTCGCAGTTGCGCTGCTTTCATGTGCCGCTTTTTGCTCGTTACGCATCGTCACGCCTGCGAACGGAACAATTAATACTTATATATGCGAATGCTCGTTCATTGTTTCGTGATCGGCCTCCCGCGCTATATGACGGGCTTTAGGAGCTCGATTGGGATGTGAGCCTGCGATAGGTTCTAATACACGATCTCGAGAGATGAGATCCGCGGGTTTTTCCCGCGCGAAGCGGCCTTTGGCCATCGTGGAGAACAAATTCACGTGGCTAATCGGTGGTTTTGATCGGTCAGAGAGACTCGCGTCACGAAGAACGGCATTTATTAATAAAAATTCGTTTTCCGTACTTTTCGCGACTTGTATAACCGGAAAAAGTATGTGTAACCAAGAAGAAGTGGTATAACCAAGGAAAAAGATTTCGGAAGGGATAAATACATCGGGAACACCGAGTTTCATACTGCACGATCTGATTTCGATCGATTCACAAATACACTTTGATTCACACGTTCTACCCGCGCGATGCTTACAATTTTTTCAAGGCGAATAAACGTTTGTCGATAACAATCTTTTATTTTGGCCAACACATAAAGTAAATTCAAAAAATGAATTATGGTCTAGAGAGATATTGAGTAGTACAACACGTAGAGAGCAAAGCTCGTGACACTTGAGAATGTGGGGAGAAAATGATGCGCGAGGTTGAATTTTGCCAGGCACCGGCTGAGCGGGATGGACATGACCCTGGCGGACTACGACGGCCGGACGGCTCTGCATCTGGCGGCGAGCGAAGGCCATATGGATTGCGTCGAGTTTCTCATCGGCCAGTGCGGGGTTCCCCACAGTCCCAAGGACAGGTGAGCCAAACTCCGTTACTCGCGAGTCAGCGAACCAGCGAAAAGTACGCGCGTACCTGCGTAAACGCCGCTATCGATGATAAGCTCGAGCCCTCGATTCACTGCACTCGTATGGTAGCTCGATCAGATTCGCCAAAATTTGCCGCGGCAGCTGGTCCTTTGGGATAATTCAATGTCACACTATCTGGTGGCAAGTAATCTCGGCCACGAGTACTACTTTACAGCATCGTGAATTTAACCATGTTTGACCCGATACTTATATACATGCTCTACACACTCGAAAATGCGACCCATTACAGATCGTCAATTATTCATTACTGCGCAAAGTTTCGTGAGTGTTTCATAAGTATGTCTGACCACATAAAGCGATATCGAACGCCATATCGACGCTTGGCTCTTGAAGAGTGAAAATCCTATTGGAAAATAACTCTCCTCAACTTTTATCCTCGTGAATCGAAGTGGCATTGACCTTTACGGGAATACTACGCTCCACGCATACTTTTGTTCGTGCAATCATAGATTCTCGTACGATTGTTTTGCGAAAAAAGAAAATAATAATTTTCGTATTTCTGTTGGAAAAATGTAGGTGGGGAAATCGTCCAATCGACGAGGCGGAGAGTTTCGGACACAAACTAGTCGTGGAGTACCTGAAGAATCACGAGGCAGAGAAGAAAGGGAAGGATGGAAGCGACGGCGATGGCGATGGGAAAAACGGCCCTCCGAAAGACGAGCCACCAAAAGGCGGTAACTCATCGGACTCAATAATAAGTCCATCCTCAAGCAATTCGCCTCTGATGCCCTAAACTCGGCGCTCCAAAACACGCCGAGGCTGTTACAACAAATACTCAATGAAATAGAAAGAGGATTTCAGTTACATCTTCATTATCTTGATTACCATCGAGAAATTTTGTACTTGGAGAGTATTTTTTTTGTTTTTTTTTTTTCATTGCAGCCTACCCAAGGTTCTTTTTCGTGCCAGCGAGAGCAAAGTGCCAACCTCGCGCGTCCAGGCTCTCGCGAACAATGGCACTTTTTCTCCCGCGGGTTACGGAAAATACAGCGTATGCAGCTGATATAGGCTGTTTTCGGCACTTCCGCGCAAACTTGCGTTCAAAGCTGCGCGATCGGGTCGTTGCTCGTGCCCAAATTGCCTAAACTCACTGAGGTTATGTTATTTCGAGTCTATACGGCTTTCGGTCTTGAGCACAATCTCCGGCGAAAAATGATTCGTGCGCATCTATACCGACCTAGCCATCGACGCCGATTATATACTTGAAAGTATTTTTGACTAATTTGTTAACTTATCGTTGATTGTAAGTAGCTAGTGGAATTTTATTGAAAAGACTGTCTTGAATTTCAGTCCTTGCAATAGATATACTGTGAGATCCTTTTCTTTCCATCTGTATACGTAATTTCATCTTTTTTGATCGATTTTTACAAATCAAACCAAATAAGCAAAGTCAATTGAACCAAATTTAACCTACTGTAGATTACTCACTGCGTTTAAAGTGCTTTTAGACTCGCTTCGATTAAGATTCATTTATACAGTTCAGAATTATGCATTCCGGAGGCTCTAACGGAATGAAGCTATATTATTTTTACTTCCAAATTGAGTGACCAGAAGTAACTTATCAATTTTTGCTTCGATGGCCAATGCGCGCATATCTGCATCCTTGCCAAAACACTTACTTTGGGCCGTCCTTGAGCGTTCTTGAAATGTAGCTACTTAGATAATACGAATATCTGTTATAGTAATGAGCTGTGAAATCGTAAGCGTATTGCAATATTCGTATTGCACCCGGATGACAATAATTCTTCCAAGACTATGTTAGTTCTCAGATAAATTGAACAGGGCTTATGCTTATTGAGATACAATTTAATATATATATATATATATAATCTGAGTGATATCGATGACAATTCAAAGAGTTAAGATTTCCGTTTTTTTGTTAAAAAATTCAACTGCGGAGTGAGAGAAAAATGACTGGTCGTAAATAGTAAACGTCTAATAATGTCCACGTTATTGAACTTTTTAGAAGATCTTTGGTCATTTCAATAGAGATGAATCCATTTTATGACGAAACATATGAAATCACATCGAAATCAATCAAAACGTTATAATGGAAATTCAAAATACTTCATTGGGTAAGGTAATTTCGAACTCTTCTGGAGTATTTCTCTCACTCTCATTCTTGCTAACATAATATAATTCAGATATTTGTTTCTGAATTGCAAACAATGAAACTCGAGTACAAATTGCCCGGTCTAGATGGATGGATTTAATAAATGTTCGTAAAAACTCGATTTACATGTTACAAAAATTCATCACAAATCAATATATATGTATTTCTCAAAATGTTCCTTCGTGATATGGTAAAATGAATAAGTGATCATTGTTTGATCGGGAGTCAGCATCAAGTCGAAATGTTAAATGAGCTCACGCTGTTTTATTCGTGCACTTTTCGCAATCAATATTGTCATGAAGAAATTCCAAGATTATGCAAGGAATAATGATGGTGAAGTAAAGTTGATTGAAAAAACGAATGATCAAGAAAATCATGACTCGAGCTAGTTTCACTGGCACACATATTACAGTGATGCTTTTTTCTAAGTAAAATGAGGAGATAGTCAATTCACAATATCAATATAATATATATATATA
>CM037084.1:61654669-61675645 GCA_020882725.1 Aphelinus certus
TATATATATATATATATATATATATATATCTGCGTTATGGAGTTCTACCGATTAAGGGTCGCGTTGATACATGTATTAAGCTTCTGTTCAAAGTTCTGAAGGTAGCTATTCAGGTGAATTATGTTGGATCAACATATTACGTTAATAATTATTAATTTGTAAATACTGGATCAGTATTATGGAATACAAATCTGCATGATTAAATTTTCTTAAAAGCAACGTTCTAACTAATTTCATCCTGATAGTATTATGTGTTTTAATTTGAAATCTGAGATTGTCAGCTTCTTGTTGTCTCGGTATTATCGAAATTTACTGGTTCTGTATTATATCCGATGAATTCACGAATGACAATAAAATAAGTTTAAGCAATACATAAGTTGAAAGTAACTGATGTGTAACTCCATTTAGAGGCTTCCAAGTCATACTAAATAGATTTTTTAAACCATATACTTAGTTTTTTTTTTACATTCCTACTGCCTATAAGCTTCCACATTGATGATCAGTAATTTAGAATAATGGCTTTCAATATGATTGAAAAATATTTTTTCCCCGTTCACACAGGTTTGTTCAATAGCTCATTCATTTTTCTGAAATTCATTACAATTGCGCAATAAAACAAAAGTTTATTCAGACGAATCCGTTGGAGGCTGATGAATTTTTTTTCTCATTATAATTTTCGTTCTAACGTAAGCCTATTATGACGCGACCGTAATGTGTTATTCTATCTATATGTATGTACATATCGTTAATAAACGTTTGAAAAATATTTCTCAGCTTACGTATTCACTCTCCCTTGTGCATAAATTATACATATATATAGCCCGGTTATTCCTCTTCTGGTATGTATACCAGCTCAAGCACAAGTCCAGAGAATTTTGTAAAACTATAGTTTCCAACTCGATTGTTTTATCCAACAGAATTGCCGGAAAAATCCCATCTCAGTGGATGTTATGCTTACACTTTTCTCACGATCAGTTCCTCATTAAACGTGTCATCGGGACTGATTGATCCTTCCTATTTTTATACAACAATAGAATTCATCCTAAGTTAGGTAGCGAAACATTAGCATAACAATTTTCCGAGCGCACATGACGATGCGAAAGTGATCAATGTTTATTTGCACACGGTAACTACTCTTCAGATTCTCAAAGTCAGTCGTATCCCTGATGGAATTTTCAATATTGGATCACAATTGAATCGACACGAGTTCCACGTAAAATCAGTCCGGTAAAGATACATCGTCAAATCACCCTCGGGAAATCTAGAAGAGTGTTATTGTTTTAAAGAGAAGCAATTTAGCGAATCCGACCGGTAATTTATAAAAATTTGATGATTGGTACGAGGATGTATGTAAATTTCGTATGTTCTAAAGAACCGCACAAGCAGTTCTAAGCCGGCGTACAATACGCTCGCGGCATCGTTGCGTCAGTCGATCGAATAAGTACGAAACTCGCATCGCGTCGGAAGCATCAACGCGATAGATTACCGCGAGGCTGCGCGCGCGCCGGCCGTGAGTCACGTTCACGCGTGCGACATCGCGTGCGAGCGTTCAGGTATAATCAACAGCCGGTCCCCCCCTAAAATCGAGGACCAACACGTGTGCGTCATCTGGCCCTGCTCTTCGGACGCGTACGCACGAATAAAAGTGGTTGGTCAAGACCGACAAAAATTCTTTTCCTCCGTCACGGGATTCCCGAATGTCCGATCGAGTGGTCCGGTAATTGGAATATTCATTGGAAAACCCGATTATTCGACGCGTATTCTCACGTTGCAATGGTCCAAAGCGATCGCGCGCGCGCAGTAAACGTGTGAATCGTCAGAATCATTATGTCACTTTCTCACCTTGACAACTTGTGCGCGAACCGTTGCGTGTATATTATACGTTTTCCGGTTGATATGCTAATTAGCATAAGCGTATACGAAAACCAAAATATCAACGCAAATCTCAACCCTATACGATGAATACATTATAAAAAAAGTGATATTAATATGGATCGTCGGAACATCGGGATCGTTGGCTCGACCGTTTAGAAAATCAAAATCGACACGAGCAAAGATGCTTCGAGCGTGGGATAATCGGTTCCCACCGACAAATGATACAGCCAAGGCCGAGAAACACTAACGCCGATAACCTCGTCGCGACTACCTAATGAACGGACTCGTTCCAATTTCAGGGTTTTCCCGCATTTTCAGCGCGATTCGCGCGGGGGAATCCCCGCATCTTCATTCGGATTTAGAATTCAGAAGGGAAAAGGCGTGTCGGCGGAATAAAAACTCTTATCGATCCCCTGTATCTTGTTTGCTCGCGAGCAAAGATTTTTTATTTCGCCGAAGAAGATGATCTTGGTCAGTTTTACAACTAACTCGCGTTCGCTTTCGCCGATGAATAGAAAATTTCCATATGTTTACGCTATACTCTTTGTTTATCCAAAAGACTGTGATCGGTAATTGATTTAGGTACGTAAGGTCAATCTATCTTATATTATCCCTCGCTATAAATCACATTTGATTTCAAACTTTTTTATAAAAAAGTCTTATTACACAATATCAACAATGAACCCATACTTACTCAGTAATAATAACAATTCAGAGAAAGAAAAACACGGCAATGGTGATTTTTTTTATTTAACTACGAGTATAACGATTACATTTCTTTGAGTAGGTGCTTTTTTGTAGCGAGCATTGATTCGGATGCACCAAAATATATACCTTTTTCATCACGGTGACGAAGTATAAGAAAAAACGTTAGACTAGCCGTTTCTAAATATCGTTGGAATGATCTGACTGATTCATGTATAAACTTTTCTAAAACGTCTGGAATGTTTACGCTGCAAAAGCAAAATACACGAGCCTCCACATCTTTATCGACTTTGAGTATAGCGTGTTTACAAAAAGAAGACACGATGCGATCTGGACGACGATCATAATAACATCTTCCCCAGCCGATCTGTGAGAAAGTCGCATAATTTTCTCACGATTTTTCGAATCCTGAAAGCCCACTCGTTCTCTCAGCAAGCGTGACAAATGACAGAAAAAAGCAAAAAATGACCGGCGACTTGAGTTTGACGATTTTACTATTATATCGATGCCCGAGTGGGTTAAATAAAAAATGACAAATTAGCATATGTATATGTATGTATACTGTAGTGTCTAATATAAAGTTTGCACGCGCGCACATCGCCCGAGAGCATACACGTAGTCAGCCAGTCGTTGAACCTGGCCTTGAAAAACCGGACTGTTCGCGGCGACAGAAAACTAAGACGCGCCCGGGAGAACGAAATAGAAGAAGAAAAATAAGAAGGAAAAAAGCGGAATCACGCTCGAGGAGAGTCCAAATCAAGAGAGACCTAAGCCAATCTGAATATATATATATATATATATATATATATATGTATAGAGAGAGGGAGAGAGAGAGAGTCTGTATCCGTAGCTTGTGTTTCGCAAATGGAGAACACGATAGTTCGTGCGAATGATAGAGCGATTCCGCGAACGCTGACGGCCTCATACGCACTCGTATCCTTCGGGTTAACCCGCGTTAATTTCAGCGCAATATATTCGGCCCGAGATATATTTATGCGGAAATCGAAGCCCGTACGACGATCCTTCACTCGAAAAGTGAATTTCGTAATCCGGACGCTCGTACTTGAGAGTCTGCGTGTGTCTCCTCTCCTTGAGGCAACTCGTGTTTACATCGAGTTAATTGGAGCAAAATTCGATATCAGTTCCCGATGCATCTCGCATACGCGTCGGCCCATACAGTCTTGAGGCCACGAGTCAATAACATCGTTGTAGTCTGCACGATTATTCATTGGAAAAGGAATTATCCCGTGGCAGGTTGTTTAATTGACAATGATTTTGTGATGATTTTGGTGAACAATTTCATGTGGAACAATAGCGCGGAACTATTCATGTACTTGTCTATGCACAAGCTACGTTACTGCACACATGTGTCGATTGTTCGCAATAGGTCTCTCGCGATTCCCGTTGTTCGTGGTATACACACGACAATTATCAAATTCAAACTCGTTTGGATATTTCTACTACACGCGAAAAATGAGGATCGCACAAGTAGAGACATAATCTATGTGCGTCATGACATCTGGGGATACAACGAGATGCCAATCGAAACTGGGAAAAATCTATTTTGAGTCGTACGCTACGCAACTGATACTTTGGATTTCCCGTAAAACATGTGAATTTCATCTTCGTTTTCTGCGCGGTACTCGCTCACTCCACCTGCAGCTAATTGCCCGTCTTGGAAAACACAGTCTCTAATGATTGTTTGGGTCTCACGCGAGGCGCGTAAAAACTTCACTAGCCGACACGAACATATACTGCGAATTCGCAGTAGTAAATGTTGAACGAATTGATTTTTCAAGCCGAGACGCCTGTAGTCGTTTTTTTATTTCCATTTCACCTATGTCTTTTTTCCTATAAAAATGAAAAATTATTTCTCATCGTTCTTGAGAATGAGCAAGTTAACCAGTACCTTCAGGTACATAGAGAATATCGAAGAAAGTTCATTTTGATAGCCTTTGCGATAATTCAAAGTGCAATATTGCAATATTTCGAAGTTATCCGATCGATCTATCCGATAATCAACGCGTACTATGAGGAAAAAGCCCCGTGATACAGTAGCCGAAAGCCAGACTTACACTGAGAAAAAAATCTGGTAAACCCTACTATATTTTTTCTATATTATATGAAGGAAAAAGGCGACCCCTATACTATACAAAAGTTAGTGGATTTATAATGCCAGTTATATGATTATTTACTATATATTCTTAAAATAGCTATTGAAATCTTATGAAAATATAGATACAGACACTATATTTTGTATAGTGATATCGTGCACAGAATTTTACTATAAATGAATAGTAAAATTTTCTATAATGTAGTGAATTTCGTATATAAATATGGTATGATTGGCTATATTTTTCTTTGCTAAACGATATAAGGTACCTGTACCCAATATGCGCCACCTAAGTGAGAAAGGTCACTACACCACGTCAAATGAAAATTTTCTAACGCGATTGGTGTCAAATGAGAGGTCTACTCAATACCTTCAAAATGAGCTAAGTTTCATTCAATCTGAACAGTTTCACGCTGAGATACAGCGTTTTGAAAAAAAAAAAAAAATTTTCCCGAAATTTTTAGTGTACCCAATATGGCGCCACCCTGAAAATACTTCTTTTCATCCAGTTTGTCGCAAGTAGCATGTCTGAAATGAATGAAATACAAATAAAAGAGTATACTTCTGATATCATTTTATTAAAAAATACATTTTGTCTTTGATTAATCCATATTACATAGACTATATGAACTTCTAACAACCTAAATCAAATCAAGGTTTCAGTTAAAATTCATGAAAAACCGTTGTTTTTGAATCAACAAAATTAACTCATGCAATATTCAATTCCAATATTAACCTCTCAAATTAACGAACATTATTTTTAGTATAATTTTGAATATAATTGAGATGTTCTCACTGAAATAGAAAAGTTCAATTTTAAAAATGTCCGAGCCCATTTGGGACTAGCTATTATCTTGATGATAGAAAAATTATGTCTGATGTTTTTTCCTAGACAGTACTTATAAACGCATAACCTCAAAATTTTGCTCGTTATAGGATAGCCAATATCTGCTAAGCGTTTAATTCGAATACACAATTCTTTGTTCTGTACTGTCGTTAACGCATATGGTCGACTCATTTTCCTTTTTTCGGATATGTTTTGTTTGACATATCGTATTTGACGAGGTATCTTATATATAAGCCATCCTCTGCGATATCTCACCTTTCTTGACCTGCACCAGAGCTTGAACTAAATTTCCCCTCGACCATGTTTGACGGATATTTACCATGAATGGGTTGATTGTAGCAGCTAGAACAAGAAAATAGGGGTGGCGCATATTGGATACATTTGATAAAAATAACGAAGAGCTATTGAAACGATTGATAAAAAGGTCATACAAAGAAAAAAAAAATTGGATGATGTAGATGGGATGTCAAGGAATCGAATGATATGTCGCTCGATTTTTTTGGCCCAGTTTAAGGGTATTAAAAAAATTCGCACTTACTTGAGCAAAATTAGATCGATAGTGAAAATTGGTGAAAAAATGGAGAAAACGAGCTGTAACAAGTTGGTGTAAGGGTTTCCGATCGGTGAAAATGTTTTCTTTCCTCATTATTTAGCATTGCCGACAAGATTCTGTGTCGCGGCGATGCTCTAGACGCGCGTATATATGAAATACGAAGGGTGGCGCATATTGGGTTGTGGAGCATATTGGGTACACCTACCTTAGTAGGATTCCCAAGCCGAATTTCTCTGAGAGAATATAAATCTGTGGAAAATGTGAGACGCGCGAAGAAAGCTGCACGAGCTAATTTGTCCGTAGCCGAGGTCCAGCCGCCAGTTAGCGACCGCGGCGAGTGATCGGAAAAGTCGCTCGCGCAAACCCGATCGGGGTCGCGCCCCCCTCGAGTCGAGTCGATTGGGGGTCGAGTCGGTTGGAGGTAACAGACACAAAAAAGAAAAGACGAATGCGAGAAAGGCACCGGGCGAATGGGAGAAGGATGGGACGCAGGCGTGGATTACTCGTGCGGGCCGGCTGCGTCACCCGCGCGTTCCTATATAAAGATGTCCAGCGCCGGACCGGCCGCAGTTCAGTTTTGCTCGCGGCTGCCAAGCCGAGTAGAGGAGCCAAGCCATAAGTGAGAATCGGCCGCGTCTCGCAGCTCAACCTGCCAGCGTGAAAAGTGCCATACCCACGGCGCACCATGGGCTCGTTCAAGTGCTTTGTGCCTCTAGTGCTTTTCGCTCTGCTCACTGCTTCCTCCGCGCTACCGCATGGTGAGTTTCTCCATATTTCCCGGGATAGAAAACAGCGACCGAGCGAGGCTCTCGATGAACCTCTCGGCCCTCCGTTTCCGAGATAATTTGAAGATACGCAATACTCGCGTGATATATTTCGCGGACCAGCCGCAAATATCGTCTATTCGGATTCTCAATGTTCAATCGAACGAGCTTGAACTTGTTGCTTGGACTTGATGTTAGAGTTGTTTGATAATTCCCAACGCTCTCCGAGATAATAATTGTTGATAATTCGATCGAAGTGTAGAATTTTAATTGCAGCGATTATCCACGCGGCTGCAGTATTTCCGTATATATCAAACTTGCTTTTCCTCGAACAATTTTCAATTCCTTAATTTCAACATCTGCCGCGATACAGAGGAAATTAAAAATTTTTCCCCATTTAAATTTATCAAATTTCATATCGTTAGATTTGATAAACTTGTTGGGACCAGTCTAGGAAATGAACGTTGCTTTATCGTTAGAAATATTGATTTTCAATTCTAATGGCTCATCAGTTTAGCCTACGGAAATCTCGAAACACAATTTTATACGTTTAAAATTCATAGCGAATAAATAGCGTCGTAATAATTTTGCACAACCCTGGTAACCTTTGAATCGGTTCATGAAATCACTGCCAAGGCAAAAGTTCTCCCGGCGAACGTTTGTTCATGCTCAAACCACATAGGTAGCAATTCATTTAGCTCATATAAAGGTATTACAAAAAAATGGCACCCCTCGATCATCCAGAGAAAAGAGATGCCCCGTGCAAGGGGGCCAGCACGTTAATTAAACAAAAAAATCGACTGTCAAACAGGTTTGCTGGGCAAGCTTCTGGAGCACCACCGCGAGAGGCACCAATCGAGCGTATTGGACCCACTGGGCCTGTTCCACAACAACAAGCCCAATTCCGATGCATCGGCCGTGGCAAGTAGCAAAGCCACGAGCTTCGGTGGCGGCTTGAATTTAGGGCCTATCGGCATCTCGGGCGGCTTCAGCAACGCCGAGGCCACCGCTCAGTCCAAGGCCAATGCTTACGGAGGTTCTGGTGGTTCCGGGGCCAACGCCAACGCCGTCGCCACCGCCAACGCCAACGCCGGAGCCTACGGGTTCGGCGGTGCCCAGGCAAACGCCAACGCCGACGCTGGTGCTGGTGCCGGTGCCGGGGGACCCGGCGGGCAGCAGTACGGTGGTAATTACCCTGGCGCAGGCGACTACGGCGGCAACCTCGGCGCCGGCTATCCTCAAGGCAATTACGGAACCAACTACCCCGGCGGAAGCTACGGCGCTGCTAACGCCAACGCCAACGCTCAGGCCAATGCTCAGGCCAGTGCCAACGCCAATGGCCAAGGTATTTATCCGCAATACTAGACGAGGATGATCCTACGGCTTGTACACCCACTACTTGTGTGTTTTCCTGTATGTTTGTGCTTATTCGCCTTTTTTTCTTTTCTTCTTTCTCCCTTTGAATCAACTGGAAGAACCGCTTATTTGTCGTACGCTGTGATTGTGCTTTGCTTTTATTTCATGCGCCGTATCTTATTACATCGATCAAGTGTTTTTGCTCTTTTTGCATTGATTTATGTATATAATTATGTCTTTTAGCTAAATTATATGATGTTAAGCGTACAAACAATATATCATAAGTTCTATTTTAAAATGTTTTCATAAGCTCCCACAGAAGTGGAAAAAAAATAATGCGAAAACTATCCTTAAAAAATATCTGCCTAGAAATACACCAACATTATTTATAATGAAGTCATAGCTCGCACATAGACACGAGTACTCTGTGCCTCATCTGTATGTATAGTTAACATTTTTGCATTCATATATTCATCGATTATATATAGATAATTCGTGTAATGGCATGGACTATATTTAAAAGATGTATTAGTTGATGAATCAATGTTCCTTATCAATTATTATTGAGAATGAGAGTTAATCTTCAATAATAAAAATCATTCTTACTCAATGTTTAACGAGTTTTTTTTGCAAGCCATAGAGAATATACGCATATAATTTTCTCGGCACAATCTGATGATGTTACACAATGATGTTACTTTGTAATAATTTTTACTAATTGCTCAAGTCAAGGATGAATCAATGTTTCATTCACAGGTTTAGTGAGGTCGTATAAATGTTTATATAGTCCTGTTCGTAGTTATGTCTGAATCTCGCAAATATTATTGTTATATTGAATAAGCTCACTGTCAATACCTCGTAATGTAAATTAACACTGCATGTCTAGTGAAAATTGTGATTAAAAAAACAAGCCCAACATCCGCTGGACAGTGGATGTTTGTTTTCACTCGTACGAATCGTCGACGAGCACATCTACAACGAGCATTTTCCCAAAAGCACTCTCATCCAGGTCAAACCCATCTCGGAAAGAGCTTTCTGTGTCGAGCCAGCGCGCCCGTTTGTCTATATTTAGTGTCAAACTGAGAACGCAGCGAGACAGCGTCGTCAAGTTATTGATATTGTTGAACAGGTTACGGCTACGATCAGCCGTCGAATGAGCCGTCTTCGGGTTACGTTGAGACGCCACAAGTCGCCACCGGTGCGCAACAGACAAGTGGCACAGCCGTTCAAACACCCGAGTTCGTGGACAACAACCAGCTGCCAGCTGTTTCTCCACCCGGCTACCCAAGTGGCCAGTCCGACAGCTTTGCCAATGCCAATGCAAACACTATCGCCACTGGCTATGCGCACGAGCCGACCGTTTCGGTCAGCCGTCCGGTTGACAATGGCTATCAACAGAAACCAATTAGGCAACACGGAGCCAGTGACTATCAGCAGCAACCAGGTTTCTCCAACCAGGCTGGTCAGCAAACCGGCACGATCGTCATACCGATAAGTTTTGTCGATAGACCGCCGCCGAAACATCACCGTCCAAAGCATCCCCACCGACACCGTCCTGAGTTCGCTCCTCCATCACCAGATCCTCCAACTATAGTGAGGGAACCGATTGTCCTTCCGTCTGTTCACATTATCGTCGTTGAAGATAAAAAGCCCGTTAGAGGTGAGACGGTTGTTTACAGTTATCACGGTGAATTATTATCATTGCGGACATTCGTCATCATCTTCATCAAAAGGATTTCATACATTGTGCAATAATAATTTATTATGTGGTAGAGGCAGTGGTAGTGGTAGTGGCGATAACAATAGAAGTAGTAGTAGTAGTAGTAGTAGTAGTAGTAGTAGTAGTAGTAGTAGTAGCAGTAGTTAAAACATGGGATAGCATTGAGTGAGTGGATGAGTAGTGTGTTCATTTCAGATTTGCAATAGTAACTTACCTCCATCGATTGGAATCATGATTACTATAGTTGTTTCATATTATACAGGTTTCTGGAAAATAATATTCTGTCGTATGCAGACAATGTGTTTTTTAAAAGTAATTTTTCCTTTTCTATCGAAAATCAAAACCATAATGTTTTATTCTTTTTCACCAATATTGCTCACTAAGAGAGTGCAAGGGATTTTGGACACCAACAAATTATTTTAGAAAGTTTAAAGAATAATAGGTGACCGATAGGCTGCGCACTCTCCTAGTTAGTATGACAAATTTGATCAACAGCATAGCAAGAGTAAAGTTTTTCAGTAAATTCATTTTTCACCAACAAAAAAAGTAATGAAGCGTTATACTAAAATTCAATATTTTTCAGGAAATGGTTGCAGTTACGGTTGCAATCAATATCAGACACATCCACAAAGCTTGCCAGTGCAACCTCACCCACAACCACTACCCACACAGGCTCACCCTCAGCCTGTACCTAATTACGGTTCGAACCCATTTTTGAGCAGTGGAGGCTCTGCTCAAAGCAGTGCATCGGCAAACGCTGGTGCTAATACTAACACTGGCTCGATCGGAGGACCCCCCAAACCCGTTCAACATGTTCAACCCCCTTACAGCAGTGGAAATCCGTTCCTATCTGGCGGCAGTGGTTCTAATGCTAACGCTGGCGCCAACGCTTATGCCAATTCCAACGCCAATGCTGGCTCCCACGGCTCCGGAAACAACATGCATACTCCCCCAGGACCAATACCAGTGCCAGTTCCAGTAGCACCTGCCCCAGCTCCAGTAGCAGTCCCAGTTCCTGGGCCTGCTCCTCAAGGAGGATACTATGGTGGTTCCGGTGGATATGGACAACCTGCAGCAGGCGCCAATGCGAATGCCAACGCTGGAGCTACTGGCTCTGGATATCAAACTTACACTCCAGTTGCTCCGGCTCCTGCACCAGTTCCCGTGCCTGTTCCTCAAGGAGGGTACTACGGTGGTAACAGTGGATATGGCCAATCTGCAGCGGACGCCAATGCGAATTCCAATGCTGGTGCCACTGGGGGTAGCACCACCGGAGGCCATGCTCTCGGACCAATCAAACTTGATAATCCTATCGGAGGATACCAGCAGGTCCCATCTGCTGGATCAGTTGGTGGATCTAACTACAATACCAATGCCAACGCTAATGCCAACGCCAACGCCAACGCTGGTTCTCAGGGATTTGGTAGTGACTTCGGTGTTCAAGGTGATGCCGGGAGCAGCAAGCCTACCGGAAGCGGCCTCGTAGTCGTTGATGACTCCCAGAATGGAGCGTATTTAGGACCGGAGTTCGGAGAACCGAGCTCAGGTTCGAAAGCCGCCGGCATTCCCGTGGCTGGTACTGGTGGTAGCTCTGGCGGATACTCGAATCCCGCTCAGCCTAGCATCATCCCCGCCACTGGCTATGGATCGGGCTCTGGAGGTTTTGGTGGTACGTTCAATTTTATAACTGATTGTACGCACCGGGAAATGCATTGCGAATATGCATTGTGATTCGCGTTTCTGTTGTAACTCGATGAGGGTCACTCGATGAGGAGAAAAATGTTAAAGTTTATATTTGTTATTCTAGGTTCAAACTCGAATGCCGACGCGAACAGTAACGCAGTATCTCACGCTAGTGGCTCGGGAAGCGCCTCGGCTACGAGCAACGCCAATGCCAACGCCAGTTCCAAGGGTTACGGAGGTGCCAATGCCTCGGCGACTGCTTCAGCCTCGGCTTCAGCGAACGCATCCTCGGCTGGCAGCAATGGTGGCTTCGGCTTCGAAACCAAGAGCAAAGCCGACGCGTCCGCCACATCCAGCGTCGATACTCGCGACATGCTCGTCTTCTCCCCCTGAGCGATTGTGTAAAGAAAAAAGCGTAACCTTGTGATAATACCGCGGGGAAAACGTACTTTTTTCCGCTCGCGTTTAGATAATACTCTGTGGCCTGACGGTCAATTTTCCCTCTAATAATAAAGCTAGTTTACTTGAGATTAAACACTGAACTGTGTGAATGCGGATGCTTGTTAGTCTTTTTTGTTTTTTTTTTTTTTCATTTTTCGACGAGACGTTTAGGAGTCAAGTTCTGTTATTTGAGATTACGAGTGGTTTTCTCGACGAATGACGAGTTTTGTGAACTTGCGAGTGATGTATATATATTATTTCTTGGAATTCACTCTCACGCGAGATGTTTTGACGAGCGTTTCATTGATTGACGTGACTCACCTAGAATATTAGATATATGGTTAATAAATAGTTGCAGCGGTATGATTTGTTATCTCATTTTGATTCTGCAATACGGCGGCTAAATCTACTCATGAAACGTTGGAACAATACTTTTATAAAACTTTAGGAAATTCAAGTCTATTACTAATTCTGATTGAAAGTCTAACATAAAATCTGCAGGTGCATTGTTAGATTATATCTTTTTCCGTTTGTGGAAAAAGGCATAAATCTTCGATCTAAAAGACGTCGGAATGCTCATAGATTCTTTTGTTATCGCAGATTTCCCGATGTTTAAATCAGATATTTTTCTCGAAATAAGCGTGAAAAAAAGTAAGTGAGGTCGACATGTGATGCCGATTAAAGCAACTTAATGACTTTTCATTTCTTCATTCTTGATATTTCCGTAGTATCGTCGAAATTGCGCCTGATCAACTGGCATGCGGCCATACACGCATACACGGACGTTTATTCTCGCGTAGTCATCATTTCTAGATATCATCCATCAGCGTCTTTAATTATTTACATGATCATGTAGTGTACTTTCGTAAGAAGATAAGCAATATAGTCAGAGATGGTGAGCAATAAAGAGTTTATCACTACATTTTTGCAAATAAATATAATTTTAATTTCCCTCCTACGTTCCAAATGTTTTGAACTTGCAAGAAGATGCTATATACGCAATCCGCGAGCTGGATCTTGATGAAACTTTGCGTCTAGGCTCCTTTCGGGATAGAAAGAATATTTTTACACGAATTTCGTCAAATGTATTGATTTTCCTGAGTCTAATATTCAATGAATCATTTTTTATTTTATACGCAGAGCATTAGATCGGTATATGTATATAGCGACTTCCATAGATATTGTACATGTATAAAATCAATAACGTATCGTAGAATATGCAGAGAAACAAATGCGTACAACGAAATTCCTGTGCAAACCGCGAAAGAAAACTAAACTGAAAACCAAGAAAAAAAGTGTTTGATGAACTTCATGAAAGAACAATCGCAGCCAAGCCTTAGAGAAATAGAAAATATCGCTTGTCTGTAATCGTTAGAAGTCAGTTGGTATATGATATTTTCTTATTTTTATGGTCAATATACATTACCCATTTTCAGCATTATTCACTTACAAATTTAATTTTCAAGCGATTTTTTCATGATTAGATTCAATGCCGATTTAGATGTTGAGCTGCTTATTGTTAAAAGAAAATACACATCTGTGTTGGTTAAACATTTTATATAATTCATAGACATGAAATACAACTGTTCCAAGGAAGACTGAGGTTCCAATGCTCATTAATAAATTCTCAAATCTTGAATTCATTGTAAGCCATACTCTACACACGAATGCTGAGGTAAGTAAGTAAGCCTGAATTCAAGATTGTAAACAAACTAACTCGACACCTTCGGTGCAGGATTTTTCAAGTGAAGTTGTAAACACTTGTAGTATATAGTTTCGAACATAAAATTTTTCATCTTCTATCACTCGCGAATAAACCATAAGTTATAGAAATCCTATAGTAAAACGTTTTATAATAATAAACTCACATTGAAAATATTTCTTTCTTTTCGTATTCATTACTGAGCTTGAAAAAATGAAGGAAACCAAATGTGATTTTTAATGATTATACTGTACGAAGAAATCAGTGTATTGATTGATTTAATTTAGAAGATGAATACAATACTTTTTCAAATGAAAAAAATGTGAGATAAGTTATTGATTGTTCTGCACTTCTCCATTGGGAAATTAAATCGCATATAAATACGAGGAGAAATAATATTATAAGGAATACTATTTTCTTTTATAGTAACACAGGATCGGAAGGCCACTATGACAGTTTTAACAATAAAATTGGAAAAAATTACAAGAAAAAGTAATAAAATTTAAAAATCCTTCTGTAATTGTGTATGTACAATGTAACCCTCTGCCTCTGCGTTACTATGAAAATAGTAAATTCTACAAAATGATGTCTCTCCTTGTAGAAATCTATGTAAGCGATGAGAATACTTTTGAACTTTGTATCCAACACACTGGTATTCGGCAGAGTTGAGAGTATTTTGACTGATTTATTTTCATCGTCTAGTCTTAGAAGTATGTAACAGATCGCACATGGATTGAAATTGCTTTCTATCATTGGCAAATGGTACTAGACAGCTTTCAACGTTCTTCTCGAAATAAATAATTATGGCTAATCAAATATGTAGCAATGGCAGCGAATCCTTTTCGGAAAGCTTGCTACGTCTACCGGGTCCCTATACCGTGCGAACAGGTGTTTTCCGGCGAATACCGAGCTGAATCTGAGATTTGAATTTGTATTCGCGATCGAATAGGGCTTCAGCGTATATAGATGGAAACTTGGGAGAAAAACATTCGGTGTTCGTATTAATTCGCACATATTCCGATAGCTGTCACTTGGACGAGTCTACCTTTTCTTCCCTTTCCCCCTCAAATTCTGGTGTAGCAACCGAACCGCCTATTCTTGCGTATGGAAAGGGGATAAAAGCCAGAGCTGCCCATATTCAGTACCAGTCATTCTCGGCAACCCAAGCGAAAATGAAAACCTCCTCGGCTGTCCTCGTGTGCACCGTCATCTCGACCGTTTTGGCTTCAGCCATAGACGGCAACCCGGCTTTGGGTAAGTGGTTATTATTGTTTTACCTGTTCAAATCACTTTTCGGATAATATAGCCAGGGCTTCTTGCAAAATTTTTACGTATTACTTTTCTAGAACACTTGGATTTATCGCTAAAATTTCTTGTATTGATATACAATCAATTCGTGAATAAATTCGTTACGTATTAAAATCATTTTGGCATTTCAAACTGTGCGATTAGCATCCTGGAGACTCGGGGCGAATCGGATTCTGGTTAGCCCAACATGATTCCCTGTAAATAACTGCTCTCGGTGTGAGCATTCGGCACTGTTTACGTTCCATTGTCGATACAAACACATATTCCGTTCCAATCCTGCATTGAATTTCATTTTCATTTGTTTTTGAATACTGAGAGAATTTTTGAAATCGTATATCTCCGACGATTCAACTGTCATTAGTCGTGAATTTCGTATTAACATTTGAATGTTTCTATTCACAGAGCTGGAAACTCTGCAAGAGCCAGCACCTAACAGGCAAGAAAGATCGTTGGGAGTCGATAAGGGACGCGAGAAAGAGTAAGTAAATCAAACATGCTTAATCTTTTGAAAAATAATTTTGGCGGTTCGAGTATTGTGAAGCACATCGTAAAGGGCATGGGATAATGAGTGCGGCGCATGCCCTCAATGTGATGAAAATTGTTCTGTCCGGGGACATCAGCTAGCTTCCAGCAGTTACGTTACGAAATAACATAACAGTTTGCCAAGCGACGAATCATCTCTCGCACAAGATTTTATTTTCGGGAGAGTTTCGATACACTCGTGTCAAACAGACTTTCTCAAACGACTTGAGTTTATTTACACTCGATTGAAAATTGTGTTTTAAATATCCCACTGATTATTTCAGATTGGAAATACGTTCAAAATACGGCTCATCCGTCAAAATTACGAAGAAAGCAGTTTTCAACGACGGAGGTGCCGTAGCAGCTTTGCCAGCACTTCTGGATAGCTTCGCTCAGAATAAGGAGCGAATCATCAACGCGCTGCACAGCAAGAAGGCTCACGTAGTCCCCATAGCCGTCCAAGTCCAGCCGGCCCAGCCAGTCGTCCAATACCAGCCGGTCCAGCAAGTCATCGAAGTCCAGCCGGCCGTCCAATACCAGCCGGTCCAGCAATTCATCGAAGTCCAGCCGGTCCAGCGCGTCATCGAAGTCCAGCCGGCCGTGCAATACCAGCCGGTCCAGCAAGTCATCGAAGTCCAGCCGGCCAAACACGTTCATCCACATTTGCTATCCCTCCTCTTGCACGGGCACAAGAAGCATTTCAAACGCGATAGTGCAGACGGTGGTGCCGAGGACGGAACAGCAAACGATCTTCGGGGTGACCAAGAGCCGCTCGACAATAATCCTCGTGAAAACGACGTCTCGGGACCTGCATAACAATCACAGCTTTCCGTTGTCCCTGTACAATGACCGAAGAAAAAGCAGATGGAGGTTCGCGAGGTAAATATTATGAGAGCTGGACACGCGTTGTTAGTCCGAGAAGACGAGACTTTACTTTCCTCTCCAAGAGAGGCGACGATCAAATGAATATTATAAGACAAAATTATATTAGAATAGGTAATTATTTGAATGTAGAGATGAGGTTGAGATTTTTTTTTATCGAGTTTGCAACAGATGTATGTAAGACTGAAAACATGGAAGATTCCACAAGATTTATGTGATGCTGAATTTATGTTCAATGTGATAATCAACTGTGTACGCAAGACAATATATTCAATGACTATGATTTTGAAAACAACAGACTTATTATATTGATCCTAATCACAATCTGCCTAGAGAATTTTTACTTTTTTGCAAGACAATAATAAAGAGAAATATGCTTTTAATTTTTAAATGTATTTACGATGGAAGCGTAATTAATGAAATCTGTGAAAAATGACCTTCGTCAATATTATTTAGTTGAATTTGAAGAAGAATTGAAGAATCTCAGCATATACGTTGATAAAGTAATACGTTACGCAAATGCACTTATTAATGAGCACCAAATACTGTTATGGATTCAGGAAATGTACATACAATACTCAAGAAATAACTATCCAACAAATCAAAAGAAATAGACGAGGAAGCTCTTTGAATTTTTGGTCTTTTTGGAATTCGTGTATAAAACTGGAGTGCGGTTCATTTGAGTCTAAGTATGTCCAATATTTTTATACATTTACATACGATATCCCAGCTTCTATACCAATTATTTTAATCAAAAACTGTGATTGTTTTGATCTTTGCACGACGCGACCCATACGTTATGTTTCATTTTTTACAAAAAAATATCGAATCGGATCTTGACTGTGTATGTCAAATCACACTATTCATCGTACAGCTATACTTGTCGAGGGATTTCGAAGACTACATTTTGACCTCTCCAACACGACAAACTATAGATCGAAAAGGATTCGAAAGCTTGGTGGCGGTGACAGTTTCAGCACCATTTGAAAATAATTTCAATTTAAATAATTGTTTTTTCTTCAGAGTCATATTGTCTATTTATTTCAGTTTGGGCATATTAGAAGGGGTTTACGTGGTCAATGCTATTTTCCAAATCTATGTGATCTGCACATGAAATTAAGTATTATCAAAAGGTAATATCTTCAACTGCTCGTAGGAAAATTATGCTATACTACGTATCTGGTGATGATTGAGGAATGAGAATATTGAAGTGATTCAATGACTAGTTTTGATAGTATTATTATTTATTAAATACCATAATTATGCGATGTGCATCACTCATGATAAAGAAAATCACACGAGAAAATTGTTAGTCATTCTAATAAACAACATTACTAAAATACCGTTGAAAATATATATATATAGTTATTTAGTTGAAAATAATCATTCGTGAATTTCATTGTCAAGTATGTAGACACGCGTATATTATACATCACATTTTTCTAAAACGAGTGAATAGACTTTTATCCAAATAAACTGTTCATTCAATATAACGTACTTGGCAGTATCGTAAGTTCCGAAATCATATTTCTCTATCGGATTATAGCATTACAATGATGAAATTCACCAATCCTACTCGGAAAAGCAAAATAATCAGCTGCGGGAGTTTTGATTGGACTTGTATTAAGTATCGCCTGAGTAAGTCTTCGTATAGTCTGATGATGGGGTTACACCTCACTACGTATTGGTTAATTGTATATGCTGTCCCAGCAATGGACGTGAGCGTGACCCGCGCGGTCTGGAGAGCTGATATGCAGAAACGACAAGCAGCAATGAAGAAGAATACGATACTTTTGCTTTCTCAAAGAGAAAGCTTTGTAATGGGGCAAAAATCGACCCACCGAATCAGACCTCGGGACCTCGATTTTCGTAAACTACGGGTCGAAAAACATGGAAATCCAAAAGTGTCTGTATGTATGTATGTGTGAGTGTGTGTGTGTGTGTGCGTCCCGTTTTTTTTCGTCCACGATAACTCTCGAAGAAATAATCCGATCGTTTTGAAATTTAGCACACAGGTTAGTCGCGGCAAAATCTCAGCCGAGTTCAATTTTCAGCAAAATCCGTTGGTTATTTCCTTAGCAACTGTCTTTAACGTTTTTTCTCACAAATCGTCATAAGTGCTCACTGGGGCTATGAAAATCAATGAGAATCGATGGGATATTTCCCATAGCAACCACTGTTGATATCCTTGGCAACCGTTTGTTTACATCCCTAGCAACCGTTGCTTCGGAAGCCGGAAAATCAGTTTTGAGTCACAATCGATGGCCAAGGACACTGAATTGTTATATTTTCTCCATAGCAACCGTGTTTTACCTCCCTAGTAACCGTTACGAAGGTTGGAATTGATCAATTTATTACCCATTTCCATCATTTTCGACGGCAAAGGACACAAAGTCTTCCCTATTATCTCCTTAGCAACGGTTGTCACACCAGGTCCGAATGCTCCATTAATTGAGGAAGCGATACAAATTGAACTGATTGAATAATTTTTTTGGAATTTTTGAAAAATATATGATAGTATCTACGCTAGTGTAGTGATGAAAATATAGGTTTGGGACGTGTTTGTGGGTGATGTTGAAGCCTCTTTGAGAAAGTGTACTGCTAAGGCACTTGGCAGCGGATTTTTATTTCAGAAATCGAAAGAACTAATCAGGTAATATTTTTTGGTTTTTCGATCCAGTCAAAATTCGACCTAATATGATATCCGTGTCGTTAGTAATAATATGACGACATTTACATTAGAAGTATATTTATCGAAAACGCCGAATCTTTCAACGTTCATATCTTTTAGAGAATTAAAATTAAACAAAAATAAGAACATACGATCTAATTATTTTCCAATTCTTTATGTAAAGCACATGAAAAAACTAGTTTATGTGAAAAATTCTTCAATTGTGACAAGCTTCACAATTTGAACGGGTCGTTCTGAAGTACCGTAAGTTCCATTCTTTACACCAGGACGAAAAGTTGACACTTTGCTCCTGCTCGGACGAAAGCCGTATTTTTTGACCGCGACAATAAAAATATCGAATTCATTTTCTTTGGCGTCTGTTTCTCCATTAATTGTATTCATGGTATGTACGAATAGAAGCTAGAACCACTTGTGGCCCGATTTTGGAAGCCTTGAAAATCACTGTAATTTTTTTTGATTATCTCCTGTTATTATAGTTATTATAAAACGTTTTATGGATATACTGTAAACTTGAGCTCAAAATACATTTTATCTAAATCTGAAGAATTCATCGGGCAGAGCGGGAAAAAGTACGTGAGTTTGATTCACATACTTTTTTTTTGTCAGTGTTGTTACTATTTAAATCTTTTTAATAATTACTGACCAAGATTGCATTTACAGGTCTTACATAATCAGGAGAATCGATTAATCAATGAATTATCAATTGATATTTCGAGAAAAAAGATTTGAATAATTTTTATTCCTTCCATGAAGTAGATTTATTTTATTCTCGAATACGTCTAATAAGTTCAAATAAGTATTTTATATCTCAGAGGTGTAATCCCGATGATCAATTGACAAATATCAATTGACAATTATATTTAGAGATAAGTGACTGCCTAGGGGTGGGCCAAGACAGTTTGGCCGGACACCTGACCTATTTCTATTTACCGGCACGTCAAGCTCAAGCTCGTCGAAAGCTTCCAGTAATTTTTCTTAGGTAGACAGGTAGTCGGCGTCATGATTGGCTGCAGACGCAACTGCACAGGTGGCGGCTTGTTTTCGGACGTTGCCCATTACGTTGGTTGGGTAGAAAGCAACACCAACAAAACTGCCAGAGTAAATGATGACAGTCAGAGTTCTGCGTCTACCTATCGATAATACCATCTTTCAATGCATTCGAATTCTGTGATTGTTCTCGCTCTCACTTGTTTGAGAAGCTACGAAACAGGTCCATAATAGACTAATGATCCGCATCCTGCACCATACAATTTAGTACTTGAATTCATCTGTTGGCCCTTTTCATACATAGGTAACCAATTAATATCCTTGTTTGATGCATAGATTGTAATAATAAAAAAAAACCAACAAATATTAAGGTCGGTGTACCCAATATGCGCCACCCTTCGTATTTCATACAAACGCGCTGCGCGCGATCTACATGTATGCGTTTCAAAACCATATTTCAATTATTTTTTCTACGATTCTTAACCATAATCGTCTGACGTACATCTCGATTCATTCCATGATGCAAATTTTTAAAAACTAAATGAATAACCAAACCCTAAATCCTTATGATCCATTTGAAACTGTATAAGAGTATTACAAAGAACTACCGAACACTGACATTTTCTTCTATTTAAATAATCCTGAGCTATCGACACTTGAGCTCGCAAGACGATTTCAGATTTTTAACACTAAACTATTCATTTCTTTTTCTTCCAAGGCTATAACCTCCGGGGCATGTGCCTACTAAACTATTCATTAAACCACATAACATATAAAACTTGCAAATCAGACATCTTAACCTAACAGAGTTATCCTATCCGGCAAC
>CM037084.1:61685899-61705553 GCA_020882725.1 Aphelinus certus
ACTCAACTCGCGTATCGTGAGGGTATATGTTTTCTCATAATTGTCGACTTACGATATTTGTTCTGTTGCTCCTGACTGGCTTCTCGTTTCTGACCTTTCTTCCATATTGATCGATGATTTCCGGTTCTGTAAATGGATGAGTGATATAATAATGAGTTAGACTATCTGAGTGAACGATTGCATCTATTCGCATGCTTAAGAGGTTAACCTTTTCTCATTATACATACCAGATGTTTGACTTCTTTTCTGTCGAGTGTGACTTCGTAGTACAGCGATGTCGTCCAAATGGCATGGACTTTTCCCCCATACCGGGCTTTTTGTCTTCTCCAGGAAATCGTGTCAAAATTGTTTACATGAAATTCGCAGTAAATTTTTGCTTTCTGAAAGAGAAAGCTTTGTAATGGGGCAAAAATCGACCCACCGAATTAGACCTCGGAACCTCGATTTTCGTAATCTACGGGTCGAAAAACATGGAAATCCAAAAGTGTCTTTATGTATGTGTGTGTGTGTGTGTGTGTAACGTTTTTTTTCGTCCACAATAACTCTCGAAGAAATTGTCCGATCTTTTTGAAATTTTGCACACCGGTTAGTTGTGGCAAAATCTAGCCCGAGTTCAATTTTCAGCAAAATCCGTTGTTTATTTCCCTAGCAACCGTTCCTAACGTGTTTTCTTACAAATCCTTATGAGTGCTCATTGGGGCAAGCCGGAAAATCAGTTTTAAGTCACACTCGATGGCCAAGGACACTGAATTGTTCTATTTTCTCCATAGCAACCGTTGTTTACCTCCCTAGCAACCGTTTTTGACCTATTTCAGTAATTTTCGACGGCAAAGGACCTAAAATCTTCCCAATTAGCTGCTTATTTGAATTTGAATTGATCATTTCCAACCTCAGCCGTCAAAAATGATCAAAATGAGACTTCAAGTGTGCTAAATACGGACTTAAGGGCAGGACGGATGAATTTTAACCACCATTAAACCGTAAGACAATCACAAGATGAATTGATCGAAAAATTATGCAGGTCCAAATGTCTCGCATCGTGTAGAACCTAGAACCGTTTGCTTTGTTGCATTTGATCAAATAATAAGAGAGCCCGGGCAGACATTAACACTCGCGACAAAGTTTGGTCAATTGAAAAAGAACGACACTTTACACAGTCACAAAGATACGAATTGAACTGATTAAATAATATTTTCGTCATTTTTGAAAAATAAATGATCGTATCTACGCTAGTGGAATAGTGAAAATACAGGTTTGGGATGCGTTTGTGGGTGATGTTGAAGCCTCTTTGAGAAAGTATACTGCTAAGGCACTTGACAGCGGTTTTTTTTATCAAAACTCATGGAACCAAAGTGATAATTCACTTTTATTACATGGAAAAATCACTGGGCAGTTTCATCTGGTCTCGTCAAAAAACGATGCACGGGGTAATGGAATGGGACGAGAATGAAAATCGACAGGGTTTTCACAGAATTCTCAGTTTTTTCATGAACATAAAACACCATGAAAACGCAAAATAAGGTGTAATAAGGTCCATCAGATTGGGAAAAAGACAAAGCGCTGTTTTTGGACCCGTCGTGGGATCATGAAAGAATTAAAATAATAAATTAAAAACATTGGAACAACTTGAATGACGAATTCCAAAACCATTTGTTTTCATAATATTGCATGAACAATTGCAAGTGACAAAAGAAAACATAAGTGAATGCCGATAATCCAGTATAATTACTTTGACTAAAAAATTCACCAAATTAAAAACCCGGACTATTCCTTTAAATTTACGGTAGAACAAATTAAGAATCTCAGGCAGTGGTAGTTGTTCTAGCTAGATGTATTATATATCAGGAATAATCGATCGAAATATGCGTACATAAATATAGTAATTTTTGTTTATTGTCTCAGTTGTCACAGTAATGATTACTACGATTCGGATAGTGAAGTTGACTGATATCACCTAGCCATATGACGATGTTGTACTGATAAACAACGTATTGAAAACACAGCGAGCATCACGAAATATGTTTCCTCGGTGTAGTAAGTATGCGTGCAACAATGTGCATGGCTACGCCAAATAGAAGCAGCTGCCCGCGAGTGTAAATATATATATACATCAGACACGGGCACGTGCTACCTCCCTCCCAGCGACTATGCGCTTATACGGCTGAGATGTCTGGACGACACATCACACAGGCACGCGGGTCAGTCAGTGAGTGAGTGAGTCGCGAGCGATATGGGCGCAACGGTGCTGCTGTCGCTGCTGCTGTCGCTGCTGCTAATCGTCGGCCTCGTCGTCGGCTTCGTCGTCGAGGAACGCGAGGGCGACGACTACTGGGCCAGGAGGGCCAGGCTCCTCAGGGACGAGCAGAGCATCACGATCGGCGGCGATCTCAAGTTCGAAGGCAACGAGCGAGCTGCCAATGAGGTCCTCATGGACGCCAAGCGCAAGGAGATTGACAACGGTCCGTTTGCTCTTTCGGCATTTTGCTTACTCTACGTTGGCCTTGAGCTTAAAATCACAATATCGAATCAACATTCGATTTTATTATTGAACCACTGTTGATCCCCTTACGATAGAAAAAAGTCCTTGTGTGTTGATTCAATAACAATGAATCAAGCGACGCGAAATTTCGTTTTGTATAGAGTACATTTCGACACCAGAACAAATGACAAATTTTAGGCACGTGTTCTGACTTCGGAAAAAGAAAAAATCCACTTTCGAATTTTAGGAATTGGTATATGATAATCTTCAATTAAAAGCTCTAATTCACTTGAATAAGTGATTTGTTGTTTCTAAACGAAATTCGGCATCTCAATTTTTTGACATCGAATCGGTTTTGTACTTTCATATTGAATCGACATTGATTCAGTTTTAGAATCAAATAATGGTGAGATTATTGTGCTTTTCAACAAGGCTACATGACATTCAAGTGTGGGGGATGACAAGAGAATCATATAGTGATGTCGAGGCGGATGTTTTTCATACGCGTATTCTCGTTGAACGATAGTGTCCCGATAGGATCCAAATCCGATAATGTAACTTCTAAATTATCTATTGGGTACTTTTTGATTTTTTGGGTTATAGTTCTTGGACTAATGTGACGAAAAAGCCACAATCTTAATGTTTGTTTCAAGTGCCTTGTATATCGAGCGCATCGCACGATTACTCTCGCGCGATTGCTTTCACTGTAGTTCAACGCAAACAGCGTTGATTGCAAGTAGCACGCGACATTATTATCTTTTCACGGATACGAAATTCAACAACTTGTTATTAATGCTTCGAGTCACGCGAATCACAGAGATATTTTTTGAATGTGGTTATATTATTAGTAGTGAGAGGTGATAATTATCCTTTCCGTACCTATACCGTCTCTTTCCGTTTAATGTTATCACGAGTCAAACTCATTTATCACTGTACTTATCTTATAGTTATTGTGAATAATCTGAGTTCTCAAAAACTATAGTGACACAAACTTCATCTTATTATACTAATTTCCAGCAAAAACAATATACTCTGAAGAATTATTACGCATGTAATAATTGGCCGAGTGATTGACGTTGTGATGATGTTTTTCTATATATTCTCTATACGTATGTTGCATGGTAATGGGATCAAAAATTAGTATTCTATACTTTAAAATAAAAAGACATTTGATTAAGAATGTATTCTTTGAAGTAAGTGATCCCATTAATACCCTTTTAACAGATGGCAAATGATTCAGTGTTGCTTCATCTCTTGGATATCTTGTCAAGCTCAAGTTTATATTCAATTGACATTTAGACAGCAATCTGACAGGATGGTATTTATACAGCAAACTTCAGCAAACCATGTCATTTTGAAGTTTACGCGATATCAAAAACTGATTACAATAAAAACTAAAGTGTCCAAACGAGTTACTAACATTTAAATTCTTAAATAATTCTCTATCCTTCAGCTATTAATTTTGAATTGTCTGATTGAGAACTCGCTTATTTAGGATAATTTGTTTGTAATTAGCCGTTTGTGGATCAATAATTATTCAATAACTTGATGCTAAATATACAAATAAATCGCATGATGAATTCAATTCGACATCGTGTGATTTTGAAAGTGAGAATTCCGAGTGTCTGTCGAATGAGACACACTACGATATATTCGAGGATTGATTAGATAGTCGTAGGTATCTCTGTTTGGAAATCTATCATCTTCACAGAATCGTTTGAAATTTCAAAGAAGGATGCTGTCACCTAATTACTCATCTATTGATAAAAACCATTGGATATTCGTTGACGAAATAAATTTTGATAAAAGTTAGTTTGATATTGTTCGCTGAAACGGGTTTTTGTTGTTAGTCAGAATCACACATATTTACCTGAGTACTAGAACAATTTGATTGGCTGAAAAAATTTGCTAATCATCAGATCGCAATTATCGGAAACAATCAAATGAGATTTTTTATACGTAGCGAAAAGGAGTGATGCGAATGGAACACAAGATTAAAAACATTGTATTAATGAATATACGTATTACGAATATGAAAGAAAGGAGATTACAATACAATATCTTGGAGTGTGATAAACCACTTTACGATAAACGATTTGATGAATGTTTCGTACCGAGTGAAAATAAATTAATTGGAAATGAAAAAGTATGGGTCGATTTTAATCACATCCGATAGCATCAGTGATGAGCAGTAATTAAATACAAGTATTTAGTAAATACTAATTTTTCAAATAAAAATATTTGAGAGTAAAGATATTAGAATCAAATTTCCCTGAATAAGATTTAATTCAACCAAACACAAATATTTTGTATTTTTATTTAACGAATTAAATACTTACTTTGCCCGTGTCTGGATGTAGGATGACAAATATTGACAAGTGCCTGGGGGGGGGGGGGGGGGGAGGTAGACTTGGCTGAGAAATCGATTAGATGCTGTAGCTCAGTAGGGAAAGATCACTCGAGCGCCAGGATTTGAAAATTGAACGATCCATAGGTACTCGAAGTGACGAAGAAAAATTTCAGGTCAGAAGTTGCCGCGTGAGTTTCTGCCGTCGCACAGCTTCTTGGTGGTGAACAAGAAGATCCGCAACTCGCCGGTGTTCAAGATGATCCAGAGGCTGCCGAAGGGCTCGGTGCTGCACGCGCACGACACCGCCATCACCTCGTCCGAGTACGTCTACTGGAACGTGACGTACCGGCCCAACCTGTACGTGTGCGAGGTCGACTCCCTGCTGAGGCTGCGCTTCTTCGACAAGCCCGACCAGCAGTGCGACTGGCGACTGCTCGACAGCGTAAGGAGCAACGAGACCCTCGGCCGGGAGATCAACAACAGGATCGCCAAGCAGCTGACTATGATCACCAAGTATCCCGGCAGGCGCTATCCCAACGGCGACGCTGCCTGGGCCAAGTTCATGGACATATTCATCTTCACCGAGCCCATGTTGACCTACAAGTACGTCCACTTGGCATTATTTGGCCGACTCCAATTCGACTGTATATCTTTCCAACAGATGCTTTTTTGATTTATACCCCAACAACTGATATATGATATACAGCTATACTCACCGATCATTTATGATTCTGTGCGTATTTTTATTGATGTGAAATCGCTCATGCCTCTTTTTAATCCTTACAGTGAAAAATCACTGTAAGAAGGTGTATGACAAATTCACTGGATTGCAGTGAATTTATTACGTAACTAAAGTGAATTTTAACTTTAGTTCCGTGAGTTTTGATAGAAAATATTTTTACATAAACCTCACAGTAAGTAGAGTAAATATTCAACACAAAAAAGTTTATCTCCAACACATTGAATATTTGACTGCTTTTTAGAGTATCATCCATCAGTTGAAAAATTAGAAAATTAGATTAAATCTTTGCATTAGAAAATTTGAGAAAGTATACCGCGATACAAGTGTTTCAGTGCGATTATATCGACTCATATTCCAAGTGAAGTCCTGGTCAGTTTTTCATTTTAATCCCTCGTGACTGCAGGCCAGTTTTCGAGGACTATTTCTACCAAGGACTCCAGGAGTTTTACAACGACAACATTCTCTATGTGGAACTTCGCTCGATTTTGCCTACACTGTATGATCTCGACGGCAAGGTTTACGGGCCCCTCGAAGTTGCTCGGCTCTACAAGAACATTTCTGACAGGTGGGCTACGAAGATTCTTCGAGCGGTCCTTACAATGAAAAGCTCACTTCCCTTTGCCTGAAAAACTGACTTTTGTTCCTACGGTGTTGGAGACTAAAGTTTTCATTTCCCCGATATATTCTGCAAATTAATCCGATTCAACGCATTTAACGCATATATTATTATATAAGTAAGGCAATAAATATAGATATACTGTAAATGCGCACGAAATCGGATAAATTGACGTAATATCTCAGCGGAAAATGGCTGAACGGTGAACTGCATGGCTATAAATATAAGCTATTAACTGGTCGACTCAAGACTATCTCACCATGTTTCACAATATTTCATATAAAGAGTAGCAATGATGACCGGATTCATATGAGCATAGCTAATTTTCTAATTCTCCCATCTGTTGACGTACCGGCATGACTTTTGGACCACATTTTTTCCCACATTTAATAATTTATCATTGCCCTTGAACGAATTTTCCTTCAGACGTATTACTTGCAGCCGATTCGCAGATACTCTGCGAGGGGATCAGTTTATCTTTGAAAAAAACTGAATCGCGCTGCATCCGAAAATCTGGGGCTGCGCGCATTGTTTGATTTGTTATTTACATTTTTATCAATCATAAAAACTTCTCGATCGAATCTTGCCAAAGCTCGAGTTACTGCGCGAGAAAAAAAAATCGAGAAATTGAAACAGTCGAAAAGAGATGTATGTATTGACGATTGATCGCAGGTTCGTGCGAGAACACCCGGACTTTGTTGGGATGAAGCTGATTTACGCGCCGTTGCGCAAGTGCGACACGCCGCGGCTGGAGGAATTCGTGTCGACGGCTCGCGAGCTGAAGCGCGAGCTGGCCGACTTCATAGCGGGCTTCGACCTCGTCGGCCAAGAGGACAAGGGCGAGCCCCTGATCGAGTTCGCCGAGAGGCTGCGAGCCTTGGGCGACGACGTGCATCTGTTCTTCCACGCGGGCGAGACCAACTGGTACGGCACCAGCACCGACGAGAACCTCATTGACGCCGTCATGCTCAACACCAAGAGGATCGGCCACGGGTATGCACTTTTTATTTTCCCCCTCCTCGTTTACTTCGTTTACTACCACCGTGATGAACAAATTATCTTATCCCGGAGATTTAAGCCATGGGTCTAATGTAGTTTCGAAATTCTTCGTCACCTTTTCGTGACTGTGATTACAACAGTTTTCCCCTCTGTGCCTCTCTGATTTAGTATTGCATCTAAGTATCGAGATAAGCCCTTATCAAATTGTTTCTCGAGACGAGGAAGGTATACGATGAAAAAATGCTTGGCCAAGAATGATTTCACGACGAGTTTGATGATTTGATTGATTTGCTGTTTAATTTGCAACATGACGTTGTTTCGAGCATTTTATGCATCCTCCTCTTCGGGCGATCTGATCAGAACTTAGTCATCATGTCACGGGGAAAATTTCCACTTTGTCAAATTGACATTAGAGGGTAATTGAGAACGATCGATAGCCGCTCCTCGGACGTGTATGCCTAAGGATGTGCTGGTACATACGTGCGCGTGGCTCGTCCTGCTAATGGTCAATTCTACCATGTGGAAAATGTTCTCGTGATAATATGCGCGTCGTTTAGCTTTGCTCCTGTACAATATGTGGTGTAAATTCATAAGTGTATGCTACAATCGATTTTTAGTCTTTTAGAATAACGTCAGAAGATAGGAAGAACCAGAAACGTTCCGTTATAGATCCACCGGATAGGGCTTATTAGCAAGATTTTTTTTCCATGTCGATCTCACCGCGTACTCAATGCTCATATGAGTAATGATTCCGTATTATGATCCATATATCGACGTGTCTTACGAAGAAAGACACATCTCAAACTGTCCGCGAAGAAAGACACATCTCAATTTGTCCGCGAAGAAAGACACAACCCGCAATCTAGCCGCGAAGAAAGACACAACTCGCAATCTAGCCACGAAGAAAGACACAACTCGCGTCTGCCCGCAAAAAGGATACATGGCGCACATCCCACAATTTTCCGACGTAAAAAATATATGGAATGAAAGCTTAGAATGAGTAGGTTATCATTGTCAAAAAAAAACAAGCCTTTTCTACAGTTTAAACTCTTTTTTCGTTAATATTCGCGGGAGAATAATTCCGACATTTGTCTTTCTTCGTGGACAGATTCAGTGATGTGTCTTTCTTCGTAAGACACGTCGATATAATCTTCTTCAAGTTAATTACTATCTATTGATTATCAAGTTAGTGCATTAACTATCAATTCAATCAGAATCATAAGTGATTCTGACATGAATTAAGATTAGAAGATGAGGAGGAAAAATATTGTGAGTATGCTCTATTTAATTCGAAAACAACTATTTAAAAAGAGAATTCGTTTGTTGTTGCGTTATTGCCAATTGAAATTTAATATATTGATGGAGCGGAATAAAGAAGCACGTTGTGAATTGGTGGATCAATACAGTAACACTCGATGCAAATGCGACAACTCAAAAACGCGTATATCCGAGCGACAAAACTCGGCCTTTCACTGGTGGCGCATTCAATTTTATCAGTATAATTTTGAGGGTTCTCCACGGCAAAGGCAATGCAGCTGACGCGCAACAGCTCAAAATGATTAATCTGTCGATGGATGCAGGTACGCGCTGCTGAAGCACCCGAAGGTGATGGAGCTGGTGCGGCAGAAGAAGATCGCGATCGAGGTGTGCCCGATATCGAACCAGGTACTCAGCCTGGTGAAGGACCTGCGCAACCACCCGGCCTCGGCGCTGTTCGCCGGCAACTACCCCGTGGTCATATCCAACGACGACCCGGGCCTGTGGGGCGCCCAGGGCCTCAGCTACGACTTCTACGAGGCTTTCGTCGGCATAATGTCGCGCAACGCCGACCTCCGGGCCCTCAAGCAGCTGGCCCTCAACTCCATCGCCTACTCGAGCATGAACGGCGCGGAAAAGGGCAGGGCCATCAAGATCTGGAACGACGCTTGGCGACAATTCGTCGACGAGCTTGGCCGAGAGCTTGGCCAGTGAATTACGACGAGTGCCCGTGTGCGTGGCCGCTGCATAGCTGCACCGGGGCACAACGACTTTCTGCTCTGATGCGCAGCTCGAACGAACTGCAGGACTCGCGATTAATATTGTCACGAGGCGCCTGCGGCAATCTGACAATTGATGACGCGTCGCACAATCGACGATTCAGCCAACGAATGCGCGCAAAATTCATTCAACCGTGTCACGGATATGTTCGTGACTTTTCGCCAGAACGAGATTGTAGTTTTATTCTTGTCCGCGCGGACGACTCCGCGAGACAGTTTTCATGACATCTCGCAAGAGAAAACTTTGACTCGGAGATATTTGGACGGGAGGTTGTAAGCATAAATGTGCAGGATCTATCTAGAGCAACAGAGAGATCCTCTGATTCTAGACATCGTCAGAGATCATCACAGTATATAACTTATCTTTAATTCTCAAGAGAATTCCTGATTCAATATCAAATTTATCAAATCTATATCTTTTGAGCATACTTTTCGTTTTATTCCATATCGATTATTTGGCCTCGATAAACTTGAATAAATACAATATACCGTCTGCGGCGTTACGTGTATATATATATAGCTCTAGTTTAAGGGGTAATATCCGCCAAATGCTCAAAAAAACGAGGCTTTTTTCATGATTTTTTTACACGACATTTGAGATCTAAGGTATACAAATAATATATCAATGGATTAAGCAACTCTTGGAGAATAGAAACAAATTTTTTATTGTTAGTTTTTTTACAAAATGACGGCTGTGCAGCGATTGCCGTGAACCGCTTTTTTAAAAATTTGTTCCGCGGCGAGCAGTAGAACTGAAAAAGTTTAGATCCGATTGACTTGAAATTTTAACTGTAGCTTCTTCATTAGATTATCTAGTGAAGTACACATCATTATTTTTTTAGAATTTTTTTCGCAAAATGGCGACGGTTTGAAAGAAAATTTTTTTTTTCGACAAAAAAAGTCGACTTTAATTGCTTATAATTTTTTTTTTTTGTTAATCAATCGCTAAATTCGTGTGTACTTCACTAGATAATCTAATGAAGAAGCTACAGTTAGAATTTCAAGTCAATCAGATGTCAACTTTTTCAGTTCTACTGCTCGCCGAATTTGAAAACATGGTTTTGAGATAAACGCGTTTAAAGTTTCAAAATGCTATGTATCTTATACAAAAGTTGTTCAGTAAAAATTGATTTAAACGAATTTTGAGTTAAGATCAGTACTTGGGAGTTGTAGATGTCGATTGTAGGATAGTTTTAGCATGATTTAAGCCAATAAAAAAAAAAATGAAAAGAAAAAAAAATTTGCCGGATATTACCCCTTAAGGCGAGATATTATGTGAATTTCGAAATAAAAATTTAAAAACTAATTATTGTAGCGTAATGAAATAAATCCAGTTCTAACGTCGTATTTCGAACGTGATGGGAAATACTTTTCTCCGAAGTTTACATTTCAATGGTAAGCTTATGTGGTAAACTAATTTAATAATTATCATCGTAGAAGATCTGAATTCTTATTATTATTTACGGCTTAGATTTGCCGATACGTTTGCTACAATTGAAATACCGGATTGATTTTTTGACAAAAATAATTCCAAGTAACAAATACTTGGCGTACTTTAATGAATAATTTGGAGAAATGATTTGAGTAGTTGTTACTTTCAAAATATGAACTAGGGTTAAATTGTGAAAGAATAATTCTAGATTCCACGAATGACGACGCGAATAAACGAGGGAAATTTCCGTTCTCGATAGAAAAATATCAGTAGAATCTAGTGACTATAGACGTTGCATCTGAATGTATCCGTGCAAACTCTTGTGATCAATCAAAAACAGTTTCATTGTGCAATTTATTCTTCTCCCGCATGTGCAACCAAACGACAACGACTACGGGTTCAGACTTAGTCATTCAATATATTATTTGAATCTCGCAATTACAACTAGAAATGGAGGATTCGCAATCGGGGGGGATTCATAGGATTCGAAAGAAAACACATGTTTTTTGTTATTGTTATGAGACAGAAAAATTTTATTCCACTTTTTGTTACCAGTCGAAGTCCAAAGGTCAGTCGAAATGTATGATCACAGATGATGAGGGTGAGGGGTCGTGCGGTTGTACTCGTTACGTGCTAATTTTCGATCAAAGCTGTCGTGATCTCAGCAAGTATTTTATTAGTCCTTGTTCTGAGAGCCTGCAACAGAATATAGTATCAAAATCAAAGCAAGAGAGATAAGTTATTCAAGATTTTTTTTTCAAGTATTTCTAAAGACTTCATGGCAACCAGTATAAAGGTGTGTTCAAGAGGGTGCCAGGGGCCAATTCAAATTTGAATGAAGTCTTTGCCATTCTAAATTGTTTTGTCAAAAATGGGATTTGAAAAAATATACGAATACAGTGTGGAACGGGAAGGAAACGAAGTAAACGGAACTGAGATAGCCATGTGGATCTGGGAAGAAATGTTACGATGATGTTATTTCTTGAGTAGCTTTTACTTTCTCAAAGAGAAAGTTTTGTAATGGGGCAAAAATCGACCCACCGAATCAGACCTCGGGACCTCGATTTTCGTGATCTACGGGTCGAAAAACATGGAAATCCAAAAGTGTCTGTATGTATGTATGTACGCGCGCGCGAGTGTGTGTGTGTGTGTGTGTGTGTGTGTGTGTGTGTGTGTGTGTGTGTGTGTGTGTGTGTGTGTGTGTGTGTGTGTGTGTGTGTGACAACTCTCGGAGGAATGGTCAGATCGTCTTGAAATTTTGCTGAAAATTGAAATCTCGGCCGAGTTCAATTTTCAGCAAAATCCGTGGGTTATTTCCTTAGTAACCGTTTCTAACGTGACTTCTCACAATTCCTCATAAGTGCTCACTGGGGCTATGAGGGTCAATGAGAATCGATGAGAAGATGAGAATAGATGCGATGTTTCCTATAGCAACCCCTGTTGATATCCTTGGCAAATATTTGTTTACATCCCTAGCAACCGTTGTTTCGAAAGCCGGAAAATCAGTTTAAAGTCACACTCGATGGCCAAGGACACTGAATTGTTGTATTTGCTCCATAGCAACGGTTGTTTACCTCCCTAGCAACCGTTACGAAGGTTAGAATTGATCAATTTATTACCCATTTCCATCATTTTCGACAGCGAAGGACACAAAATCTTCCCAATTAGCTTTTTAATAACCGTTGCTAACGAGAAGAAAAATTCACGTAAGTTTTGTTTTGTGGATGATGTTGAAGCCTCTTTGAGAAAGCATACTGCTAAGGCACTTGACAGCGGTTTTTTGCCACGCGATAGCTCTTGAAGGAAATGTCTGATTATTTTGATGTCAGCACCCCCATGGTTTATTTTCCTACCAATCTTTGCTAACGCGATTTTAGGGAGTGTGAAAAATCAGTTTGAGGTCCGACTGTCGATGGCGAAAGACAGAGAATCTTTATTTCTCCATAATCCATAGCGACGATTTCTTACATCCCTAGTATCCCTAGTGTGTAAACAATAAACGTTGCTCAGTTTTGCGTTTTTCGTACCAGTCTCTTATCAACAATTCTGAATTCTATGAACATTGTATGTACACATGCAAATCTATATAATTGTAGCGACATGAACTAAAGTGCTCAAAAAGCTAAAGAAAATGGATGAAAATCAGGGAAAGAACTTTCACTTCGTTTGAAAAAAACAATATGTAAGCTATCACTGTTCTCCCAAATAAGTAACATTCTTAATTAATAAATGATGATTTTAATCCACTTTTTTTTGGGTATAGGTTGTCACAAACACGTGAATTTTTTTCCTTAGCAACTGTTTCTAGGGATATAAACAACAGGTTCTACAAATTACATTCCCTTACAAATAGTTACTATAGGGATGCAAATAGCGGATGCTACGGAAAATTACGAAGATTCTGTGTCTTTTGACTTCAAAAGTACTGGCAATGAATTTCAACTCGACATTTATTACCCAAGTCAGCTAGGGATGTGAATAACCGTTGCTATATATAAGGAACAACTGATTTTGGTGAAAATTAAACTCGGTGTAAATCCTGCCCCCCAATGATTCGTGCCCAAATTTCAGGAAGATCGATCACCATTCCTTTGATACTTATCGCGTTACAGAAATAACATTTTTAGGACTCAACGTTTTTCGATTCACGAGGTCGATTTTAACCGTAACAAAGAGTTTCCGAGGTAGTTTGGCTGGCGGTTGAATGCGTCAGACCAAATCTGTTCCGTGAGGGACATATACATAATATATTATATGTATCATGATAAACGCAGTGTGAAAAGGGCGTGTGCTCTCACCTCCGATTGGCCAAGTTGGCATCCCGTTTTTTTCTCCTATCCGGTATAACGCTGCTCCCATCGGTCAATACTAGCCTTGATGCGAGAGCTGTTGATTTCCCGAGCGGACTGGTCGTTCTTGACGGCACGTTCGTCAGCAATAGCTTCCCCAGCCGGTTCTCTTTTGATTTCCGCCGGACACTTAGATCTGACGATACCACAATTTCGTCGAAAGTCTGACCGATGAATTCTGGGGGATTTCATTTATTTCACTAACGTTTTCGAGGATTTTAACGAGTCGTTGATCAAAATTACAATCGAGCTATATTATGACGTGAATTTGCAAAAAAACTAATGAAATTCAAGCTTTATTCGATTACTTTATCAAGCGACTGTAGATTCAATTATTCACGTATATTCTCAATTCCTTACAGTGAAAATCTCACTGTAAGCTTCAGTGAAATGTTTTTCACTGCAATGCAGTGGTTTTTCACTGTAAGAATTTAAGAGAGTAGCGTCATAAGGACGAATCGTACGTGCAATCAGTGTCGGTCTTTGTATAATTGTAAAAATTGACAAGAGTTCACTTACTGTTTAACTTTGTGGCCGGATCCTGGGCATTGACGGTTACGGAGACCAAAATGAGAGTGGAAATTGCTATGAGTGTCTTCATTTTGGGGGCCGAAAGGTAATTTTGAGCTTGAGTTCCAAACCAAACGATAATTTCTGCGAAACAACGAGTAAAGGATAAAGCACACATGAGAAATCAATCACAAATTCATGGAGAACATCGAGCGATCGGACGCGGGTCACAACCCCGAGTGTGAACGTATATCTAATGTAAGTAGGCACGTGCAATCGAATTTGCATTGCGCAATCGAGCTCGAGCGAACTCTCTCACGATCGGCCAACGTCGGGGGATAACGTCGGGGGATAACGTCGAGTCTCTCGCAACTCGCGGGTTCCGCGCGACGAGAGACGGACGGGGAGATAAAGTACAAAGGCGAAAGTGAAAGTCGGATTTAACGAGGCTTGAATCGTCGGACTCGCTTGGTGCATTTTGCGTTTCACGGACGTCGCGTGTGGCTTTTACTCCTCGGCGCACTTTCTAAGTGGCAATTGGCCGAGGGGGGAAAAAATCGCGAATTCGACCATCCGCTCCGAACGGATTGGACACTTTTCGACCTTTGCGCTCTCGAAATACTGACCGTGCGTTTAAAACGAATATCCGATATTGAGGGCGTAACTCGAGCAAATACTATTTTTAGTTCGCGGGCCGACTGGTTTGTCCGATCGCACATACGCACGTACGGATACATTGTACAAAGACGCGTATGAATTCACACTGAACAGATTCTCGTCCAACACTGAATTATTCAACGGCGAATTGCCGAGTCTCTTTTTTTTTCTCACATTATCGAAGCGTATGCGACGCGAATGGTAGGAGAGAACAAAACAACTCGCCGCTTCGCTCGATCGAGCCACACGTTCCTCATACCGATCCGAACGATCAATAATCAACGCGCGAACAGGGGCAGTTTTTTCCGCTCGACCGAACGATTCGAAACCAATGGATCGTACGGAAATCCGTAGGATCGGCAGGCTCGAGGTGAGCTGGGCGCCACCGTGAGACCACTGGGTATACGTTGGACGTTCACCAAGTCACCTCGTCGGAGAAACGTGAAAATAGGGAAAATTGCCGGTTCGCGAAAAAAAGGGGCCGCTGTGTATGCCACTCGTATAATATTCGGTAGGCGCAGGAGCCTGCGTGCGCCACACAGGAGTGTCTCGGCTGACTTACCGAGGGATAGTTATATCCTGGGGATAGTTAACGAGTCGACAACCGCACGAGAAATGCGAGGACAATGGGCGCGCGGCCCCGGTATGAGCTGCTGCTGGCTGCTGCTCCTTCCTCCGCTCCGCGGCACTGCAGCAGCCAACGAGTCGCGAGCTCGGGCCCCGCGGGAGGGGGTGTGCGTGCGCGCGGCAGGCCCGACGTGGTGGGGCGCGTTGGGCCGCCGCCGTCGCTGCACTTCGACCCCCCCCCCCCCCCCCCCCCCCCCCCAACTCCCCGTGAGCCTGCCATTCACGTATATATAGCTGTCACGTTTCATCAGCGGTGATAACGCCCCCCCCACCCGCCGTCCTATCCGTCCCACTTTCACGCGCGTCAATCCCTATACATAATTCGCTCGATCCACTTGCCTCGTCGCGGCCAAGTGTTGCGAAGCGGGCTTATCAGCGTTACGAAATTGGCTAAATCGGTTTATTTGGGTTAAAAATAGTGTTTAGGGTTACGAACTCGATCGTTCTGCTTGCAAACGCGTAGTATTTGGATTACGAAATTGGTTGTTTTGGTTACTATTTGGGTTATTCGGGTTTAAAAATAATTAAATAATAATCCGGTGGAAAAACGATAGACACGAATCAATCTGCAACGTGGGCTCGAAAATAATCGTCTCTCGGTGCAGCTTCGCGCTCCATCGATAATACGTATCGATCCTATCGTCGCGATGCTGCTTAGTAATCGGCTAAACATTCGATTTCGGATTCTCGTGATGGGACGAATCGAGCGAAAGTCGATTCACCACGTCCGATGGGTACTGTATCGAAAATCCTGGATCCGAAATACTGGAGGAATCGGTGGGGTGGACTGGTCGGCGAGAGACGCGCCCGTCCCTCATATATATATATATATATATATATATCAGTGTGTGTGTTTGTGAGCGAGAGAGAGAGAAAGGGTTTGTGGACGCAGCCCGAGCCGGGGGCAGTCGCTGGGCGCACCAGCAGGACCGCTTTCTCCTTGCGCCAGTTTTTGCCGGTCTCCTCCTCGCCGGTCGACTGGTTCGCTCTCTCTATCTCTCTCTCTCTCTCTCTCTCTCTCTCTCTCTCTCTCTCTCTCTCTCTCTCTCTCTCTCTCTCTATCTTCTCTCTCGGCGCTCGAATATTGTTTTGCATTATGCTAATGCCTTCACAAAGGGACGAGTCGACCAAAGACAATTGCGCCTCTTTGTCGCTACGTGTGAAAGTGTCCGGCCCGCGTATGCCCTGATTTATCCCCCGTTATGCCGTAGAGACAGGCCCAGAAAGAAAAAAGAGAGAGAGAGAGAGAGAGAGAGAGAGAGGCAGAGGGAGATGGGGATTAGCTTCTCTCCTTCGTTTCTCTCTCAAACGCAGCTTCCGCCATGTAACAGCTATAAAATTGCATCAGCAGCAGCAGCAGCAGCAGCAGCTGCAGGTGCTATAGCTCTGTCGCTCTCTCGCTTTTTCTCGGTATCAGACCTCGGGTTCCCCCGGGGCGCTCACGTAGTTTTTCGATTCGCATGCCACTCTGTAGACGTACACGGATAAACTTACGTTTGCGTGCGTACGTGTGTAGCTCTTTAGGTTGTGCGCGAGCCCTTTTATCCGAGGTGACGCGCTTCTTATATATATTCGTGTTTCCGCAAGCGGCGATTGTCCTTTTTTCCATCAGCGTTTCTTACAGCCGGGGGATCACGATTGATCGATTGTTCCGTAATCTCTCGGGCTTTAGTCAATTGTTGGTAAACTCGCGTCTATAGTGATTCCTTTCTTTGTCCTTGCAAAACACTCGATTATGCCTTGTGTATGTAAAACTGGAGTTGCTTGGGTACATTTGCCTGTATATTAGTGAATTTCCACATTACAGCAAGAGACGAGTTTGCCACGCTCGCTTCGCTCGGGTGCAGGTAAGTTGGTAATCGCATGAGCCTAGAATCATCTTTTGCCCTAGTATCGAACAGTATTTTTCATCACGTGTGTGCAAAAATAAGGTTTAATGATCAGCAACCGTGAGGAGCATCGTGAGGAGCATCCGTGAGGAGCAACCGTGAGGAGCAAAATGACGACGGCGGTTCAGCTTTTAATATAGAGAGATACATCTCTGATATTTTCAATTCAACGATAAAACTGTATTGAATCCACTTTGTCCACGATATGATGAAATTTCCCTTTCTGCCTGTTTTCTTAAATTTTTACAGTGTGAAATAACTGAGGAAAGAGAAAGAAAGAGTCTTTCCTATCAGTAAACCGGAACAATGGTTATGTCTCTTTCTTTGGGATAGTACTGAAAGCAGCGAGTTCCTTTATCATTTGCTCAACTCGGTATGTGGTTTCTAGTGTCACCTATCCATGGCTAACCACATATACCAAACAAGTCGACAACGTAAATGGGCCGACCAAAACAGGTGCAGAGATAACAGAATACACTGCGCAGACTCTTCGATCCGCGATCTGCCGAATTAATTTGGCTTATATTGTGGTGCAGGGCTCTTTATACGGCTCGGCGGCGTCGGAATCCCGCACGGCTGCACTACACGGGACGATGATCGCGTGCGTTCATCCGTGCACGCGTGGAGAGAGAGAGAGAGAGACGTGGGGCTCTCGGGCCGCGGTCATTGCTCGCTCGGGCTTTACGCTTTTTCGCCTTTTTTTCGCTCGCCCCCCTCCGGCCTCCCCACCCCTTCTCAGCCCTGTGTGTGCCCTGTCCCTTTGTGTGCTCCTTTAATCTGCTCCCTCCCCCACTCGTTCGAGCCTTCGCTGCAACCTCTTCTCGGCTGCGGCGCGCCGTACATATACCCTGCAGCACAGCTCTCGTTCTTCGACCGCGCGCCACATTTATCTTCTTCGTTCTACTCATTTCTCCGGTGCGTCCGCTGTGAAAACGATTCTACCATTGGAGCTTGAAATTTCACTCGATTTCAGACGCAACAAATCCAACGTGCGATTAGGATACTCGAATTTACACTCGGTATTTCGTCGCATTTATATGTATATTTGTCCCACTGAATTTCAGGGAGACTCGAGTACTCAAATTGAAATTCGTCGTTTCCTCACCGATCGTTTCCGATATGTGATCAGCTTTAATTTCAATAATAACATAGATCATATATGTATTATGTAATGTAATGCGTAAGACAATAAAAAAAAACACTCTTCTATCGGAAATCAATCCAATTTCTCCATTATTTGATCTATTCCCCCCATTATTTTTATATAAGCTTCGATACACTTTCCCTCAAAAATAATACCCGATACACTGAGAAAAACATCCTATACTATATTGTTACTATATTATTATTACTATGAAGGAAAAAGGCGACAACCATAAGTGTATGGCGAATCCTACTATACAAAAGTTAGTGGATTTATGATGCCATTAACTATACCTACGTATGATTATTCACTATATATTATTAAAATATACTGTATTCTCAAAAAAACCTTTTTCAAAAAAGTAAAAATGTTGCGACAAGCATGTGGCAGAATTAGTTTATCTCCTACATTGCTTAAAAAAACTGAAATCCATAATAGACACATGAGTCAAATTATTATTTCATCAGTATTCATTCTGATATTGTTTGTTGATTCTTATATTGTTGGAGTATTACGTATTCTTATTACAGTTTATACACTATAGGAGACGTTGGCAACTTTAACTTACCAATTACGGAAAAATTTTTTTTTTTATTTAGTTATTTAACGACGCTTTTTGTACTCTTGGTACTATTAAGCGTCTACAGATATTTACAAACCATAATCTTAGGTTACATTTTCGGAGAAATTCCAACATACATTTGGACGCTTCAATGTTTGGACGAGTTACAATTTGATCGATGTTTGATGGGTCACTTATACCTTTTTTACGCAGCTCTTCTAAGAATTTTGGCCTGAATGATCATATAATGAACAATCCCAAAGAACGTGATTGATTGTTTCATTATTTGTGCCACATGCGCTTAGTGGATTGTCAACTATTTTTATTCGGGCTAGAGATTCAGCTAGCCCACATAGCATGTTTTGTTGCTAGAACGTTATCAGAACGTTTTTTCGGAACCAGAAAACGTTCTCGGGGAACGTTTCCAGAACGTAATAGTAAGGTTATGTAAAGGTTGAAATGTCCGCGTATTTTGGGCGAAATATTCGTTGTTGAAACGTTGTACGAGAACGTACATCGGAACGTCTATCAATGACCGATTCTAAAAGACGTTACAAGAACGTTATAGGAACATCGAGTGTAACTTTGAATTAAATATTGGAATTGAAAACCATACGTGTAGTGAACGAGGTCAGAACGTTGTAAGAATGTTGGGCGAGGAAGTTGTGAAAACGTTCCTTGGGAACGTTATGAAGATGTTGAGAGGACGTCATGCAAAGGCTAAGGGAACATGGTTCTAACAGTAATTACTTGAAAATTATA
>CM037084.1:61736224-61771801 GCA_020882725.1 Aphelinus certus
CTGTGGATTCGATGGCAAGGTGCAAAGTGCCAAACTTATCATTACTATTTGATTGCTGGGATCATTAGTAAGAGAACTGATCGATTAGCGCAATCGAAACAGTGGTTTAAACTTATTTTTCGAGTGGTTTAAAAAAAATCCTAAAAATAGGCAAAATTCGTTGACACAAAGTAAGTGGCTCAAATTCGCAAAAAAATGCAAAAAATATAGATTGCAATAGAAAAACTTAAAAATGCACATCTAAATTGAGGGAAAAAAATTTTTTTGTAATTTTTGAAGAGCGAATGATAGCATCTACGTTAGTTGGAAGGTGAAAATTAGGGTATGTGACAGGTTTGCCTATGACGATTTTGGCCTGTTTTGGCCATCTTTAACACCCTGAATAACAACTTTTGTAACTTTTTATTGTTTAACCTTCAAGGCCGTGGCTAATTCGAACTATCTGTAGCCGTTCGGGATGTCAAACAGTTTTTTTTCATGCTCAAAATGTCGAGGACATGGAAAATACCGTTTTCATGAGAATGACCCATATACACTCTGGTCGACGTTTATATTTCGTGGTAGTGGAACATTTTTCTTGGTAAATCTGATGAAATTCTATAAGAAAGAACAAAAAATACGTCAGTTTTGTTCTTGTCATGTGGTTTGCAAGTGCCATTTTAACGGAGTTAAACGTTAATAACTCCGCTAAAACGGCGCTGACAGAAAAGAGTATACGAACCAAACTTACGTATTTTTTCCGATGAAAAACATAATTTATAGAGAAAAAAAATTCAAAGATGATGAATACATGTATCCAGGAGTCATTGAGGTGCATACCACGATGGTTATAGCCCCTTTAATAACGAAAAGAAAAAAGGCCTTACAGGGAAGAAAAACAAAAATTCAATATATCATAAACTGGAGCAGCTCGATTGATGATAGCGAAGCCTACAGGACCGACGGCTATGTGACGGCTACTGATATGTGAGAGAACGCATCTACATACATATTTCTACATATAGGAATAGCAGACGAGTCGTCGGACGAGCGGACCAGAGCGGACTGACTGTCGCATTGAAAATCACAAGTGCGCCGTGCGCGTGCGGCCGTCTCTTTGCGCCAGGCCGACGGGCGCGACGTGGTGTGTGCGTGTGTGTGTGTGTGCACCGGTAGGACAGAGACCCCGTGCAAGCGCGATGGACGAGGAGGACAAGAGTAAGGACAGCCGCTTCGAGGAGGACTACTACACTTTCCTCAACATCCCTCGAAACGTGAGTGCGAGACACGATCGATCCCTCCACGTGACTGCTCCTCTCTCCCTCTCGTTGCCCTCTGCAATTACAATATGACTGACGTAACCCCACACGCGTTCCTCCTCGCCGTCGCTGCCGCCGCCACCGGTCAAAAAACATCATCAAAATGAAACATCATCGAAAAACATCATCAAAATGATGTTTTTTGACCGGCTCCGGCAGCGACGATCTCTGCTCCCACTCGCGTCTCGCGACCTGCTCCAAAGCCGCACCGGCACCAACCGGAGCACCTCGAGCTTCATGATGTAACTGTAACGAGATCGTCTACTTTGCACATGTCCCTTCGACTATTCACATCACCAGGCATTTCGTCATCCTTCGAATCATTGTGAAATTTTTTATCTTCAACTTGATGATGCCCTTGGGTTCTTTCGAGCGTAGGTTCTTCACAGGAAATCCACCATCATTCGGTTTTACTTGTCCCTTATTAAAAAGTGACTTCTCAACAATCATAGTTACAGTATCATTTGGCAATGGCAATCTCTTTTTTGTACAATACTTTTCAAAAACTACTTCAACCGATTGCGGTTAAAGTTACTTAAAACATTCAACTCCTAAAATCATTCAGCCTTTGATTGCTTGATTAAAAAATGGACAGTATGTAAATGAGCGCTATATTTGAATAAGAGACAATATAAAATACTGACAATATATATATATATATATATAAAGTAAGACTAATATGCAATAACTTTTCATACAGGCAACTCCAGACGAGATAAGCAATGCATATAGAAGACTCAGTAAATGTTATCATCCTGACAAACACACAGATCCTGCACACAAAAAAGATGCCGAAATACTATTCAATCGTACCAACAAAGCTTACGAAGGTACGCCATCTATTCAATATCGATAATACTTAATGAATACAGTATGGATTTATTCACTAACTCAATTGTTTTTGATTTAGTTCTTAGTGATCCCCACAAAAGAGCCATTTATGATTCGTTAGGTGTCAAAGGATTAGAAACAGAAGGATGGGAAATGGTACTGCGCACAAAAACTCCTCAAGAATTGCGTGATGAATACGAAAGACTTGCAAAAGAGGAAGAAGAGAGGAGGCTGTTATTGCGTACTAATCCTAAAGGCAATGTTACTGTTAATATAAATGCAACAGATTTATTCAACAGATACTCAGACAGTTATAACGAAGAATTCGACAGTTCTGGGTTTGTATTCAATCATAATTCATACCTTGCCAAAAAACTAGCGTAACTGCATTATCTCATACTGAAAACACCTTTTGCACATTCAACATCTTGTGTTTTATTAATATATAGCTCAATTTAACACATCTCATAATTTTGGATTTTTCCTCATATTTTTAATGAAAATACTATCCTAAATTTCTCCAACTACGAATAACATTGATAATTTTTGTTCATTAATGCTACACAGTAGGATGGGAAATGCTAGGTTTGCTTTTAACTTCGTTCTAAAGCTTGATTTATCCTTAATCATTTTTATTTGAAAATTAATTACTTTACAGAAATAGTATCTTTTCATCTGTGGAAGTCAGTGGGATGTCATTGACTCAATCCATTGAAGCTCCACTGACATTGAAGGACACAGCAGTTCTTGGTGGAGAACTTGGTATCAAGAATGGTGTAGGCTCAGGATCAATAAATTTTTCTGTGAGACGTCTTGTATCTCAGAGTGGTTGGTTTGAAGTGGAAGCTGGAGCAGGGAATGGACCAACCCTGGCATTCAAAGGTTACAGATCCATAGCAAAAAGAATTTACTTTAATGGTGGGACGGTTTTCCAATTTAATCAAAATGGAGTTGTACCTGGGTTGGTTGGAAGTATGTAAAGTTTTTCTATAAATGCAATGAGATGACATAGAATCAAATTATTATTACGATTAAATCTTGTATTCTAGCTCTCACTATGCAACTGGATACTCATACACTTGGATACATGACATATAGATATGGAATACAGAGTGGAATGAATACAACGATCGTCAGGAGTACACCTCACTCATACACTGCCTTTTCAATAGAATTTGCCATGTTACAATCGTTTGTTAGTCTCAGTTATACACATAAATTAGAAGAAAAACAGTTGCAGCTTAGAGGCTATTTAAAGTAAGTAGTTGAATTACTTTCGTGCATTTTAATGTCAAATCAAAATTGCAATGAATAATTCTTTGGAACCTTGAAAATGAAATATATTTTGTCAGAAAATAAATCAACTCACAATATCATATAGATCACACTATAAAAGATGCTTTTCGAGTTTTTAGAATCACAAATACTTGTAAATCTAGCAAACCATTTTGGTGTGCGAGTCACGTACCATCTTAACGCCCGATGAAATCACGTCAAACTAATGCAAACCATTCCACTAATATGTTCGTTCAATTTTGCAGATTTGGCACATTCGGCTGGCTGGTAGAGTATGGGATGGAAAAAAAACTGTCAAAGCACACGTCGGTGTCAGCAGTTGTGCACGTGGGCACCCCCTCGGGCGTCTGTCTGCGCGTGAAGCTCAAGCGCGCCTACCAGACCTACACGTTCCCAATCCGGCTGAGCGACGAGCTGTTCCCTGCACCGGTGTTTTACGCGACAATCGCACCCCTCGTGAGCTGGGCGCTGCTCAAGAACTTCCTACTTGACCCGATTAGTAGGGACCGTAAGCAGCGCGAAAAAGATAAGCAACGCGAGGTGAATAAGCGCACGAAGCAGGAAAAGCAGCGCGAGGCCAAGGCCGCGGTCGACCTGATGAAGGCCACCTTCAGCAGAATCAGAGCCGACGAGGAGACGAAACGAGGTCTTGTCATAACCAAAGCCTTATATGGCAGATTCGTGTACCCACAGGACCGTGCTGGCACCCCCGAGGAAGCCGTCAACGGTCAGAGAGACGAGATCATAGATGTAACCATACCATTACAGTGTCTCGTCAAGGATTCCAAGCTCGTGCTTCATAATGCATCCAAGGTGGGTTACTGTACATACATTATCAAATGTTTTTTTCTCTATTTTTATCTAATATTTTTCAGGTAAATATATACTTTTATCTGATTCATTATTCTTAATCATCTAAACCAGAATTATATTTAAGCGAAAATACTTTAATGCAACCATTTGATTATTTTGTAAACAGAGTCAACTGCCTGGATTTTTCGATCCATGTGTGGGAGAAGACAAACAGTTACTTTTACAGTACTTGTTCCATATGCAGACTCACGAATGTATAATCAAAGATACTGAGCCTCTGAGGATACCTAAACCTTGTAAGTCTCAATTTTATTTTGTTTCATGAATCTTCCATTTCGTTTAATAGAGCGTAATCCAACAGAGCGTTTTAACTTTTCAAGAGAATTTAAGTTCATGTAGTAAACTGTCAATGTAAGAAAAAAACTAAAAATGAAAATGTTTCTTTCAGCTCATCGTGTAAATACCACATGACGCAGACGTATCACCCGCGAAACCAAGGGACGCGGTGACAGCTTGGTTTATGTGCATTAAAGATTTATCGATTTCATTTTTCTTTTTCTAAATCAAATGTTTCCAATTACCAATTAGCTGTTGATGAGCATCGATTGCTCAATTAGACAGAGCATTTTTTAAATTTTAATAGCATGTTATTTGAAAAAATTGTTTCTTCATCAATGTAACTGTTCCGATGACTGTGCTGTCAAGATGATATAACTTAATTTAGTTCAATATTTTCATTATGAATGATTAAACTCCTGAGTCTTTATTTTTTATGCTGTTTTAAATTGTTGGAACATTACATGAGAAAATGATTATTTGTGGTTGTTGAATGCTATGTAAATAGTGAGCACGATTGACTCTGGCAAATTGTTTTACAATTTCAAGTTTAAAGCTTGAATGGATGAATGGTATCCAATTTAACGGACAGTATGTACGAGCCATCTATTTGCAGATATAAATTCTTAATGTTGAAATCTATTTTTTTGAAACCTCATGATCCTCTCTTGATTGTTGAGAAGGTGGTGAAGGTAATTCCAGATCAAGAACATATTTTATATATTATCGGAATGATGAGATTCTTGATTAGTTATAAAATAAATTATTGGAGTATCAAAATATCCGATTTATCGAAATTTTCAAATGTCTGTTTCAATATACATTGCAAAATAGTTTTAGATACATGAATGTAGTGAGTATGTTGGGGAAAAATATTGGCTGATCGACTGTATCTATAGTGAATGTACATACATATATATATACATACATACACTCATTGCACAGCATTGTCTGCCCAAAGCAGTCCAAAGTAAACCAAGTCATACATAGTTTTTGGCTGTGCAGTGCTGGTGCACAATTTTAGCTATTGTTAGGAAACAGTAGAAGGAAATAAATTTTGTTGAAATCAAAAATCAGTCCAGTATACCGAATAAATCTAAAAAACTAAAAGAATTTACAAATGCTTTAAATCGTCAATTTCAATTTTTTCCAGTATCTAAATGTAGCACTTTCCTGAGATTATTTATTATTAATAGAAACGTCATATAAGTTGAGAGTAATAAATTAAAAAATTTAGTGAAACAATAATTTAATCAATAAAAATAATACAATTACAATATTAGAAAAAATATGATATTTTTCTTAGTATCTAGTCCTAGAAGATATACCTTTCAATCATCTTTTGACATGGATTCTTTAAATTGAATCTTGTTACTGCTCAATGAAAAATATTGCTTTGTTGTGTCTTATCTTGTATGTATGCGATTATTTTCCAGACTTTACAACTACATGATGCGATGATTTATTAGGAAGTCACAAACTCGAGCATTCATTTGAAAATATAAATGCAGGCCATTGTTATTATAATAAATAAGGAAAATTGATTTTGAACCAGGTTTAATGTAGAATGAAATAAAAACTTCAAGAAGCATTCAAACCAGTTTGAATGAATAATCTAGTATCACCATGAAGTACTTAGTTGTAGTTGGTTTTGTCAACTTGAATCAATACTCATGTACTCAGTAAGTGCCACACTTGTTGGATTTTTAGCACTTTGGTAAATTTTGTTGATAACAGCGAGCTCTTTATCTTTGATGTGGATTTCAGACAAGGGTGTCCATGAATGATCATGTTCTAATCTATAGGAACCTTTGTAAATCTGTTGTGGAGCGGATTGACCCCATTCCTGTTATGACAATTCATTTTCATTAATCACTATTCAGTAAACAGAAAAAAATATTTTTCCTGAAGTCTGTAAATTCATTTTTCTATTCATGTTAAAAAACTCTGACCTGTGGGCTTAGCATAGAAAAATAAGTTTGTCCAGACTCTCTTTGGTACAGATGATAAATATTTCCTGGATGTTTGACAAAATTACAAGCTGCATGATGCATTGTTGTACTCTCCTTCACTTCTAGCAAGACACTTTCAGCCTGCTGATGTAAAAATCGCATTTGTTCTGCGATCATTTTTAGTTTACCACAAGCATTTAACTTTACAAACTCATCAGCCTGAAAAATATAAAAATACTATGAACATATTTTCTGTAAAATATAAATTATAGCATAGGATAGTATAATTTAAATCATTTTTCTGACTATGCACCAAGATGACAATACCTTTTCAATTTCTTTAGCCAGCTCTACTAAGTCATTTGGAGCTTTTTTTGCCATAGCTCTTGGATCAACAAGTGGAATTCCTTGTGGGATAAGATTCCTTTCCACCAGAGCTACTATTAAATAATAATAATAAAATATGTATAAAAAATGTGTTATACCATGCATGATATTAATGATTAAATATTTAATATATTTGGAACTTGATGTTAAATAATTTAATTTAATTATATAATCACATAGACTCTAAATTACTGCAAACAAGAACTTTATTTACCTTTATTTGGAGTACATTCAGCTGGATCCATTTCTGATTTGCTCATTGGGCGTTTTAAGTATTGAAATATCATTGATAATATTGAAATATCATTGCTTTGTCAGTATATCAAAACGACAATATCCAAAGACAAAGCTGTTAGCTGAGATAGCCTTGACCTTTTGTCAATTGTAATTAAATTAACGCTTATAGTATAAGAAATTATATAAGATCCTCCGGATGTAACCTTTACTTTATGAACATTTACAGACAAAGACACTTGTGATAGCTCGTAAGAAGCAATCGAAAGTGAAAGTCAAGGACAACGCTCAAATAAAATATAAGATAAATCTATTCGATACGCATCAAAAAACAAAAACACTTGTTGATTAGTTTACCGCAGCAGAAACTATTTTCTTGTAGGCCGCATCCACACGATCCTTTCACTCCCTATAATATAAACGACCCTAACCGCAAACTGCCGCAAAGTTGAGTCGCCACCTGGTTGCAAATACGAGAGCTATTTTAGTAATTGAAAAGCTGTAGAAATATTATATACCCAACATAATTTATATATAAATCATTTTCAAACCTCCCAAGTCCAATTTCCCGGTCCTGCTGAATCTGCTCGCCACTCCTGCGCCCATACACACATTACCGTGCGGGGCTTCCATCTGTCAAGTTTGTTTTGTGTGGGTGTTGTTCCAAGTTCATATGCTGCGTATGGAATTTTTCAATACTTATTTTACAACTGTGTGCAAGTGCATGAAAGAAGATCTTTTGATAATATTATTATAAGAAGACATGTTTCTCGTAAAACTAGATCTAATTTTCGTTCAAGCACCTCATAAAAGACTATCGGATCCATCAATGCTATGGATTATTGTAAAGTCAGTTACGCATTGTGACAAAGCACTTATGCTACAAATGCTTTGGGATTAATTCAAGATTTTTTGTTTCAGAATACTATTTTTAAAAAGAGCAATAATACAAAGTAACAGGTGATGGATCATGCAACAGCTGTCGAGAATGCTGTTAAAAGATTCTATATTTCTGGAGACAATGAAACTCATGCCTGGCTCCTACAGGCCCAGGCATCGTCTGAAGCCTGGACGTTTGTGTGGCAACTACTCGATTCATCAAAAGTTTGTACTTTATTAACCTTATTGTGAATTCCAATGAATTAAATGAAGATACAACAGCTACAATGGATTTCTTTGCAGCCGGGAGATGTGCAATTCTTTGCTGCTTCTACATTGCATGCAAAAATTTCAAAGCAATGGGAGGAAGTGCCAAATACAGAATATTTAGGTTTACAGACACGAATACTCGAAGTTCTCAAGAATCCTGGGACTTCCAAACTTGCATTATCAAGGCTGTGTCAAGCGGTGAATAAAAATAAATTATTTTTATCTCTGAATTTCATTCATTTTAAAAACTTTATCTATTTTTGAATTTTCTTATTCAGTTAGCTGCTTTTTTGGCTAATTGTAGTACGTTAAGGACTGATGACAACGAAAAATGTATGGTGGAAGATTTAATACGAGTCTTACCATATAATTCAGCAGAAACTATGACTCTGCTGATACAAGTGCTTGAAGCAATTCCTGGAGAAGTACGTAACTTTTGATACTAATCTATCAAGATTCATTAAATTAATTTGAATTTTATGATCTCTAATACTTTTCTTTCAACTCCAAAGATAATTAATTTTATTAAGTACATTTCAACATTGAGTCATTAAAACAATATTTCAGTTTGAGAGACGATGTAAAGCAGTTGAAAGTTTGAAGCAAAAGAAATATAGAGAGAGTATTATCAAGAACTGGTGCAAAACTGCATGGATTCTCCAACAGATATTTTCTTCCTGTAGTCGAATAAATGATAAAAACAGTGATGCTTTGTATCTAACATGTATAGACTGTGCCCTTTCATGGTTGAAACTTGGTCAATTGCCATTAGAAACCATTGGACAAATATATTCTTACTTTTTGATTGCTGCTGCTCGTTATTTACCAAGCAGGTAATCTTTATTCAATTTATCTTGTTCTATTTACATCATTCTAACAAACATTATCAGAAGTAGTTCATTCAACTGAAATAAATGTTTATATCAATTGGATTCTCATACAAAGTATATAATGTATCACAGAGACGATATAGAATGTGATTTTCGAGGCATCGAGTCGGTCCAAGAATGCATGACAATGGTTTTAACCCACCCAGAGCTGTACAAAAGGCCTCAGCTACTCTGGGACTGGGCCAAGAATCTAATCTGCATGGTGCAAGAACACGGTGCCAAGCACTACTGTGAGATTCTCACGGCCTTTGGAGAGGCTCACAGTCGCAGTATTCTACTAGTGTTGGCCTCTCCTGAAAGCAGTGAACAACAGAAGTGGACTTCCCAACAGCTCATTCATTTTCTACTAGAATGCTCAGAACAAGAAGGAAGATATCCTGTGGATGAAAAGAGAAGTTGCATCCCATTTGGCTTCTGGTACGTTTTACAGGATGATTTGGAAAGTTTAGATCAGCCGTTTGAAAAGCAAGCTAGAGTAGCGCTGAAGCCTATTTATGCCAGATTGGCCCAGGCTCTACTTAGAAAAGCAGCTCTGCCTTCATCCCCCAGCGAAGCTGGCACACCTGATGAAAGAGAATTACTCAGATGTTACAGGTACAATTACATTTAGTAGGACTGAATCGCAGTGTAAATCACTGATAAGATTTTAACACAAAATGTAAAAAATGTTGTCTGTTCTTAGGCAAGACGCTGCAGATACAATAACTTATTGTTACAATGTACTCCACGAGGACTTACTTGTGTTACTTGGCCAAAGACTAAGTCAATCACACAACGATATTTCTAAATGGACAGAAGTCGAATCAACTATTCACGCTTTCAAAGCGTTATGTGATAGTATTGGTAGTCAAGAATCTCATTATGTACCTGCAATAATGGATTTAATGCTTTCTCACGTTCCTTACGGAGCTTATCCCAGAGAGGTATATGTTTTGGCAAATTTTTCATTCCCCAATATCCATTCAAGCAAAATATGATCGCGAAAAACTAACGTGATGTTGTCCTCAGGTACTGTGCTGCGCTTGTTCGGCGATCGGCGACTACGCGGAATGGATCGGTCAGCACCCTGAGCCATGGTTGGAGCGCTCGCTGCAGCTGGTCGTGCTCGGGCTGACGAGCGGCCCGGTGAGCGCGCCCGCGGCGAGCATGGCTCTGAAGGACGTGGCGCGTGAGTGCGGCCCCCACCTGGCGCCCCTCGCGCCCTCCATCCTCGAGACGATCGGGCGAACCTTGCCCAACGTCACCCCCGGCGGCGGCGAGGGCCTCAGGCTCATGTACGCCGCGGGCAAACTGCTCAACTCGCTAACCAGCACCGAGGAGCAGCTCACCCATCTCGACGCCACCCTCGGCCTCTGCGTCATGAGGCTCAGAGAGCTCCTCCAGCTGCCGCTCGCCCAAGCCCACTTGGCCGTGGCTAATCAGCTCAAAATGATAACCATGTTCTTCACCACTCTCGAAGGCTCTATAGGCAATGCTGTACTCGAAGTTCTGTTGCCGATTTTCGAAGGGGTGCGTCATGTTCACTGGGAACCTTTACATCCGACTCTTTCAACCTTCGTATTGTTTCTTTTGATTTTTTTTCTCATAATTTGACTTTAGTCAATAGAAGACATATTGACCTATTGATAGAGTCTCCTACTCGCGATTGTCATTCATCGATTTTATTAGTGCATTTTAGTGCAGAAATACGGGACTTTTCGCACTAAAATGTTTATAACTAATTGTGTACATAACATTGTGCTGAAAACTAGAAACAATTTGCACGTCCACACACGTCTTAAAAATCGTACGTTCTCATGTGTAAAATCTAGTCATTCGTATGCTGCAGCTACGTATTTTTCGCACATATTTCAAATACACGTATTCGAATATACAGATGATTAATTTTATACGTATTTAGTAAAAATCATTATTCAATTATTGCCAATTACTGTGGACAGATCGTGAACCATCCTGAATGGAGCAGGGACGACACGACTCTGGAGGCGATGCACAACTGCGCGCAGAAGTCGCTGTGCTCGCTGGCGCACCCGGAGCGCGAGGCGAAACCGCTGCTGGCGATCCTGAGCGCGTCGTACCGGACGCGGCCGCATCCAGCCGCACTGTCGGTGCTCAAACAGCTGGTACTGCTGTTCGGACGCGATACCGACAACCAGATCGGGCCCATTTTTGCCGAGATCAGTGCGCTCACCCTCAACGGCGTGGCGGCTTGCCGGCAACAGGGTGGCAACCTCTCCGACCTGTCGCATCTCCTCGACGCCTACCTCAACCTCCTCGCTCAGGTCTGCAAGAAAAACACCCGGATATTTGTCCAGCTGCCAGAACAAGTCCCCGAAATGCTCCGAGTTGGTAAGCTTGCCCCCCGCTAGTTGTCTACGTTTTTCCGGGATGGCTCGTTCGAAAACGAGTACGAAACTTTTACTTCTCAAACCACGCAAGGTCTTTTCAATTCTCCGAATCATTATCATTAATAGGCTTTTCTTTTGTGGAAAGATGATTTATATGAAATTCTATACATTCCCTGTTTCATCCTTGAATATGAATTTCTATATCTTTTTAACATACCCAGCTATAAAGTGTTCACTTCTCTCGAGCGCCGGGAAGAAAGTGGTATGTGGGCAAATTCGCGACCGGGGATGTTAGTTTAATATAATATTCAACTAAGAGTGAACAGAATTCACAAGCATGTTATTTCAACATAATCATTAGCTAAGTTAAACAATTGGAAATTGATATGGAGTTTTTACATTTTGGAAAGCTGGAATAGCTTACTCATCTATCATGTTAAAACGACTCAAGTTTTTTTAGGCAATTCTACATAACTAATTGAGCTCTATCACTATCGGCCTAATCTTCTAGATAACAATTTTGGTCATAAGCAACAGGTGCTTTTTCCGTTTGTATCAGCTGATTCCTATTATTTTATTCATACCGACGTTCAATTTTTGGGAATTTTCTAACATATAAATATATCTTTCTCATTACATTTTGATTGTTCATTTGGATTCTTGTTTAATGAAGATTCGAGTGTATTTTATATTCACTGTAGTGTATGTGAAACAGTCAACTGCAATATTTATTTTCTTTTCTAACTGCAAGTAGTTTAATTTCCGCTGTCCCCTTCCATGTATGATAATTACGGGGTCCCCTTAGTTTGTTGATGGGGGTAACTAAGCGACTTCAACGCGTGACTAACCTTTCAGAAAGAATCGATAATAAAATTAGTTGTCTCAGTGTATCTCAGTGCTTGGACGGATTAAGTGGTGTAATTTTATATTTTTATACGAAAAATTATAAAAAATGGCTGCTAAAGGAGGAAAAAAAGACGAGAAAAAGGCTTCAACGGACATTACGAAAATGTCCAAAGAGCAGCTACAGGTGTATTCAGCGAAATTGTTAGAAGAAATAGAGCGGGAACGAGAGGAAAGAAACTACTTTCAAATAGAAAGAGATAACATACAAACTTTCTGGGATATTTCAAGACAGCAGTTGCGGGAATCTCGCACTTCGAATAGAATTCTTAAGAAAGAAGCACAGGACTTTACCAAAAGAACCGAGCAGGAAGCTCTGTTGACACGAAAAAAACTAACGCATCTCGTACATACTTATCAAACTGAAGCAGCTAATGTAAACATTGAGCATTTGGTGGCTTTGAAAAAATATCAAAACGAGTATCTTCAAAAAAAGACTGAAATAATCACTAATAATTCTAATAATTTGAAAATCGAAAACGAAGCTAATCTAGCCAATTTAGAACTCAATCAAGCGTTGAAGTTGCATCACTCCAAAACCCTAGAAAAAATTAAGAATGAATTTAAAAAAGATGCTCTAGATATGCAAAATAAATATGATGATAATTTAATGGCTTATCGTAAACAGTTCTCACTAAAGCATAGTACAGAAATTATGGAGGTTGAGGAGAGGAAAAACGAACATGCTAACTCATTAATCAAAGAACATGAACTTGCATACCAAGAATTGAAATCATTCTATAACAATATCCTTTTGAATAATCTTTCTGTCATTGAGAATTTGAAAAATAAATTTAGTTTAATGAAACAAAATGAATTAAAAATGATGGGACAGCTTAGGAACTTGAGTGAACAGACTAATTAATAATGAGGTAGGATATTGTAGTAATGAATTAAAAATAATGAGATTATACTATTCCTATTAAAAAATGAGTAATCGTCAATTTTCGTTGAAGTCAAATTAAATCATGTGCAACTTTGAGTAATCAAAGCTGGACTTTTAAATGATTTTTGACATGTCATTTGTTAATAGTCGATTCAAAAATGTCTTCTTTCAGGAATTGCATGTTTACTTCTACCCGAAACTGGGGTAGTGAGAGCTGCTGGGAGTTTTCTGACACACGCCATAACGCAAACCCCACATTTCCCTACATTTATTCAACCAATTGGTCAAGAATTGGTGTGTGTAATCTTACAATGCGTAGGTGAGTATCGAACTTCATGTCATTTGCCCCGTGTATATTCAAAACTTGTCTTGTATGTTATTTCACATCATTGCAATCTCAATTTGCCTGTTCCAAATCAGCTAAATTCCAAAACTCCGAACGAGACTTGAATTAAATTGTATGCTATTTCAATGTATGACTACAACTTTGTTTCTGAATGCCCACCGAGAACAAAAAAGACAAAATTCGTAAATGAGTCTACCCAAGCCAGGCTCGTTTGGAAAATGATTTCAATCGTCATTGGTGTTGTCAGGAGGTCAAGTGCCACGAAATAACTTGGAACCGCACGCGGAAGTGTTGCTAGCCCTGAATAAGACGTGCCTAGAGATGACATCGCAGTGGCTGAAGAACGCGTTGGCGGATGTGAGCGCGCCGATCGTGTCCCAAGACCAGAAGGACCAGTTTACCCAGAGCGTCCTGCGCGAGCTGACAAACAAGCGCCGGCTCTGCAACCAGCTCAAAGACTTCAGCATGCAGTGCCGCCAGGCCACGGTCGGCTTGTGAGCTCAACTCAGACTTCCTATTTGTACATAAATTATTATTAATAACAAGCGATAATAAAATTATATACTTTTGAGATTACGTTTGAATGAAGAGTCATGAGCGATTTCTCGTCTTCAATCGTCGCGCATACTGCTTGAAACAATAGTCATAATTGTGACAACAATAACGATTTTTACGCGCCAAATTCCATCCAACTGGAGAGTCTTTTTGTATTGAACTTGCTCTTGAAACTTGTGCCATAGTAATTATTTCGCTTACTTTTTCTCAAAAATTAATCTCACAACTCTTCTTCATACGAACGATTGATTTCTTGAAACTGATAGTTCTCCAAACGTTTCAATTTTATACTCTATTAGACAGTATTAGTAAGTACTTTCGGATTCCGATTGCTTGATCCAGTGTTTTGTGGAAAACCAATAAAAGTCAAGTGAACACTTCAGCATGAGAATTCTCTGGTTTCTGTTGAAAATTATCGGTATCATATTATTCGGGATAAAATAATGGTTTTCAATCATTCCAAGTCCACAAAATAGATTGTATGAATTTGTTGTACAGGTCTTGAAAACTTATTTTCCTATAATCCCTAATTGTCTTTTATTAATTTTTTTATTGTTATGAAGTTTGATGCACTCAGATCGAAATAATCTACATTATAGAAACATTTTTATTGGCATTGTATGTACGTATACATGTTTGATACCAACAGCTTGAATATAACATTTTTATAAATATCAAATATATCTTGTACTTTATTATCTATACTTTGCTATTAAACCTTTTGCCATTACACGAGTTACTGTGGCACGAACTACACCGCGGTTCATTCCTGAAACTGATTAGCCGCTTTATGCACTCGTAAAAAATATGAAGCGCAGAAGGCTGTTGGCTATTCCTATTCCTTCAGAATATACTATCATTACCAAAAACATGCTCACCTTCGGCAAAAAATTCTCGTTTTCGATAAACGCAGATATCTCCTATCCTATTTTGATTGAATAATTGATGTTCTGAAAACTCTATTAAAACGAAATACCGAAGTTAGAATAATTTGTAAAAGAATCGTATATTTATTGATCTGTTTCAAAAACTCTTCGTTTCACAAAGATCCAAAGATCATTGGAGGAAAGGTTACAATTTAATAATTAGACCTATAGATGATTTTTGATCCATAGTATTTGAATTTGACAAAATTAATATAAATTATTTCAAAAATTACTTCATTTCGTGAAGCCAAAATTAAATAGTATCCATTTCACATGCACACTACTAATAATAAAACAAGAACTAAAACACTTCACTTTATCACCTTTTTTATTCATCTAAGAAATATATTCTGCAAATGTACAGAAGCAATTTATTGATTTCAATACTTCATTTTCACCGTAATTACGATTGCAAACTCAGTTTTTTCAGGGGAGAGGGGGAATTTTGTATATAAGGAGTCGTTCAATAAATTTAAATTAAAATCATCGGATAAAAAAATCGATGAGTGTATTTTATAAGCTTGCTTATACCCTACTGAAAACATATATCAAGAATTATATTTTCTAAAATATACTGTTATAAGTTGCAATCGCATCGCAGAACTCAACGAAATTAATTTTTACAGATTATTAAAATTAATTCAATTTCTTTTCGAATACAGCTGTACAAACGATCGCTCAACCATTCTCTGTATAAAAAATCACTCAATGATTTACAATACTTTGAATAGATCTTTTTATAAAAATAAAACTCATCTTGTTCGTCGTTCATTTTATTCCACCATACATTTTACGAACGGGAATCGAAAAAACTGTTTCTCTTAACTTCATTCCAACTCGACTGTCATGTCGCAGTAAAAAAACTATCTTAAAAACGTTTATGAACAATAGAACTAAGGAAGGAAACCGTGAATACAAAGGTTGTTAATATAACATTAAGGGTTCTATCACGGTCACGGTATATTCATCACAACTACGCATATTAATCGAGTCTTCAATTGATAAATAACTGATAATGGACTATTTACTGTCCACCATTGGCCATCGGGTCTGATTGGAATTTAGCAGCCACCCTCGATCGCCTCTGTTTTACGGATCTCTGAGTTTTCTGTGTGTTTTGCCCTTGATTATTTTGGGGGACGTTTTCCTCGGGGGCTTTGTTACTGGCGAACATTTTGTTGTCTTGCTTCGGCTCCTGTGAAAATACAATTAATACCAACTGGTGTAGTGAAATATCGATTATACAGTCCTCTGCGATCCGACCATCATCTAATCATAACTGATTCATCAAGTGATTTATTATATGGGTATACGAAGAGATTCTATCCAAATGAATGTTTTTCTATTTCTACTTACAAAAATTGGTTCTTTCAGACCGATAACAAAACTAACGATAAAATATATTAAAAACCAATATATTCAATAGATATAATTTTATTTTATTCGTTTGATTGACAAGCGAAACGATTTAAACCGAGAATGGAAATGCGAAGTTGATTTAAAAGAAGAGAGTTCTGTATAGAATCACTTACCCTTGAGACATTTTCGTCGTGTTTAAAATCAGGCTTGTTATCAGCCACGATATTCTTCTCCTGCTTTTGGTAGTGCTGCTGCTGTTGCTGCTGCTGTTGTTGCTGCAGTTGCTGGAGTTGCTGCTGCAGCTGATGCTGCTGTTGCTGCTGCGGATGCTGCTGTTGCTGCTTAGTGTCGTCGTTGCTCGTCGACGGTTTACGCGTCTTCTTCTGTGCCTGCAGCGGCACAAATGGCGTGGTTTTCTTTACAGGTTGTTGTTGTTGCTGCGGCTGTTGCTGCTGCTGCTGCTGCTGGGGGGTTTGTAGCTGCATTTGAGGAAGCGGCTGTTGCTGCCTGATGCCGTGTTGCTGGTTGGCGAAGGCAGGGTGAGGGAATCGGTTGTGAGGCACCGGCTGCGGCTGAGGCGCCAAGCCGGCAAAGCCTTGGCCCTGCATCAGCGGCGCGGGCGTCCACTTTGGCATGGGCATCTGCATGGGTATCTGGGGGAACGCAGCCGGCAGCATAGGCTTGACGTTCGCGTGGGGCGGCGGCATCGGCGGGGTCGGCTGTCGGACGTTCTGTCGGAGCGGCGAATTGCCGAACCAATTCTGCGCAGCCGGTCGCGGCTGCATCACGGCTCCCTGGACACCCGCACCGTTGTCCAACCCCAGCTCCTGAACAAACCATTTGCACAATTACTTCCGTGTGAAATATTTCATGTTCCAACCAGGACTCGCGAGCCAATCACCGATTGCGGGCTGTCACACGAACAATTGTCAATATTATTCGGGTAACGATGTTTATTTTTCTATCTTTTTTTACATTTTTTTCATAGATTGCGTTGGGGTTGCTGGGAGTGGGGAGACGTAAAATCGAATAAAATTTCAATTTTCCTCTTACCTCGTACACTTTTTTCGCGGTGTTCTCTGCCGCATCGTGATGAGTGAGACAAAAATCACCGTGGAAAGTCCTCGAGTCGGGCAGCGTGATTTGAGCGCAAATCAGATTGTCCTTGTTGGTGCAGTAGGTGTAGCGCGGAAAGCCTGTGCCCATTAGTTGGGAATGCGACAGGAGTTGCGAGCAATACCAGATATTTTTACCGCTCTTCTGCTCCGCTTTACGAGCGTTCTACAACACATATCCCACGTAAATATTGAACGAGCCATCGATTTGAACAATTAAGTATTGAAGAAAAGCCGAGTCGTTGGAAATTTACGTGAATTGAAAGTTTCCAAGTCTCAAATCCAGCTAGTTGATTCAGTGATCATTTTAAAAAAAAAAAACCTCTTATTGTTTTCATCTATGATTGTGTAGCATAAGAACGAGGTGATTGAGAGAACTGTAGATGAACGCGATAAAGACACAAATTGTAGAAAATCTACACGAACAGATAAAACCTATGAAAATTTCTCAACTGAACGATGAATGGATGGTTTTCGATGAGTGATCACTTCATGGAGCCTAGCGTTCTATTTCGAATCAGTTGTTCAATACTCTATTCGAATAAGCGTATTCCTACAGCATTTCAGCATACGATCGTGCACATTGGGTATCTTTACGTCGTAATTCAAAATTTTTATTAGCTTCGTTAACTTGCTAACTACATTAAGGCTATCAAAATCATTGTCTGGCAACATACGTCAAACAACTGTTGCACCAATGCCGGAGTATCAGTCGTTTTCGGCGGTTGCGTTTGCGGAAACGCTAAGGGTTTGTTTGTCGGTGGCACCGCAGTTGACGAGGAAGTCGATTTGTCGATTTGCTTACTATCGTCGCTTATTTTCAACATTGCTTTCAAGAAAGCACTTGGATCCTGAGGCTGCGTGTTTTGGAATTTAAATTCGTGTCGTTACTTTTATATTAAGAGAAATTTCACTAACGTAAATATTTGTAATCTAATTTCAATTAAAAGGCATTCATTTTTTTACTGCTACATGCTCGCATTAATGACAAAATTTCTACATCTAAACGAATAAGAAAAATCACAAAAAATATATGTGTGATGTGTTAACTACAATTTTTATGAATAAAATAATGTAATTGTCGTAATAGTCATATAGAAAGTGAAGGTGAAAGGAAATACGGGAAGAGAATATAAGAATGAGAAAGATAAATTATGAAAATAAAAAATTTAATAAAAAAAGAACATATGGGAAGATAGCATAAAAATGAATGCACAACTAGGCAGAAAATGAGTATTTTCAAAAACAAACATTTCTCTATCAACATCAATATTACATTTGACCAATAATTCTTTTCATTTTGATAAACGTCATGAATTGAAGAAGAAAATGATATGAATGTGCATAGTGACACTTGTAGTGAGCAGCTTGATTTTGGAAAATATGAAAGCAAATAGATAAAATAAACCGTCTTAGATTTATCAAAAATAAAAGATTACAGTATAAGGAGAAATACAGAAAATGTTCAATAAACTGAAAAGGAAAACATTGCATCTCAAACAATAAATTCTCTATAGAGACCGTAATAGCCGGAAACGAAATCATTTCATACTTTTATTAATGATTATTTGTTTAACATTATTTACCCAAACTTGATTACTCCACGAATGCTTGTATGAGAAATAACCAGATTAGTTGTTACATTGAATGAACGATTTTCGGTGGGATATTTATAAGAATTGAATCTACTTTGAACTCTTTCGATCAATTCGTCAACAAAACTTACTTCATTAGAATAACTGCTATAAAAAGAATTTATTCACATTTGGAAAATATAGAATAGCACGTTAAAAATAATGCTGAACTTTTTCAACAAATCAACTATCGTTAATAACTTTGACAGTAGTTTGTAGAAGAAACTATCCAGCAATGAAAGGATAACCTCTCAATAAGTACTTATTCTTTAAAATAAGAATACGGACGTTGGAAATCTCTTTCGTCTACATCCAAGCCATTGAGATTTGATTTGATGTAATTGCTTATTACAGAAAAATCGATGATCACGCAGAAAGAATTGAAGAAATAAAAGCCAAGAAATGACGTAGTATAGATTTTTCAAGACTAGTAGAGATAAATGCAATTCTTCTCACCGAATTTTTAACGGCACTTGGTAGTGGGTTCGGCTTTTGATTCGCTGGCGGTGGAGCGCTATTTTTTGGTGGCTCAGAAGATTTCTATAAAAGTATTAATCGTTTTAATGATATTAATTGTCTGACTAGAAATGTATATTTCTACTGGTCTTTCCCAGAATTAGCTTTCTTTGTATTGTGCACTACAGGAACTGTTTGTATTCACTGGCTTATAATAAGTTGCGTGAATCAAAATTAATATGTAATCATGGACTCAAAACACTTTAGTTAACTGTATATGCAAACAAAGATGAATATACATCGCAAACAAAAAGCTGGATAATTTCTAAAGAAGAATAAAAACGGAACACACATAGTCATGAAGAATAAAAGTGAGAGAGCAAAAAAATAAAAGCACGAAAACACCGATCCCTAGACCGACCTGTATTTTGTTCAATTCGTTCCACAGTGTTTGGAACTCCGATGGCGCGTTCATCTTGTTGTTAGCTTGCTGTGGCATTATATTCGGAACTGATTTTTTTATTGTATCTGTAGAACGCTGTAGCACAACCGGCGTGGGCTGCTTTTGCTCGTTGATATTTGGCTTTCTTGGATTATGGTTTGGTGACTTGTTGCTCTGATGGGCCTTGGCGAAAGGTGGCGCGCGCTTGTTGATTTGTTCATTTTTACCAAATGCCGGATAGAGACTGTTAAGAGCCGATGGATCTGGTGGCTGTCGCTGAACAGGAACATGCTGTAGCTGTTGTTTCGAAGACTGTTGATTCCGCGACTGTGTTTTCGAAGGCTGCTGATTCTGTGGCTGTGGTTTCGAAAGCTGCTGCTGCTGCTGTTGCGACTGCCTCCAAGAAGGTGAGGTGGTTTGTGCCTGTTGCTGTTGGCGCCAAGAAGGTGACACGGAGCTCGATTGATGCTGCTGTTGCTGCTGCACACGCCAAGAGGGCGATACAGAGTTTGATAGTTGCTGCTGCTGTTGCTGTTGCTGTTGCTGCTGCTGCGTTCGCCACGAGGGAGAAGATATGTTGAGCTTTGACACGTTTTTGTTCTCTATTTGTAAGCCGTAGCTTATGTTGATAAAGTCGGTAGTGGCCAACCGATAGCTCCGGTTAGGTGAGCATTCGTGTATTACCAAGCCACCGGCAAAGGGCTTGTCGAACAATACTTCGTACATGTTCAACTGGACATTGTCGCCTTTACGAATACCGATTATTGTACCCTTGTAGCCAACCGGCACTGTGAAACTTTCCCGTACACTGATTATCCTGTCCAAAAGGCGATGCCGTGCTTTCGGGTCTGGGGGGACGCTCCCCGAGGTGAGTCCAGGTTTATACAAAAGGTGTGGCTTCACTTGCATGAGTATCGTCTTGCTATCCTGTCGTTGATTGTCGAGCTCTTTATCCACTTGTTCCTCGATGCATTTGACAACGTCGGACTCAAGTTCTTCCATTCCACAGGAACGTATGGTGATATTTAAAGATTTGTGTTTTTCTCGCAACCATGTCGCCACTTCTTCTACTCCCTCGGATCTGCAAAGAAATAAAAATTGTCGGATTAAATGAATATTGAGCGACACAATATTGCAACGTGAATCTCGATACTGGTTTATTAATGTATTAATCAATCAAAAAAACTATATGTATACCCTTTGCCTGGGAACAGTTCATCTCTCAAAAACATATCAGATGACACAAGATTTTTCTCCAGATTTTCAAACAACTCAGGGAACCTCTGCATATAACTCTCTATTAGTGTGATAGATTTTGCGCTATAATACCACACTCCAGTAGACGTATCTTTTTTGGTAAATCCTTGAGCCTTGAAATATCAAAATACAAGAATCAAATAAATGTCAGTTTTGAATTTGTACGATGAATACGCGAAAAAATACGTATTGTGAATCGAATTCTTACTTCTTCGTTCTTTTTGTTGAACTTGAGATTCAAACCAAGATTATGTTTACTTGCATTAGTTATTTCTGCTCCGTTTCCATTTATCACAAAAATAGTTCCAGTTATTCTACTGAGTAAATGACTGCTTATTCCTAATCGTTGGGCTGCTATGTTACATGGCATATATCGTGTTTTCATGTCCGCTTGAAGCATTCGTACCTCGTTAAAGTTGGGCTCCGAGACAACACGCATTGCAACTTTTACCCTACTCGTTTTCAAGTCTATACCAGGTTCCACAACCTACAATTCAAAATAACATTAATATTTCATCTTTCAAATCATATTACTTCTACACAAGTTTTAATGAACTATTCAATTTCTTTGAATTTTGAAAAAGAGAACATATATCATCTCTAAATTTGAGGAAAATTGATCCATCCATCCATTAGGTCTATTAGTCGAGTCATATTAGAAAAGTTTTTCATTGCTATATTTTTGAGAGCCCTTGATACCCATAAGTGGGTATACAAAATTGGAAAATCTTTTGTGTTGAGAAAAATCGTGCTTATTACAAATGATATTTAAATTACCTGAACTACATTCAAATCAGAGGAAACAAAATTACTACAGATTTTCGATAATCTAAGAAGTTTCAATTTTTAATTACATTATCTCTTGACCTCTACGACGAAACTCCATATTACAATTCTGATATCATTTGATCTCCTAAATTTTTCTTAAAACAAGATTCTTATAAGTTTAACGCAACCTAGGGACATTTCCACAATTTTCTATGACTATGCAAGAGTGCGAGGGACCGTTCCCTCATCAATGAGAAGAATGACGGCTAATTTGGATAGTAAACGGTATCATTTAAAGATAAAATTATTTTTTATCAATTTTAAATTCAAATAAATTTTGAAATAATGGTAAAAAGATACATACTTCTCCTAGAGCACCATAGTGAGGATGGCCTAGCATGAAGCAGGTCGACTTCGGTATGAATACGTCAGTTATAGACGTAAACTGAACAAAGTCTGGGTTATGTACCGAGATGTCATCGATGATCACTTGATACGCGAACGCCATCGCGTTTTCATTCCATTGTTTTTCTAGTGTCATTTTGCCTTGTGCTCCGTAAACGTATTGTCTGCCCGTCATTGGGCATGCATGAACCAATACCTTAATGTCGTCTAATTCGACACCTAATCGACTCCTATAGCTAAAATAACAAACATTTAATTCAACAATTAACTTGAGATAGCAATGATCAACATTAGAAATTTTTCCTTGGGACATTTACGAATAAGAGTGAATAATAACTTAAAATAATATTTTATGCAACTTACTTTTCTCCTATTGATTTCCTCTGCATGTTCCATGTTGCAATCGCTGCGTCATTCATGGGTTCAGTAATGAAATTCATATTCACATCTGTTTGATGCTTTGATTGTGGGTGAACAATACTGATTTTATTTTTTGTATTCGACACTGCTAAAACTAGAGCTTCTACTAAATGGGGCCAAGAAATAAACACTGTTTTCCCTAGCCATTTTTTAGCTAATACCTCTAGAGGTGGAGCTTCTTTTGGCAGTACTCTCAACATCATATTTTCCCGTCTTGACGGTTGCTCAAATACTTTTACCTAGAAAATTTGAAGAATGCAATCAGCTGTGATTCCTTGAGAATATAAAATCTAGAACATCTCAACAGTATGGTAAATACCTTTGCTTTTGCTAGACTGGATGTATGTGGAATGTGCTGTAATGTCGGGAATCCCGGGTAATAGACATTGAGATCAACTCCTTTGCATAAGCCTTTCACCAATTGTTCCCGAGGCACCAAGATCTCATCCCTGCTTACTAACTGCATTTTTGCATAACTTTTGATACTGGGAAAATATTCTGGCGCATTGTAGTAACCTTGTTCTTCCTGAATGTATGTAAATATTGACATCGGACCATGCTGGTTTCTTCTTTTTTCATCAGGTGTTAATTTAGCGTTACAAGGTTCCATTGCTATTGATAATTTATATTTAATTTATAGTAAATCTATGGAAGTCATATTTTTTTACTTAAAATTTCTGTTTTTCAAGACCAACCTTTTAGCAAACTATTTTCGTCAATGAGAGGAATCAAAACGACTGCTTCCCAATCTTGTTTTTTCCCATTTAAATCAGTTTTGAAGTCCAGTGGGTAGTAATCAATTATTGGAGAATTTTCTTCAGTCATAAGTTTATGAAAAGCATCAGGAAGTAAGCCTTTACTAGCTGCAGGGAGAACTGCCAGTAATTGTTCAAATGGTAAAAATGGTGTTCCTAATTCAAAATCCAATTGCAAGTCTTTAAAATTCTTAATATCTGAAATAAAGGGTGCATAGTGGTGAGGATAATACCAAGACCAACTACAACAGCCATTATAGTAATAATGAAGGTTCCACTGAATTGCTCTGATGTAACCTTCAGCCTGTGACTGCATTACCCGCCTGTAAAATCATTCATTATTAATACATCACGTGTCAAGTACACTACTATGCAAACTTTACTATAGAGAGCAAGAGTTAATTGATTTAAAACAAATACATACGCATCCACATTCTCGTACTCCATCTTATTCATATAATAATCACGCTTATGTTGCTGAAATTCAAGCTGTATATTAAGATCTTCATCAGAAAAGTCTTCATCTTCGTCAGATTCTCCTAACTGAATAGAAATTGAAGATTAGATATCCAGTTAAATGATTTAGAAGACACATGATTACAAACGAATTAGTTTGCCAAATTTTCACATACTTCGGTCTCCGTTGCCAAGATAAGAGCATTCAAAGCTTTGTTTGTTTTTTTTGGAGTTACATTTTCATCTGGAGAACTTTTATAGCTCCTTTCATTCTCGTTATTGCGCCCTCCCATTTTTGATGTCATATATTGTAAATCAGCATAATTTTCATCAAATTGTTTCATGTCTAGTTGACCTAGTACTTTCATGAATTTTTCAAAACGTTCAAGATTTAGAGAACCAGCTTCATTGATATAGCCTATAAAAATATTTTTAAATCAACAATTTATTAAATATATAATCAAAAATATAAAAACATGGTGATTTCAACATCGTTGATAACTCACCAGATAACGTGGGTAGTACTTCCATGTAAGCGTTATATAAAATAGGTAGCGCATCATTTTCAATCTGCAAGTTAGGTAAATGTGGAATAAAATCATTGCCGACTAGAAAACCCATCAGAATCCAGTCATCTATAATTTTTTCAACATCAAATTTGAAAGGTAGTTTTTCTTTGACAGGAGAAAATTCATGTTCTAGATACTCTCTCAACAAGGATAAGTGTAGTAGACAAAAATTAGTTTCTTCAGGAGTTAAAATTTTCTTCTGTTGCTTCCCAAATTTTACTTCTTCTCGGAGTAATGAAAAATGAGGTTCATGCGAACATAAACCTAACATAATGAGATCTGCATCCAAGCCATACAAGCAGTGTCGAGTATTTCCTTCATAGTTTGGTTGAGCCTTCATATACCTAATATAATCCATTATCTTATGTTCACCTTCACCAGGTACCTAGAAAAAAGAATTAAATTAGTTATTATAAACTCCAATTTAAAATTAAAATATTTTTATATTTTTAACAAACACAATGTATTTCTGTTTACCTCTGAACCACTAAGAATAATCTTACACTTCCGCCACAACTTGTCAGTGGATATTTTATAAGTGATAAAATACTTTAGCTGTTCATTGAGTTTTGACATGAATACTGTCCCAGGAGTGATACAGTTAGAATCAAATCTTGCTTCTTTAGGAATTTCTTGGCCTTTGGCACGTGCTTTAAGCTCTAGAACTTCAGCCTCTTTGGCTGATCTGAAACGACGACCTCTTTGTTGATTAATTTTAGCACGTGGTGCTACACCATCCACTGCCATAAAGAATAGTTTCTGGGGCTGTATAATGCGAAACAATATTTCTATGTAATGGAATATATTCTTGAATATTGTTTCTTCTGTGATTCGAAATGAGACATCAGCATCATTTGGATGAGAACAGTTGTGAATGATACCATTCATGTCCAAATACAGGTTGTCAAATTCTGGAATCTGTGGACATAATCATAGATATATGTGATCACTATAAAGACATCAAAATATTTTCAATCAAAAAATAAGTGAGCCAAGCCATGTAATATTTGTAAACATCAGTAAAAAACATATCCATCTGACCTTGCCAGAAACCATTAATTTGAATAACTCTTCAAAAAAAGCTCACAAAATAAGTCAAAATATGATACTACCGTAATAGTACTTTATGCAACATGTGCGAGAAATGCGATTTGCTAAGGAGTGCGGAAAATATTTTTATCACTTGTACTGAAAAATTGAGCATTGACCCTTATCTCGGACGATCATGATGAAAAATATCGCCATCAGAACGTGATTCTCATTTTCGTGCGAGAATCGCTTGTTTAGCACTAGCATCGAAAAATACTATTTCGACAGAACCGTGAGTAAAAATTTACAAAAATGCCAGACTTGACATTTTTTCGGCACAGGCGTGCGGGAAAAATATTATCCGTTGGACTCCAGTATTGTCCAAAAAACATATTGTTCAGTCAAATCGTAATAAAAGGATGAAACAGCTGATACATTTATGGATATAAGTAAATTCGGTACGAAGGAAAATAATAATGATTTACTATATATCGGGACATGAATGCCTGAAGATGCTCTTAGCAAGTGCTGCGAAGGTTATGTCATCAAACAAAAATATAACAATGGTAAAAACGTTCTTGTGTACATGACAAAAAAACTGAGATTCCGCGATCGAGAACAATGAAAAGGTTCCGCAGCGGGATGCGTCGATAAAAAAAAAATTATATCGAATATCATCTTTGACGATCATATGACATGAGCAAGAAAAAAAAAATCTTGTGCGAAACGCAGAGAGCAAAAAAGGGTCATCTCACCTGGTACTCCTTGAGTTTTTCGCTGAGACAAGGGTACCTTTCGCTCATATATCTGAAGAACTTTGGTACTCCCATTCTGACGACTGCAGGGACTCAGTGTTCTGTTTTAATTCAAAAAGCAAAGCCAACCTCTTGGCTAACGATGTGACGTTCTCGCGGCTCAGCCAGTGGAACTTAATTAATAAAGTAAAAACAAAGAGTCTCTTCCAGGCCGCACTTGTGAAAATAATAAAAATTCTGCGGCCCAGCAGGAGCTCTCGTCCGACCGACTCTGCACTCTTTTCTCCCTCTCACAATTTACACTTATGGGTTACTGTGTGTGTGTGTGTGTGTGTGTGTGTGTGTGTGTGTGTGTGTGTGTGTGTGTGTGTGTGTGTGTGTGTGTGTGTGTGTGTGTATGTGTATATGTGTAAACGCACATACGCTTGTGTCGCCACGAATCAACAATAGAATGAAGTGCGACGCTAAACATGAACAAGGCGACCAGCGTGAATTTAGCGGGACGTCACATTCTCCCCTCTCTTTCTCCTGGCTGTCCAGCTGTCCTCCTGCAGGCTGCAACTTGAAGATAGGCACATAATATATGCGATTATATTTATACAGATTCGATGCGCGGGACATGGCATTTTCGTTAGTTTGTGCAAATATAAGTAGAAAGAAAAAAATGTACGATATGATAATCATGCACTGGATGTATGAAAACGTTCAACCTATATGTCCTACCAACTCATAACTATCGTTTTTTTTAATTTGATGATTTCAGTAAGATCAATTTTGGAGAATCGAAACAACTTGTGGATCAATTTGATCATTCTGCTCCGAAAATTCAACGGCGCTATCACGCGAGCACATATACCCACAGGATAAAGATATGAAAAATAAAACGCCGGTTCTGCAATTCGGTATATATTTTCACATCACTAACGTAGGTATATATTCAAAGCTGGAATATATATAATTCTTATTGCAAATTTTTTCTCCCTCACCGTGGCAGCAGTGGATTGCCGCGAGAAACGTCCGGTACCTATATATCTGTCTCTGTCTGGCCTCTCTCCTCCACTCTCCTCCACTCTGGTCTGGCCGAGCCCAGCCGAGCCCCGACGCTCAACAGCTCTGCCATTTTGTCCCAGACCCTCGAACGAGTTGGACGTGCTTGGCTTGGCTTAGATCAGTACTGCGATCCGACTTCGGTAATAGAACACCACGTTACTTTCTTTAATACGGAATCGATCTAAATCCGCTCGGTTATTGATCGAACGCTATACAAACCCATTGATTAACACTCTTTAACGTTATTATTATACAATCAACATAGTATTTTTGTTTAGTTTTTACTCTTTAGCGTGGAAGTTTTGAGATTGCAACGAGCAAAGTGTCGACGTTCGTGCAGTAGCTACTAAGTTTAGAATTGAATATCTGTAAATCAAGTTCTAACTGCTATGTTTTGTAGTTTTCGTATTGAAATTTACTCGCGGTAATGATATGGATTAACATTTTCTCGAAAGATGCCAACACGTGGTCGAGTTTTTCCTTCCCTGTTTAATATTGTAGTTTTCGGAAAATTTATTCGCTAGTCTATTAGTCACAAGCATTTTATTAATTAAATCAAAGTCTTGGTTATTTAATAATTTAATGATGATACTATTCGAGTCTTGTTCGTATGATCGGGTAAAATAAAATGTACTTGCCAATGATTATGGACGAACATTTTTTCGAGAGTAAACACGTGGTCGAAATTTTTCCTTTTTGCTTGATTGATCTTATTAACATAGTTGAATACTATATTAAAAAATTTAATGATGATAATATTGAAGTCTCGTTCGTATGAATCACATGATTTTAATGTATTCAACCTGATTCATCTGAAAAATGAACCACTATACTTATATTGTTGTTTAAATTTTAAAACATTCCGTTTTATCTTACAGTTCCAACAAAATGAGGCACAGTTATATTGTGAGAAGCAGGGAGTGTCACTTTCTTGAAGATTTTACTTGATGCTTAATGAATATCTTGCTATGAAAATCAAACCATAGACAATCCTATAACCACATGCATCTAAACTAGAAAGAGAAATCTTGTGTTTGAATTTGAATGAGGTAAATATGTTATTTGGTAGTATTCTTGCACAAATTATTGATGTCATTTTTTACTTGAATATTATATGTATTCAGTTTGCAAAATTGAATCCTAAATAATTAAAAGATGATAGTTAGTCTATCCAAGATTTTTAAATGATGATTTTTCTTACTGCCCCAGTCTGAATTCTGTGACTGATTCAGTTTCACTGAACTTCCTACATCAATTAATTTGTTCAAATATATAGAAATTGTTGAATTAGAATTAATCGAGAACTTTTTCAGGTAGATGATAGCTAAATTTTAGTTTCCATATCACAAATTTACCAAGAACAATAGGATACCACTGCAATAATGAACAGAGAGTGAGTTAATTTTGATTTTGCTTTTATATTGAAGGCCTTCAGAGAATTCTGTTGATACAATAAAATACTGAATATGTTGTAAAATTATCTATAATTGATTTTATTTTATTTAAAAAAAATTACACGTATTCTATTGATAACAATTGAAAAATGATGATTTTCTTACTGCCCCAGTCTGAGTACTGTGACTGATTCAGTTTCTCTGAAGTTTATATAGAAACAATCATTTTTAATATATTAGAATTGTTCTTCTGGAATTGATCAAGAATTTTTTCAGGTAGATGGTAACTAATCTCAATCTTGTTGAAAAAAATCGAAGACCCCTACATTAATGAAGAGTAAGTTGAATAAATTTTACCGGCAGGTCAAGAATTCTAGTCCTAATTTAATGATGAATACTATAAACGTCCCAGTCAAACAGAATGATCAGTGACGATTCGTTTTTTTTCTGATTCTCTTTGAATCATATTCTTTCAGTGTAACTTCTTCAAGTTTCATTATTAAATCACCTTTTCTTTTCAGCACACTTGAATGGTTCAACCTACCTAATTTGTGGCTTCAGAGAAAGTCTTAAGGTGAGAAGTTGTATGATACAATTGAGATATAATAATAATAAATTATAATGATGACTATTTTAGTTATCCCTGTCTTACATAAACGTGGTGAAAGGACTAAACTGATTCCAACAAAATTGATACTTTCTCTCGCAATGTTCGAGACTATCTTTTAACCCATTGAATTTTGTTGCAGAGACAGGATGTGACATCTCTAACTCATGGATACTTCATCAAAATTTAGGTGAGTTTAAGTATACCAAGTAATTAGATTCTGGAAGAAAATTTACTTTTACATGATGTATTTATTGACAAGCATATGACTGATTATTTTGATGTCTAACTTTGAACTGATTCTTCAAAGTAAAGTAGATATATCCGTAAAGATATATGTATGTGTATTAATGTTGTCAATTCTTTTTTCTAGTGAATGAGCTCCCGATTTCTGTAGTCCACGAGGAGAACCCAAGATTGTATCGTTTTATTTGAAGTGAGTTTTACCTCATTCTTATTAAATATTTGATATTTATACAATGATGTTACATTAATATACGCTAATAGATCAGAAATGATCTATGATTAGAACTTGCCCTCACTGAGTTCAAAATTGTAATTATCTTTATTATTGGTACTTGTTGACCTTGATAAACTTGAAAATATTTTTGTGTTTATCCTTTTCAGGTTTACCTGTTCATGTAAACTCGACAGGAGTAACTAGAAATACTTGATGATTCGACTTGTTGACAAGGAACTAACTTGTATGCTGTATTTCATCAAAAGTGAGTTACCTCTTGTTTTTATAAAATGTTGAAGTATTATTGAAGTTTATGCTATGATGTTACAAAAATATACGCTAATATGATTCATGATTAATACTTGCCCTCACTGAGAAAGTGATATATATTTTCTTTTTTAGTACTTATTGACTTACATAAGCTAAACCATATTTTTTTTCTATTTTTTGCAGGGGGACCTGTTGATGTTAACTTAACAAATGCAGTCTATATCCACCAGTCATGACTTGAAAAATTGGTGTTGTAATAATAAACACTAATAAAAATACGGTTAAAGACAAAAAATACAATCTGTACCTTATTATACCTTTAATCTCACATGATACAAGCTCTGTATTTAATATACAATTTAAAATTGGGTGTTTCTTTGGTAATTACAGTATTTTATTAGCTATATTTCCATAAAAGTGAAAGAATAGTACTTACCTCAAACCAGCAAATTGCGAGATATAATTATTAATTTCAAAGAATCCAATGCACTGTTGGTATTTGAAAACTGGGTATTTAATATAAATGCAATGAATGAATTGATGTTTGCAATAGATAACTGAGATGCAAAATTGGTGCCATATTTATTTAAAAATTTATTATTAGTATTTTAATAGAAACATGATTCCTACTATGGACAGTGTTGAAATCATTCTACAGTGAATACTTGGAAACCCATTTATACAAGGATTTGAATTTGAATTATAAAACCTAGGTTATTTTAAAAAAATAATACATTTGGCTAAAATTATATATATACATAATTACAATTTTTATTTGAGTATAATGAATGATACGGAATTAGGAATTATTTACATTCCAGCAATTTCTGTTAAAACATGATTATATTTAAAATTGCTTCAACAAAATTCTGTTGATGAGTTTAGTCGAATTTTTTTCAAGAGTAATACCGTTACTCATTTCATTCATTTTACAAAAATAATGGACGAAGTAACAGTACATTAATAAAAATACTTAAAATAATGACCCATGAAGCATCTTTGCCTGAAAAGTGGCAGAGAAGCTTTCAAGAATTGGTACCAACTTACTGAGACTAAGATTCACGTCTTAGATACAGAAATATTTTCCAGTGATCCTATAAGATGATTCTGCGAGATGAACTATGTATTCACACTATCACTTTTGCTTGATCGAGTTGGTTGAAAGTACAAGGAACATGGTTCCTTGTACTTTCTTATCTAAATATACAAAAATGCTTGAATAAACGAGACAATACATTCAAAATGCTATCTAAATACTTATACCTATACAATTTGAAATGACCAGCTCCTAAGAGTAAGATATAAAATCTTGCTTTTTGTACAGAAGAATAAAGTTCAATATTAATGAGTAATTACATATGGCAGCTCGAGGAGTAGTCGAGTCATAAAGAATGATCAAGCAAATTCGCAATCCATCATTCGTTGACATTTCACCCATATAAATTGCTTAGGAATTATCTCGAACAAGCGCATTACTATACGTGTGCCTGAAATCCGTGTATGAGCATCTTTGCTGAGTAAGAATATTCTACAGCTCATGCAATGTGCTTGAAACTTGCTGAAAAAGCGTCAAAAGTTGCTAGGATTGTATTTCAGAAATTCCCCAGCACGGTGTTTCAACTGCGCACTAATTGACGGCTCGCGCAGGATGCCACGATTTTTCATACAGAAACCTCACTTTTATCTTGGATAGCCAAAACAAGTACGGCTTCATTACACTAAAATTTTCATATCGACGTAGTCACATGCTTATTGGGTCGAGTCCTAATTGAATCAGGGTGATTGCGTAAGCACGGTGAAACCAATTGTGACCATACAGATATATTTAACCATGCCTGTTCAATTCCTGATGTATATGTATATATATAAACGTGTAAAATGCGATTGCGCCCAGATCTGTACTGTACAGAGCGGATGCGGCGATTTATAAGGTGTGGATTGCGCAGCGACGAGCGACGTGATCAGACCAGACACAGGTTTAATTGTCGCGCAGGCTGTAATTCGCTACAGGGTTGAAGTAGCTGAGGTGGGTGACGTTCGCCGCTGGTAAGTAACCCCAGAGCCTCATCGCGAGCTGGCACTGCTGCTGGATCTCGTCGACTTCGAGGAAGTCGAGCTCCTGGCGCCAGTGGAACGGGGCTGTTTTCGAGTTGCGAAACGTGCTTGACAGGCCGCCTATGTCGGTCTTGGTGTGCGTGTCCAAGAAATAGCGCACGTCATCGTGCAAATGCAGCCCATAAAACTTGAACAGCTTCTCCGTGTGGCCGTACGGGTCCATCGAAAGGTCCTCGTACCGCACAACCCTGCAACACACAACCGAAGATACTCGTCAGTTCATTTGCACACGAGAAATTATGCGGCAGAATGTAGGACACCAGACAGCACGTAACGTTCATTCAGGAGTGTGAAATCGTTCTTACAAATGTGAGAAAGTTTCTCCAACGTTATGGTCATTGAAACACACATTATAAATTTAGAGACTGAAGAATCGAATGGTGAGCTTCGAAATTCGCCATTCTCAATACAATAGTATATAATAGTGAAAGCAATAGATTGGCGAAACCAAATTAGCGAGAAAAAGCGCTTCCTCAAAATAAAGCAAATTCAATACGGCTCTTATGGGTGAGTATTGTAGCATATATACTATTTTAAGTGACTTTCTCTCGTTAATTTGGTTGGCAACTGATAGTTTTCTCGATTGACGATAGTATATAATCGGAAGAATTCCATTTGATTTTCCAGCATTTAGTGGATCGAACTACCTTAACTCTTCACGAGTAATATCACTTTTCAATGCCTAGTACGGTAATATGGGTCCTTTTTGTCCTTGAACATTTTTTCAAAATTATAAATGTTTAAAAAAATCTGCAAAAACCTTGTAATATTCTCTAATGACTGTAGCTCATGCCCTCGTGGTTTATAACCCAGCAGTAATGTAGAATCCGAAATCCCGCTCATTAGTAACTCGTTAAATATTTAAGGGGTAACACCACTCTAGAGGCCGAAAAAAAGGTGCAATTTTGCGAATTTTTCATGGGATTATGGGAAGAGGGATTGTATTGAAATTCACGGGGTTTATTCAACATCTATTGAAGTGTAAAAAAAAAATTTTTTTTACTATCGATTTCGTACAAAATGGCGGCACCACAGCGGATCTCCGATACAAGGTTTTTTTTAAGGCGCTCCGCGGGCGTATATATCTCGGCAACCATGAAAGCTGGAACAAAAATTCAACATTTTTTTGAAACTACATACTAATAGCTATCAAAGTACGTAGGATTTTTCTTTCTTTTTCAATTTTTGTAGAGACTGTGCATATTTGGAAAAAACGTAAAAATTTTCGACTAAAAAAAGAGCAGGAAATTGTCGATAAAACAGGTAATTTTCAAAATTTCAAAAAACGGCTACGTACTTCGGAGGAGAATATATATATATGAAGCTACTGTAAAAATTTGAAGTCGATCCATGCAATAGTTTTGAAGCTACGAGTACGCCCGATTTTAAAAAAAAACAGTTTCGAGAAAAACACGTTTAAAGTTTTAAATTATCATTAAAACGTACTTACACTTTCAGCAATCCCTTGGAAAAATTACTTGGAGTTCGAATTTCGAAAAAAGGGGTTTCGGAGCGTATTCTACGGGATATCTACTAACTTTTCAAGTAAAAAAAAAATCGAATTTTTGAAAATCCCAGAGTGGTATTACCCCTTAAACTTGAAATTTCGCTTGGGTACAAAAAGACCATATTACCCGTGAAGAGTTATTTTTAAAATTAGATATTGTCCAAAGTAACTTTCAAACAAACACATAGCTGATTTATGAATATTGTTATTCATATCTGATTAGACAAACTATTGAAAAAGCAGTTTTACTTCTAAAGAATGTCTGCTCTTCAAGTGTAAATGAAAATACTCATCACTCATACATTACTTTCAAAAAACCTGACAGCTTTGTTTTTACTTAAAGCACAGCTGAGCGTAATAATTAAATTATTTCATCAACGTTACGGTCTACAGGCCAGTTTTATTCCAAGCATATAATGTTTTCAAGCAGCAAAAATGAAGAAGCCTGATTCGTGACGTACTTGAAAGTATCGGGGTACAGTTTTGAAAAGCTCACGGCAGCGTTGTAGTCCGAAATCATGTCGGTACACAAAATACTTGGATCGATGCAATCCGGTTCACTGGGGCACCAGTCCCGATGTTTCCGAGATTGTATAACTCCTCGTGGGTCTCGGATCAACAGTACAACTCTTACACCTAGTCTGTAAATTATAAATGTGAATCAATAAGAGCCTCGTGCGACACGTATACATAACAAAGAAAAACTATACAACTGACTCGTTTTGCTGTAGGAACCTCTCCATTGGTTGGAGCCTCAACCTCACGGCTTTCATCGACTGGAATGGGAATAATTTACAAAACTTGCTTACAAAACGATGATCCCAACAGATCCTTTTGTGTAGCTGACATTGCTTCCACAGATGCGTGTTGTGATTGAACACCCACGGATGGGCATTTCTGCCGAAACTCAGGTACCGTTCTAAAATCGAGATGCACGTTTTGAGTTTCCGCCAACCGTTGCAATGGTCATATTAACCCTTCGTCTGTTAACCAGCGGGTATTTTGTGTCAGGGCCGTCAGGTGCGAAATGATTTTGGTTAGTAACTTTCTGAGGAACTCCAAGTCTACCAAAAAAGACAGACTCGAAATACCCAGGTTTGCAGACGAATTGAACAGTAATTTTATAAGATATTATATTATGACTGGTGCATGAAATCGAATGCTCGAAATGTAATGGGTTTTTTCAGAATTTTTCGGATTCGTTAAAAAATAGTAAACGATACGACTGGAACTCACGGTCGGGAAGAAACGGGAATAAAATATTGATAAAAAAAATCCTAGATCGATAGTTTTCGAGATAAGGTAACTGTACCCAATTTGGCACTGTACCCAATTTGGCACAATCGTCAGATTTCGTATTTCCGGTGCTCTCTGAGCATCAGTCGCTCTTGGGTTATGTTGGGGGAATTAAAAGAAAATTTTCGGTATCTTCCCCGCCCATTTAGCCCTTAAAACCACTCTCCTACAACACTTTGAAGTTTCACTTACTCATTTTTTCACCATTTTCTTATTTCACTTTTCACACTCAACCTCAAAAATCAGGTGTCAATAATTTTTATCTCTCAAAGTGTCATTACTATTTTTTGTGTAAAAACATCTCAGCT
>CM037084.1:61801515-61824928 GCA_020882725.1 Aphelinus certus
TTCAATGTACTATAGAGAAAATTGGGAAAATTTGGTGTCTTTTGCCGTCGAAAATGATCAAAATAGATTTTGAATTGATCATTTCCAACCTCAGCCGTCGAAAATGATCAAAATGAGTCTTCAAGTGTGCTAAATACGGACTTAAGGGCAGGGTGGATCGATTTTGACCGCTATTAAACCGTATGACAGTCACAAGATGAATTGATCGAAAAATTATGCAAGTCCAAATGTCTCGCATCGTGTAGAACCTAGAACCGTTTGCTTTTTTGCATTTGATCAAATAATAAGAGAGCCCGGGCAGACATCAACACTCGCAACATAGTTTGGTCAATTGAAAAAGAACGACACTTTACACAGTTACAAAGATACAAATTGAATTGATTAAATAATTTTTTTGCAACTTTTTAAAAATATATGATACGTTGAGAGTACGTTGACGCAGGGCATAGGAAAGAAGAAGCTAGTGCACGAGAATTTTTACCCAGGCTGGTCTGTGCTATACACACGCATAATCAGAAAGTCGAGAAAAATATGGGGGTAAAATAATTCCAACTCGACGATGGGCGCGAGTATACAAGCAATATGGCGTGTTTCGTATGGGTGGGCGCGCCGCGCAGGTGGTTCGTTCGGAGAGCCCAATCGATATAGAGCGCTAATGGACCGCAATTAGCTCGGGTTTTTTCGTTGGGCGTTGGTCGCCCCCGCCACGCCGCTTTGTTTTTCTCTCGTTAACTTTGCGCAGCGGGCTTTCTCCGTCTAGCGGATAATTTCGCCTCGCTACCATCTTTTATTGGGTAAGAGTGGTTGAAAATACCGGTAGAGTTGTTCAATTAATTGTCTCAACGTGACTTCAGGCAGCAACAAATGACGAAAAAATAATAATTTACAAGACTGTCGTTAAATTCCGTCTTCTGGTAATTTTCACCATATGCGATCGATTGGGGCTTGTTAAACTAATCGTTCCATCGTGTCATACTGCGGCAATTAAGTAGCAGTGTGATAAGCGTCAAATTTCATTACGGTATGTCGAGAATCCATCTCGTTATGTATACATTAGCTGCACTTGCATAACTTTGCGCTATTGTAGCGTTGGTTTCAAGAGAACGGATACAGAGCTGTGAAAGCGGAAAGATTTGAATATCAAGCAACAAATTAACAACAAAGCTTTAAATCTTTTTGTAGACGATGACGAATCATATTGTAAACATTACTATTTTATTTAGTAGCGCGGTAACAGACGGCATTTGTGACACTTTCTACAGAAATTTTTGGAAAATTTTTTAAAAAAAAATGATAGTTTGTACTATTTTTTTTTCTAATTTGTCTCAACTGTCGCTGTTGAAAGTTTCATAATGACCCACCGTCCCTGCACCACTAGTAAAAATAGTAATTTTTATAATATTCTATCTCTCCATGTATGCGTGATATAAAGCTTATTCAAATTCACACTCGTTATGATTTTGGAGGTAGTCGAGTACTATTGAATTACAGACTTTTTCTACGTTAGCGTATAAATATTACGCAAATACGATGAAATTCACTGTATAGTACAGAATGTGCTGTGCATTATTTACTAATAATATAATAAAGTCAAATCTACGGAGGTTCTCACGGTGAAAATTTAGCCCGAGAGATGTTAGAGTGGAAAATACGTCACTGATTACTCGAAGATCGATAAGTTTAGAGCTTGGAAGAGAGCCACAAATGTAACAATGGCGATACAAAGATTGCTTTCGTGATTTTGAGGCGGAAATTATACTTCCAAGTGTAAGTTTTATTGCGTTTCTTGGTTTGGATAACCTAAAAGAGAACCTCTGAATAATTTGTCTCTCGTCCCAGATTCAAACTAAAAAATCTTCAAGTAATCAGTCAAGTAAATGTATATCAGTCACATGCGCTTGCACACATGGTCTGCCTTTTTGAAGGGATAGATGTTGACAAGAGTACCAGAATGTTTGCTGTCAGTCTTTCTCACTACTATGTCTCTATAGGGCTAAATTTTCATTCTGATCTTAGGAAAAACACTCGGCAGACTCCATAGTTTTTTTTATCAGTTGTGCAATTTGGAAAAAGCAGAACCAACTGCGAGGAGCTTTGCTTGTTTTTCATAATCCCGAGTTTCGCGCGCCCGAGTGTCGATTGCACGGTTCCCTGCACAGCCAATGTTAATCTAGACAGGTTGAGTTTTTTTCATTTTCCTTCCCCTCCTCACCCCTGGCATTGATGTCAAATTGAATTCGCGACCCCCGCCCTTACCCAGACTTTGACAATTTATCAGAGCGTAAAGCATATCCCGCGAACTCGAGTCTTACTTATTCAATTTAATCTGCTCTGTTCGTTCTCGCTTTTGAATGGATCTTTGCAGTATAAGGAATATTTCAATCCTTGAGAATAGCATTTTGTCTGTTGTTTGACTGATGTGCCAAAGTGCTAATGAGTGCTTACTCGTAACTATTGGTAATCCTTATGATCATAATCAACATTCATTGGAGATTAATGTACACGAGGAGATGGATCTAACGATTGATTTAAATGAGAAATTAGTCTTTCTGATGATTTTTTTCGATTTTCAAGCCACATTTTAAACGGGAAATCGATTACATTTTTTCCAAGGTCGAATAATTTTGGAAAATAATTCAAAATTTCAGCTATTGCATAAGGTTTCGATAGTTGAGAATGTTAATGAATAAGCTTGTACAACAACTTATCAAAAAATCAGTGATAGCTGGAAATGTTTTTGATGGATGCTCGATTGAGTATATTATGTTACTCGGTCAACTAGATAGTGTCTCCTGCGTATTATCCTGCCCTAGTATATATAAGAGTAACAGTTCGGATAAATCCCCAAGCTTCACCCCATAATTTTGTACATTTATCATGGAAAACTGCGACGAGAGATTAACATTGTAATTGTTTTGTTGTTGCAGATCGGTAAGGGGACTCGGCAATGCTGACTCGGTGAGTCTCGAGGCGACTGGCCGCAGACTGCACTGGGCTCGAAAACAGAGTCGTGGAAGCCGCGACTTGAGCAGGCTGCAGCCGTGGCTCGTCCGAGGCCTCGGCGCCACGCCATCCACGCGACCTGCTGTCACAGGAAACGCCCAAGACGACGCCTCGACGTGCACTCGGGTAAATGCACCTTTTCCGCCTGCCCGATACATTTAAAATACATTGAAAACGAGTATGCAATCAATTCTTCTTATTTATAGTTAAAAAACGTACAACAAATTTTTTTTATGAAACCCATGAAAGTGCAGATAGACCTCCGGCAATATTTATTCCCCAGTTGGAACACGGCTGTGTTAGTAGTATGTATGCGTCTGAAATGTTAACACTTTGTTTTATCTATCTCTATTTTTGGGAGGGATTATCCCAACAGGAACACCAAACTGCGAATGGTTTCTCGAGTTATTCCAAATCATTGATATCCTTCTGTTAAAGCACGTTTAAAGAATATCAAAGAAAATTTTGTCTCTTTAATTGAAGAATATTTCTTGATAAGATTGAAATTGTTCTTCAACGAAACTTTCAAACCTCAAAGAATCATTTACAAATTGGAATCCAATTTATTTTGTCTATAAACGTTAGTTTTCTTCCATTCTTACGGTATATAAATACGAATAAAATATGAATGGATGGTATGTAGTGGAGATTCTTGCATGGAGTATCATCCCATTTGTAAAAATTCAGATGACGGGTAGAATCGTATTGAATCGAACGGAACAAGAATCACGAAATGAAGAAGCTAAAGATTGTAATCTGACCTGTGTCGAATCCAGTGTCTGTGAGTAAAAAAAGCATCCGATGCACATTCGATCCACGAAGATGGAAAGCCTCTGCTGCCGCGAGAGCGATTGGCCAAGTGGTGACCGAGGAATAAAATGAATTGCGCGCGCGCGTTTGCTGCAGGTTGGTGAGCAGGAGGAGGAGGCGGAGGAGGAGGCGGCGGGCTCAGGATGTTCAGCGTGATCTGCCGGCGCAACTGGGCGCTCAGGCTGTCGATCGTGCTGAACGTGTTCGTTCTGCTGTACGTGTGCGCCCACTTTGGCGCGGTGTCCGGGCCGTGGATCGAGGAAGGCTCGCAGCCGTCGTCCGCGTGGTCGCAGCCCTCCTCGCCCGAGCAGCTCCAGCAGCAGTACGCCACCGCGCCCCGCCAGCCGAACTACACCTCGACCAGCCAGGCCCCGCCCCAGCAGCCCCAGCAGCCCCTCGAAGACGTCGGCACCACCAACCACACCAAACCCACCGCCGCCCAGCGGCAGCTTAGCCCCGGCCGCGTCGATCCGGCCAGGACCAACCAGACGGTCAGTCGCTCGTGCAATATATCACCAATATACTGCCGACTCGGCCGATAGTCCGGACGCAGGGCCGGATTCCGTTGTCGATCGATGGGACAAGCTCCACCGAGGTTTTCCCATGTGGTTTGAACATTTTTATCGACAATTTTCCGAGAGCGGTACAAAAATCAGCTGTTTTGCAGAAAAATAGTACATTTCGATAATAGACTAAAAGACGAATTGTAGGCACGTGGGAGGTTTGTCGCCCGAGCAAAGCGAGCTGCTGCTAATCACACGGGCCTAGAAATCGACTTTTGATCTAGTATCGAACAGTATTTTTCATCACGAGCGTAGAAAACTAAGGTTTAATCATCAACTTTTCGATACAAGTGATGAAAAAATATTTTCATATTTTCCCTAGCACTTTGCAAAAATAAGATTTTTCACGAAAATTCGCCGTTTCCGAGTAAAAATTTCCCAAACTTTGAGAAAATGCTATTTTTCCGATTTGCAAGTTGCTGCTGCTCAGTTACGCCACAATATTTTCAGTCCGCCTGGTCTTGAACTGCTGCTTTCCATATATCGGCTACGGAATCCGGCCCTGCGCCCGGACTACGAACAATACACGCGCTGTATTATTCCCGATAGTCTGTCTCATTTCCAACTGCGGTCAAGGGAGAATCGTTGTTTTTCACGTCCAATTCGACGACGGCCATTGAGGAGGAAGAAAAGGAATTTGCAAAACAAAAAAGACCCAACGAAGGGAATTAAAAAACGGGAAATAACGATGGGATTTGACGACTCGGAGGAATCGGACGACTTATTGGGCAGTGCCAATTGTGTTTAAGTGGCTGCGGCATTCAGTTATCTTCGCTATCGCTTACATTCGTGTCGTCAGCTCAAAACTCGGCGCCAGGGGTCCCAAGGACTGCTCGCGACTTATTGGCACGGACTGCAAGTGCCGTTTCGTTTACAAGTGCCAACCCCCCCCTCCCCCCCCCCGAACCACTTCTCAAACTTTCGCCCTGTCAACTTCTTAGCGTGTACGGCAACATTTTCGTCTGTGTATGTTGAGCTCGTGCGCAGCTCGATACAACATTTTGATTGCACAGTTTTTTTTTTACAATAAATGAGCCAATGACGAGGACATAACTCATTATTCGTGTTGAACTCAGCCGCGCATCATTTTACGATTTTTTTCCAGTACAATATGGTCGCATGACTTGGTGATATCAGTAAACTTGACTACCAAATCATGATAATAATTACTGTGAACAAATAACATAGATTATTATATATTTTGTGCTACTCAATTTTTAAAACGGCAGTGAGTGCCTTGAAAATAGTGGCCAATGTTTTACTTTGCAGTTTTGCAACTTTCACAATAGAATAGTAGTCCTTAAGAGAGTGTATATTATTCGCAGATCGATATTTTTCTCTCGTGAGAAGAAAAGAATTATACCTGGCTGCGACTTATAGTTTAAACCATGAACATTTTTATCTTGCAGGCGAATCAGGTGGTGAAAAAAGAACTGACATTGCAAGAAGCGATAATCTGCAATGATAAATCAACGGAGCCAAAAACAGCTCAACGAGGTGATTACTGGGTGCTTTATAATTACGTGCCGATGAGTACGAAGGTAATTCCATTTTTTCACTTTCAACATTGCCGAGTAACCGAGTTCGCCAACTCTATGTTTGATCTTGCGCCGAATTAGACTCAAATGAGGTTGATTAACTGTAACTTCGCGAGTTTACCATTCAGTAATATAATAATAATAATTCAATCTATTTTACAACACTTTTTATGGATTTTTTCTTCTCAAACCATTGTACGTATATATTTATGCAAGTTTCATGTTTACATATTAAATAGTTGAAACTTATTTTTCTTACAGTTAATGATAATATACTATAAGGGTTCAATAATTAAAATCGATTTTCGAAGCCGCTAAACCACGCTACCATTTTAAATTAGTGACTGTTCATTGATTCTCAGATTTATGTAGCGTAACTATAACAAAATAATGGACGATGGTATTTGATGCGAGCGAGAAGGGAAAATAACGTTGATGTTTTGTGGGGGTGTGTCAGGTGAGGTGCTGGGAGAGCGTGACGTACACGACGCACGCGGACTACACGTTCCTGGACAACCTGGAGCCGCTGCTGGAGCGGTGGCGGGCCCCGGTGTCGATAGCCCTGCACGCCCCGGGCGCCGACTTCCCCCCCACCGTCGAGGCCATCAAGTACGCCCGCAACTGCGCCAGCCCCCTCGTCAAGCAGCTCGTCACCTTCCACGTTTACTTCAGCAGCAAGCACGTGCCAAAAATGGCAAGTCATGCACTCGCTTTGTGCCCACCCACCTATATTACTGCCTCTCGCGTGAATCATATACGTCCAACGCATCTCATTATTCTGGCACCAGTTGACCGATTGACGCCCGAGAACCCGAAACATATCCTCTAGCTATTCTGTTCAATCGTAAACGCAAAAATCTTCCGAACAAACCCGTGTATCCTATTATTCTTCGGTCCCAGTGCTGTTTCGATTGGTTCATGGAATTTTCAAAATTTTATTTTAGAATAAAAGAATGTCAGTGTACGTAAAATTTGTGAGAGAATGTCTATTAATTTTTGATTTTGAGAAAATCGCTCGAGAAGTCTAGAATTCACAGTTTGGGTTACTATAGATGTGAAAATCTGACATTTTGAAAATTATCATATCAAATGATGCACGCACCTCTGCTTCAGAAGCTCACGAAAATCTTTGATAGCTGTTTGTCAAGAACCACCAACAATCTTAGAATCTTCTTTATTGCTAAATAAACAAACTACATTTTCTCTTTGAAAATGTGTTTAACATAATCAACGTCTTTCAGGATGAATTTTCAAAGACTACATTGTTCCGAGACGTTACAGCGGGAATGATTATCGAAGGCCAAGTATTATTGGCGTTGTTCCACGCGACATAGTGAAACCAGACACATGAAGTGCATTATACATGTATCATTAAATATTTCTCAAGAGTCATTTGTCTCTGCAGACATGGGTGAAAAATTATTAATCCGAACTCGGCTAGCCCCAGCGCCGCTCACATTCACAATATTTCAATTAATCGATTGGAAAAAAATGTAATGTCAAAGAGCCGCGAATCGCGATTGGAAGTCGGGCATTGTAGAGTCGTGAACCAGCCAACGGAAAGTACAGCCTCGACGCTTCGCAACAGTTCGAGCCGGCAATCATTGCCGCGGCTACGAAGTAATCCGAAGATCGGATCGGAAAAATGTAATCGACGACGGCGAGGCATCCTTTTGTGAAATAACCAACTGACTCTCACTTCCTCGTGGCTGGCCGCGCGTATGTCGTGCAGCCGGCTCCGATTTCCTCGAGCCGCAATTTTTCAATTCAATCAGACTTCGAGTACGGAGGAAGATTAAACGCCGAGGGGACGTGGCTTCTGGCTCGGCTGCGCAACCCTGGGAGAAGATGCAAAAGATATCGCCCGTTTGCGCTATATCATAGTGGCCGGCGCACTTCATCACGCGCGCCCGATGTTTCTCCGCGAATTCATCTCTATGTAATAACCGTGTTCCGCATTTTTATTCCCCTTCTCATTCAATGTACGCACGTGGATTATCCGTTAAAGTGCCAATTCATTGATTCTCCCTCATGGATCATTTGTACGAGTGAGATAAATTCACTTTCGCGGGGAATTCCACGCAATTCACTCGGCGACATTCCGGCATTCCGTCTCGCGGGTAAGTTTTATCATTCATCCGCGAGTATCAGGTGTCTTTCATAAACTCAACTGAGCTAATTAATACCGAATAGCTATTATCAAGGACATTTTCACTACTGTCCGGGCACAAAATCTTATCAAAAGTATTTAAGGGGGGATATACAGTTAGAACGAGAAAAAAAACTCATTTTTGAGAATTGTTTTTCAAGGGTAGTTTTTAATCAAATCAATCGAAACTTTTTTACAATTATAAGTGTATCCATGTAGTATACATAAATATTTTTTTTAAATTTTTTTTAACAAAATGGCGGTCGTTAGATATAAATAGTACTTCTATTTTGCTTGTGCCGGCTCTCCTGGTCGCAATTTTGATCGGAAATCAAAAAATTAAAAAAATTTACATTAATTACATTCACAGTTAGTAGATGAATTACAAAAAGAAGTGAAAAAAAAATGTGCACTTTTGGCGCAACTTTTTCGAAAAACTCAATTTTTTTCGTGCCATTTTCTCACATTTTTCCATATTTAATAATAAAATATTACAATAATTTTTAATTCATCTGATAGGTAATACTATAATAAAGAAATCCTATAAGTTTCAGCTCAATCGGATAATTAGTTTTCGAGTTATCACCGCCAAAAACTCCAAAAATGCAGTTTTGAGAAAAACGCGTTGAAAGTTTTAAATTACCGTTAAATCGTACTTACACTTCAATCAGCAATCCCTTGGAAAAAACACTTGGAATTCGAATTTCGAAAAAAGGGTTTCAGGAGCATATTCTACGGGAAATTTACTAACTTTTTATGAAAAAAAAAAATCAAATTTTTTTTTCTTTCTAACTGTATATTAATTTAATACGTTCAATCAATAAGTCCCAATGAATAGAATTGAGCCCCGGTAAACTCATTAGATGGAGATCAACTTCCGTTACTTCAGTTTTTTCAATATTTCCAAAATCATTCATGACTTTTTCGTAAACGTTTGAAAACGGGTCGCGTTTAGATGATTTTGATGACAACTCATGAACAAATAAATTTAAACAACTTTTGACAAACTTCGTTGAATTTTACATCCATCCAAGCTCGCGAGTAAAATTGAAAATGAATGATTTTTTATAAAGTTTATCAAAAATCTTCATTGCTACAATTTTTTCTTCAAATTTAGAAACCATTCAATTTGTGACAAATCAGATAACCTTTAATTGAAGCTGCCAAACATAAAAATATGTCGAGCCGTTCTTGAAATATCGTGGTAATAAGGCGGAAAACCTGAGAAAAACGCGTTTGAACATTCGGGATTCGCTGTCTATACTAACCGCCCGGCCGGCCTTCCACGAAGTCCTTTCTTCTGACTTCAGTTCTCCTAATTTCTTCAATTCCGTTTGTGTCAAAATAAGCTTGAATAGTTGTTCCACGCGAAAGATGTAATAGAAATATCGCAAATACTTTTCTTTTTGCAGATTGAATCAATTATTTATGTTATTTGGGTACTGTCGTTAATCTTTCATAGTTGTGTTACCCCCCTTTAGTGCGACCACCTCTTAATCACATAAACATCATTTTAGAACTATCATTTTACAAAACGGTCCTCGGAGAAATCCCTCATATTATCATCGAGTTTAGGATCTTGCGGAGTATAACTTGATTGTGTTGAACCTTATAGGCATATATCCTGCTAAAGTTCGATTTGCATCTGAGTCGCAAAGAAAAACGTTTTCTCTCGCTTCACAGCATAAACTTTCACACGCCACATCGTGATTATTCGTTATCAACATTAATCCTCCAGGCTCATCGTTACGCGCAGAGCTTTGGTATGATATCATTCTCGAGCCGGCAATAAATTTTCCTAACGCATCAGCTTAGCTGTCGGGTAACGAGAGTAAACAGGGGGAAGGAAAAAAAGGTAAAGAACAACAGTTCCGCGACTACGATATTCTCGAAAAGGAAAATCAAACGATGATATCTCGGATGGATCGTGAGTAAAAGCTTGCCATTACGGAATAATTTGTTTCCGCGTAGCGGAGCGGAGAGGTATGGACATCGAATCCTCGATATCGCCTCCTGGATTTATCGCGAATGCTTCAGGGAGGAGATAAAGGCGCAGCCATCGATCGGCCGCGTGAGTTGTGCCGTTTGAGAAGCGCCAAGTGCGGGGAAGAAGGATTGGTATTGAGTCTCGCGGCATCGGCGATTATCGGGACAAACCAGTTGGTCGGGATATACCGCGGCCGCGTCGCCGTAAAAGCGCGCGAAAACACGCAGAAGGAGAAACTGGCGCGGGAAATGGTGGCAATTTCCATGACCTCGATCGATCACGGCTGAGCGATTCGAACGAAGAAGAGGAAGGGAAAAACCCAACAACGAGCCGCCGTCGCACACGCATCATCCCGATTCTTCATCCTTTGCCGGCCGCGTGTGTTCTTGCGGTTTTTTTTCCTTTGCCCCGCCGCCAGGGCGTAATTAGAGGAGAGAGAGAGAGACTTTTAAAGGCCGCTCCGAGCTCAGCAATAGCTGCCGTGTGCCGAGAGGGACGTCGTTGCTTTTTCTCACCTCTCAACCCTATTTATATATATATATATATATGCTGCACTCGAGCCAAAGTTTATACCCCAATGGCTCGAACTATCTTTTTTGCCTCTCGCTATTTTTACAGCGCGCGCGACGCGACGCGGAAGGTTGGACACTTTTTCAAACGCCTCGTGGCAAATTCCTTACTATACGCGATGCCAATACACGGAGAGAAAGTTTATGGTGAAAATTACAATGGTCAGTGATAGGCAGTAATTACATACACTTTTTTTTCTAAAAATTTGTATCTTAATTACATGAATTCACATACTTGAATTGACATTCAAATATTTGAAAATACAGATGTTTCATTTTATGTACAAGTATTTGGTAATTTGTATTCAATGAATTGAATACTAAATTGACCCATCACTGTCTGTAGTGAATAGCAACATAATTTAAGACTGTTGAAACCCTGATTTCATCATACCCGTCGAATCGTTCAATTGATTGGACTTTGAGTAGAACAAATCATTAAATCATCATGATTTCACTCAACTTACGGAAGCTCAACTATATACCTTATGAATGCGCGTTGAGTCCTTCTGTACACAACAAGAACTGTATATAGGTGTAACGTTGCATAAAGGTTCGATTTCTAGCCATGTAAACTTGCGAGGTCAAACTCTGTAAAGTAGATGCAATCATTTTTTCAAAGGTAATATGTAGTATGAATAGAAGTAAATCGATAGAATCTACCGACTCAGTTACTTAAAGCAATAACGAAAATAAAAAGAAGCTCAAGTGAAAATAACTGGAGTGTAAAACCCTGCCTAGTAGTATATCTTTTCTTGTAAATTTCACTCAAAAATTTCTCTCCGTATAAAAACCGTGTCATACGCGTTATCGATTGGCCGTCAACTATTCGAGCAAATTATTCGAGCTTCCAATCAACTTTTCGTCCGCGGGTACTAGTCGAATTGTACAATTTTCCGGATGCATCACACGACTATGCGGAGACTTAACGAATCTCAATGGAGCAAAAGTTCATTTAAATTTTAATTGCTATTCGGCCAAAGTGACAGACACTCGAGAGATTGGAATTGAAAAAATTCGAGAGGTTTGTCGTGAGATTCATGCAATAGTCCCAATCAATAGAATAATTCCAAAGTTGACAATGGTTGGAGCATTCGAGTGACAATGTATAGGTGTATATATGTTGACGGGTTGCTTTTAACGCAGTTGTAGTGTGTTTGCATTGCGATTTCTTCTTTCAAATACAGAAAGAAATGCTTCCAGAGCGAGTCGAAAGCTTTTAAAACGGTGCATCTGAAATTCACAAGCTCCTTTCTCAAGCCCGAAACCAATACTCGAATGTGACTCGGTGTTCCTCGATTTTTTTGCCAACACTCGCTCGGATAATCGTTCCTCCGAGTTCCAATGAATCGAACACGATCATTTTCCATGTACGAGTCGTCTCTTTTTGCGAAATCGCGCAGCTCGAACGAGAATTGTGCAATGGTTCGTACGTCATCTTAGCGACTGCGGCGTTCTTCTCTTCGACGGCTTCCCATTGTCGGGGAGAAAATGATTACGAAAAAGCAATCATCATTTGTTGTCTTGTATCCAGCATCTTCGTATCACCGAGGATACACACGTTTTTATATACGCAAGCTCGAAGCGAGACTTTCTCGTTATCGATAGCGCGTGATTCATCGGCGCGTCACCCGAGTAGTACGGTATAATACAGTTTTCGATACAAGTGGGCAAAACCCACGGAACAATGTACTTTCACGGCCTCAGAGGTTTTTTTTCCTCTCGCGCCACAAGGAACGGCTTATTAGAGCCGCGCGCAAGGAGAGAAAGTCGCGAAGCGCACCGAGATATTAATGATTTTTCGTGTAATTACGCTCGGTTAGCACTTTTACAACCCTTCATTATCGTCCATTCATTATCACGATGCCGCGCGTTCTCATCTAACGTTGGATGTGCGCCTTCAAAAGATCGAATGTCCTTTAGAGGGAATTGAATTATCATTGAAAAACACTTTATTCATTGATTGTTGAAATGTGAAATGTGGAAATCACTTGCATCGTCACTGATAATTCAATCCTGAAAACTAATCAATATATCAATTAGGAGAAACTTGAATGGCAATCAATTAGTTGGTATCGTTGCGTCTTCTGAAATTGTTTTTTCACCTTGTTTATGTGGATACGCAATTTTTGGAAATTGATTCGTTGCTCAACAGCGCTGGCAATGTTTCGCGCTTCATGCACACAGTTGGATAACGTTATTGACGTTAGAAAATATCTCAGAAGATACTCTCATAATAATAAAAGCACGCTCATTGGATAAATTTTTCAGATAAATAGAAATCAACTAATTACGTTGTTACGTAGTCTGTTTGAGGTGAATTCGAAATCAGCGAGATTGAGCCAATTCCCGCAACAAAAAATTCACTACGAGGATAAAATATATCATCGAGAAAGAAAAGTGAAATTTACCCATTCTTTTTATCTTCTATGAAGCGCACACGAATATTTTTACTGTCGAATCAAGTGAATTTCTAAGGATTGCAGTGAGTAACGACTAGCGAAACAACAGAGACAGTAAAGCAGCGCCGGGGAGCTAAGTCAATTATTAAATTGCATCAGCAGAATTGGCCGACGGAACACAAACAATCCGAGGCGCAATCCTTGTGAAAATCGGGTAGCTAATGGCGAAGGCAACCGTTTCCATAATCACCACCAGTTGAGAAACGCCGATAACACGGCGAAAGATGAATGGCCTTTCAAATTTAAATGACGCCGTTATATAACAAGGCATAACCACGAGACCTGAGCATAGCAGATTCGAGTGGATAATCAGTGCGTTATGGAAAAAAAAAACATATTTATCTCCGTGTTCCAAGGAAATATAAAGTATTCTTATAAAATCAATCACGCTTCGCCGTAAATTATCTACACTAGAGGTTTGAATTGATTGAACGACTCTTGAAACGAATCATCCTATCAATTTGTTTCATAAAATTCAGTCGTAATCTCAAGATGCCGTAACATTGTACTGACGATGATTCGATAGCAGCTGCACTCGTTGTTTTCGTCATTTGAGGTTCTTCGACAATAAAACAATGTGATTAATAATGTATAGGAGGTAAAAAATTGCTCGAAATTGTATAAATCGACAAGAAGCAAAAACTAATGTACTCGAGATTTATTCGAAAATCGGCTGTATATTTTCTCACAACTGTTTCCGATGTCTATTTAACGATGAGAATTCCGACTTCTTACCAATGGAAAGAAATTAAGGAAAAATGATTGCGATTGTGATTTAGTAAAGAATATATATTCTGCTTCCAGATGTAAATCGAACGAAGAAAAATTCCCGAATCATATTTTGCCGCTCCGGATATATCCAGCTGTATATCGCGATTGACAGTCAGCATGAAAAATTCACAGTCTCAACGTCTTTGTGACGGAAGCATTGACAATCACGTCGGTCAGAGTTATTTTCACGCTGCACTCTCGAAATATTCCGGATTGTTCTCTCGAGCCATCCGGAGTATTCTCCGATGTCATCCGAATAACTCGGCTGAATTTCCACCCAACTGTGGGGCAACAGTCATCTAATTGAAATTTTCACTCGTATACGCTCGCACTTCGATGAATCGAGCAAATATTTACTCGTATATATTATCAGAGCTACACGGCTCGGTTTGGTTCGGAGCCGCTTAATTGATTCGACAACTCGTCCGCATGATTAAACCGTCTCACCTTCGGTTGACACTCTTTATTATGGAGAGTCTACATGAGGATAAATCGGGAACGGGTCGCGATAATGACGCAACGGTGCACCGGCGACGCGTGCGATACTCAAATCCGTTTATCGATTTGTCCGCGTGGTGAAAAATTCAAATTTCAGCTCGTGCCACACGCTTTCCTTGGGCTCGATTTAAACGTCTCATTACGATTGTAAAGTGAAGGAGGCGCGCACTTGTGCAAAATTTCCTACACGAGTAGTACTTTCAATTTTAAATCCGATTTGCTTGTTCAAGTGGAGTTGGCTCCGATGGAGGTTTACTGGAAACATCATTTCCATTGCACAAACTGAATAAACAACCAGAAAGTGAATGAATGAATAGGAATAAGCTTTGTAGTAGACTATCGAATCCTTGTTTGGATATACTCACGGACGAATTAAAATTGTACACCGTTCCCTAGTTGTGTCGGGGAAATTCGCAGTGATTTTTTGAGAAACCGATATGATTATTCATGATTATCGTGATGTCCGCATAAGATAAAAACGAATAAGTTTGAATATATTGACGATAATGATTATTAGAATTGGTCTGGAAAAGTTTTCTGTATTAGTACATTGTCCCCAATGACCCATTGTCCCGACATGTCGCCCAAGTATGCTATTGGCAACTATACTGTGCGAGTTGCTCATACTATTTTTCATCACGGGCATAAAAAATGATGTATCGCGTGGTAGTTTCGTGAATGCAAAATGGGTGATTGTGCACTCCGTTGTGATAGTGTCATTTTGTCACGTTCTCGCGTCATTTCATGATGCTCTAGCGTTACAAAATGACACTATGGCAACGGAGTACACAATCGCTCATTTTGCATCCCCGAAACTGCTACGCAATATGTCATTTTTCGAGCACCCGTGATGAAAAAAATATAATGCTCCGGATACGCGGCTAATTTTTATATAATCGGCCACTTCTTTCAAATTTATTCGAGTTTGGAATTTTTCAATCACAGTTAAGACACAAGTTCGCGTTCTCGGTCCTCATTTATTTTTATTTTAAAAAGAAAACAGAAACTCCGGTTCTTGAGAGTGGATGAAAAAGTTACTGCATCGCGAAGTAATAAAACCACGAGAAACGTAAATAGTAATGATAAAAATGGCAAATATTTGATATCTCAGCATATCAACGTAGACGTTGATAAGGATCAATATTTCGATCCAACAGTAAACAAATTAATACTCTAGGTGTATTTACAATTAATTTCTTGCATTAATTGTAGCAGTAAATATGTAACGACTTCAAGGTCTGCACAGAAAGATCTGTAATAACAAAAAAATAGCATGCACTAGAGTAAGGATTTTAATTAAAATCTGATCGTGAATACTTTCATTGCTAGAACTGTTTCACGGAAGTAGAAAGCCCAACGAGCAAATTTCAATTTTCGTCGAACCTGCTTGAGCACCTTGTGTCATCTCGCGTGGGTCACTCGAGTGGATGGCTATAATGGCTAAATGGCATTTTTCCATTTTGCCAGGACTTCAAGACAAAAAGTGTCCTCTCGTGCATTTCAATATTGTTAAGTTTCTGATTTTTTTTTCATTGCAGATTCCTCCCGGGGAGAAGGTCGGCTCGGAGAAGACGAACTGCAGCAGGCCGGCGCCGTGGCGGGACGTGAAGGTAGGCCGCATGTACAAGAGCCAGCACAAGCTGCTGTACCCGGTCAACGTGGGGAGGAACGTGGCGCGCGAGTCGGCCCCCACCAAGTACCTACTCGCCAGCGACATCGAGCTCTACCCGAGCCCCGAGCTGCCCGCCAAGTTCCTCGAGATGATCCGACGCCGCGACGAACAGCCTGCCCTCGGCAGGCCCAACCCCAGGGTCTTCGTCCTCTCGATCTTCGAGGTCGATGAGAAGAGCAAGCCCCCAGCCAACAAGACCGCCCTCGTACGTGCACCCCTTATTGATAAATTAACTTAAAGAATGAGAATATACGTTTTGTAGTTCTATAATTCTACTTTCGAAATCCGCTTGGAAACTCAAAATCGGACCATCCATTTAGTCAAGGAGCCATGCTGCAAAATTTTGTATGAAGAAATTGAATTGTGCCAAAACTAATGGTTCGACAGAGCCAAGTTTGTCCGAGCATAAAGTACATGTAACTACTTTTATGCAAAAAGCCAGTCCTACGACTTGAGAATTGAATTTTTGAAAAATACGCTAAATTTACCGGTTTTTCTTGAACGAACGAATTTCATTGAAGCTAGGGGTGGTTTTGGGTCGCTCAACTCGAATGCATTATCGAAATTTGTGTTCAACGACCCAAAAAATCCGAATTTGCCAAAGCCTCGTTTCGCGCGTCAACCTGCCAATCATAAACGACACATTTATTCGCTACTCGATAACGCATGCGCCTGCTTTTAGCTAAAATTTCAATCAGAGACAATCCGACGATGAGTATATATTTCTATGAGAGGCAGATGAAAACTTGAGCTGGGCTTACAGATGCAGATGCTGAAGGTGGGCACGGCGATTCCGTTCCACAAGAAGCTGTGCGCCGGCTGTCACAACGTGCCGCGGAGCAAGGAGTGGCAGGATGCCCCGGAGACTGTGGGTCTGCACGTGTTCCACATCGGCAAGCGCATCGGCAGCTTTATACACTGGGAGCCGATCTATATAGGCACCAACGACGACCCACTGTACGACGAGCGCCTCAGTTGGGAGGGCAAGAGCGACAAGATGACCCAGGTACGCCGCGCGTCCAATCGCGCTAATCAATCGCCGCAATACTCACTCGTTTAGCTCGCACTGCCCTCCGTAATTATTGTCCTACAATACAGAGTGTACAACTAACGTTTGCATTCGTTTTTCAACTAACGTTTGTATTCGGATACGATATTTTCTTTTGCTCTCTTCAAATCGAATTCAAACTGTTTTTCGATCAATGGCACAGAGAAGGGAATTCTAATCAGATAGTATGGACTTTCTCACATTTCTAATTTTCTAAAAACAAGAAAGGATGAACGCGTTCGTCTTTACTCTGACAATGGATGAACTACTGGAAATCGTCCAATTACTGGGGAGAAACGAAAATACCAAGTACGTTATGGGCATCTTCTAAAATGTCTCGCAAACAGTTTCTTGCTATTACAAAAGCCTCCTAATTGATTGTGATCTATCGCGGATTTTTCGCTCGTTGAAATCGCACCAGAACGAATTAATTCCTTTCATTTTGATTACTCGTCTCCGCCGTCCACTCGCCGAAACACTGATTTTTCAACTTTCCGTTGCAGGGCTACGCACTTTGCGTTTTGGACTACGACTTCATGATCGTAGACAACGCCTTCCTAGTTCACCGTCCCGGTATAAAAGTGTACAGGAAGGACAACTACCGGGACACGCTCACGGCCAAAACCAACATACTGATCAAGAAGATCATCGTTCCGGAGCTCAAAGTACTCTATGGTACGAGGAAAGGCTGCGCCGTGTAGCACACGTGCCAGTCCAAGTGCCAAATGCCTTGAGCCCTTCTCTACCGCAGCGAACACGGACGCTGCTAGGTTTTTCAATGTTCAAAACAGTTCAAGACGCGCGCCCCAAGTGTTTTTCACTTTTCAGCCACTTCACGCGTTGCTGTTAGTCTTTTGGAGCATTTCATGCGATAATGTCGTTTGAATCATGAGTTTATCAGTCGAAACGCGAGGGATGAATAACTAAATGAAATCTTGTAGAGTAGCAACTGTGAGATTTTCCAGAGTATTTCTAATCGCTTATCAAACTCGACGAATCAGATATTAATTAGCTTAGGTAGGCAATTCATCTCGCGTCGTAGATCAGGAAACACGGAATGTCATGAAATTATGTTCCAATTGGTAATTAGAAAATGTGGGTAGAAGGTGCTTATATTATAAAACTCGTGTAAAATCTTTTATTTATTAATTGAAAAATAATGTACTTTGAACTTGATTAACCGTTGCACTTGGAGTGTGCGTGTTTCGCGGCTTACGCTGTCTTATTAGGGCCTCGGGGGTATTGTTATGGGCAAAGAAAAGATATTTTTTTAACACGAGGCAGAGTCATACGTTGATTGCGAATGGGCAAATGCAATGAAATTTTCTGAATGGAAGAGTAGTTTCCTAAAAGAGGAAATGTCGCGATTGACAAAAAGAAGAAATACTACTGCACGATGCCATTTGATTTTCATTTCAATTAATTGGAATGGAAATCGTCGTTAGCTATTACAAAGTATTGTTCAAGACGAACGAAATTTAACACTAGGGATATTCCTTGGCTCTTTATATTTTTAAGTTGTCTCCATACATATATACAAAAGTAAACTCGTCGCATTATATACTACGTAGATTACACTTATATAACTTTATTACTCCTCTAGATGAATTCATTCGATCTTGTTCAGACTAGACGACTTTATGCTAAACATATTTCAATGTTTCAATACTTGCTATCCATGCAAATCGTCGCATCACATTGAAATTGAAACAAATAATATTTATTGACGAATGTTGATGATGATCATTCAAACTTGGATGAGATATTTCTTTCATTTACAAGAAAAGCAGACTTGAGATTAATAATCAACTCTGAATTTTCAAATTATTTTCTTCTGAAGTACATCGGAAGCAATAGACTCCTAAGGTATTATTATCATTTCTCATGAAATACAATTTATCAAAAATTATTCAAATTGAAAAAAAATGTCAACCATCAATAGTAGAGAATGACGAATTGTAAAGAGTTAGTGAAAACGAATGAAGCAAACAAAGAGAAAGGTGATAAATAAGATATAAAAAAGCGCGCATTAAAAATGCGTTTCAGGTTGTATTTAATGAATAACGAGCGTCTGTGACGTGAGGGTAGTTTTAGTGTTATATCATATACCTGAATAAATATTTTTTATACCAACATGTAGCGTAGTATAACATGGAGGGTTAGGAGGATATGCTTGACAGAGCAAAGAATGTTTTAAGAATGTGAGCGGATCGCGCAAAATAGTCGACTGGAATCGCATGGGAAGAATGATCGCCCATTCGTTCTTTGATGTTATTATTTTTCCATAATGAAATCGATTTCGTGTATCAATATGAACGTGTTATCATAATTTGTTAAGTTATCATATAGTTCTAAAACTAATTCATGGATGGCAACAGTGATTATTTCATCAGATCCAATGTTGTTTTACTAAAGCGTATCCTGTACATTTCGTTCAAGATGCCCATCGTGAATGTTCAACTTGATAGCATTGCGAGTTCCTAGCACATTTCCTTGTCTATTATTTTTACAATAGGCTGTGCAATTTTTCGCGATAGCTACATGAATTCAAACAATTGTAAAACACGACTATCATGTAGATAAAAATAAATCCGATCACACGTAAACTACGTTTCTCATATGTAAATACTTTGTGCCTTAAAAGAGAACAATTTCCAGCTTTTGAAAAGTTTCGCAAGTCGTTAAAGTATATCAGACTAATCCATTTATTTTTTGTTGTGCATTACATACGTTCATACATACTATCTGTACAACCGGGATGTTCAGCAACAGTCTTCTTTCATCAGATGTATAGAACTTATGAAACAATGCTTACAATTGAATTTGGAAAATACAATTTTATTAATCGATGAAGTTCTGTTACATATGGTTCTGTTTGGTAAAAGAGTGGGAAGCATTTGGAGATTGTTAAATGTTAGAATTTCCTTTTGATGCATCAGTTTCGGCTCTTTGTTTCACAGCTTCTTACATTATTACGTGTATTTTAATCAACATTTCTTGTGGCAATATTTGCGATGCAGATTTTTGTTGGAAGAAAAGTTTATTTCCAGTTATCGTTTCACCAATTTTAAAGCACGTATCAGTTGACCTCATTTTATGGAATTTACAAGGAAATTTATGTATTATTACAAATCATGTATTTTTAAATATAAGAAACAACTCGATCTGAGAGATCAGAATATGCATTTATGAAAGTATATTTCAAAGTTTTTCCCTTAGAGCATTATTAGTTTTATAAAATAATCAACTTGTACAAATATACATATGCATTATTAATCTCGAAACTCCATGCTAAAAGAGGTAACGAACACGAATACTTATTTTAATCATTCGAAATTTCAATCTCAAGGTTTAAGATTATAATTAAACTATGGATTTAAAATAATTATCCAATTATCCAAAACTTGTAAAATTAATTTACAATAGTGATTTCAATTCATGAAAATGTATTTTTATAGATTGTTTCGATTACAAATCCTATCGATTATATTAAGACATCTTTCATCTTTTACTGTTTATTGTACGATAGAATTAATATTTAGAATTAGTATACAGGAAACTTGTCGTTGGAGGCGCTGACGCGCCCTCTGATAGTTTATCTTTTCCTTTACTTATGTTTTATTAGTAATCCCAAATGCCATCACAGCTTCGATGTAGATTTCTCAGAAAATTCACAAAATTTATCTCCAGAATTATCGTTTGATCTCCGAACTTACAAAATCTTGGTAGATATGAGTACGTAATTTAAACAGTTCAACTAATCAGATTATAAGGAAATCTCTTTACCAAAGTAGTCACGGAGTTTGAAGTTACGTTTCAATGCGGTATTGAGAAGACTATCAAGCTGCAATGAGTCGGTCACGTGTTTCGTGTGAGAATGTATTTGTCACTAATTACTGAATCTCGAACACGTTCACATTTTGTAACGTGCATGAACATTTTCAAATGGGTTTTAAATCTAAGATTTTGATTTGTCTATGACATGGACGAATTAAATGAACTTGATATTCTAAGATGAGTTGCATCTTGACTGTTTTCTTTCTTTTGTATAATATATATATATGCTTACCTGTAAGTTCTGTACATGTGTATTGACTGACCAGTATATACGAAGAAGAAAAAAAACTGAACAGAGTGTAATGGGATGTAAAATTTATTGTGTAAGACGGAATCACTGAGCGTTGTGGTAGACTTAATTTTTTATTGTATACGTGCTCTTATCGATGTGCCACACACGAGAGACCCGTCGACACGACTAAAATAAACCCCCGTATACGCATACACTTGTATAAATGTATGATGACTCTAGAGGATAAAGATTAAAACATGATTTCATCGTTTATTTAGACTCTAAGATTTATTCTTCCAGTGTCAGTTTTATTCTATATTTTTCACCCATCTTAAGAAATCTGGTAACACAAGAAGGTTGGTTTGAAAAATTCCCAAGAGCTATTAATTAAATTCTAATTGAGTCGAAATTATTGAAAGTACTCAATATATTTCTAGCATATTATCTTGAATTTGCCTAGATACTCGACGTCCGTAAGATTGATCGTACGTCGTCAAAAATTAATGAACCGTAGGGGCGATTTCTTTTCTTATCAATTGAAACTTTTGATAATTTTGCCGCTTATCCACGTTTAATAGCTTGCTAAAATTGAATTAGATCTAGCACAAGAGAAATTGGCTATCTTAAAATGTTATGAACGATTTAATCTAATTGATTCGTGCAATAATTATACAAGAGATTAGTTTCATTATTTTTCCCATTCATATAAACTGTTATCGTTATCACTTCAAGTGTTATCACAATTCTTCAAGATTAATGTTCAAGAATGATGTCGTGAAATGTGCGTTGAAAGGAAAGCTCTTTGATGAAAACGATGAAACTTAGATGATCAATTTGATTACCGAAAGGACGGGACGAATGGGGACATGGGACGAATCAGATGAAGCACATAGATTGAAAAAAATATAAAGATTATCAAAGCATTTCAGTGTGCCTTTTTCTCATTCCAATCCAAGCGGTTATCTCGGTACTAGTGTTGCCAGAATGGTAGCTCACGGCTAATGCAAGCCCAGTTATGCCTTCTGAATATTTTTCACACTGTTCTGAAATTCATGCCGTGACTGGGACACATTGGCAGACGATCCATTTGGAATCTCAAATTGTATGCATCGACTGCTCGACACTTGTTCGTATGAGTGTTACGTACTAATAATTTTTCCCCCGTCGTGTGTTGTCTGTAACCGGCACGCGACTCGTGCATTTGTAATATTATCTCGCGTGCTGCACCGGTCGTTCCCCGCGGGCATCGCTTTGCGAAAAAGAATCGTTACCCACTAAAATTATTCGACCGCACGTGAATCGCTTCGAAGTTCGATTCGTTGTGAAAACATGATTCGCACTGGGGAGGATACGGGCAATTCGTTGCAGCAACGATTTGCCAGCTTTATATGCAATGAACAATCGACACGTGTGTCAAGACGAAAGTTGGATTTATATTGAGGAATGATTTTCCAAGCAGAGGAAGGAAATGGGTCAGACTTGGTCGATCACGTCCATAACACGGCGGGGCCTGACGGGCCATCGTTGGGCGTTGCGCATTTCGCGGGAAACGCTTGATTGGAGTTGAGTATAAGGTCGGCCGAGCCTTTTCGCTCCTCCCTCGCCTTCAGCGTGTCGATGTTCGACTGCAGACTGGGGTTCATCGCGAGCTTCAACCTCTGAAGCCTGACGCCGACGTGGTCTCGATTTCCCGGCAGCGAACAACCTCCCAGATGTCCGCTCGAGTTCGCCAACGGTAGCCCACGGATCCCGCCATCCAACGCCTGCGCACCCAACAGCACCACATTATTCATTGCTCGATGGGGTATTTTTCAACTTATCATCCCACCTACTACCGTCACATCGAGCGAACGTGTGCTATTTTTGCGGCATTTTTCGCCTCTTCAATTGGGACCCGTCAAATCGCACGTACGAAGCTTCGGGCAAAAAAAAAGGAAGAGAATTCGGGCTTCTTATAGAGTGGAAATACGAGGTGGAAGAATCGTTCTTCTTTGGATTATATCGTCCGGCACAAAAAAGTGAATTCAAATATAAATTTACTTTTCCGAATGAAACGGGGGAGAGTGAAATGCGAAGGGACACGGTTGATTTTTCGTTGTTGCGTTTGCATTTGCATCTAATCTCATTCATTTCCGATTCGTGGGGGCGCTTTGGAGGCAATACCGATTTCTCACTGTCCGTCCCGACGCGGCCCGCCATCGACCCAGGATCACAGGACCTGTTGGCGACCTCCTGCTCCGCCTCGTCATTGCCGCATTGCTCGGTTGCCGTTTG
>CM037084.1:61841282-61859451 GCA_020882725.1 Aphelinus certus
CTCGTGATTTTCTATATCGAATTAAAAAAAAAATCATCCTTCTACGATGGATAGATTCAGAGATATCAAAAATTTTTCCGAGCGAGTCCAATTTGAAGTCGATATTCACCGACTCGCGAGGCTGCCGCGCGCTCCCCCCTCTCCCCGCCCGGCCGGCGAGTCGGCTGAGAGAGCCGATTCCGGGCGTTTTCGGACTGTTTCATGAATATTTTTTACATACATTCTCACCATAAGACACATTTCATCGAATGTACCATAATACGGTACATATTACAGAAGCCAACAATATTTTTTTTATCGCTGTAGCTGCAATAATTTCGACGTAAGCAACCGATATGTTTATAACAATATAACTCCGGTTCTACCGGGCCGATCTCAACAAATAAAAGCTTAAAATGAGCGGCTATTTATATAAATTTCATATCTTTTTTCAGTTTTCAAAAAGACTTAAAACTGGGGAAGATATTCAATTTATTTATAAGGTAAAATTTGGCCGGTTTTAAAAAAAAAATCATAAAGTTGTAAAAATATGTGAAATGGTAGAAATAACTCTGCCAATTGAAAGATCAACTTAGAAAGAATGTTAAAAAAAATTGGCGACCGATTTCAGGCCGGATTCTGGACGTGACCACGTTAAAAGTTTTTGCAAAAATATTAGTTAACAAATGGATTGCACAAAAACTAACTATCCGATTCAAATGAAATTTTGAATGGATATTTGTATCATGATGAAGTACCCAAATCTTAATCGGCGAGCATTTCAGTCAATTTTATTTACCTATAAAGAAATGTTAAAATTTTGTTGTTTTTTTAATGTTATTTAAGCTATAACACATTGTAAAAATATATTTTTTGATTTGAAACCAATGCTATCTTGTGCCAAATTTTGTCAGAAACAAAATTTTTCCCATAAAATATCTTCCTAAACCTCATAGTTTTTGAGTTATTCGCGATAATATGAAAAGAAATGCATATTTTTGCACTAAATTGTTAATAACTCACGACGCACAAGTTTTTCAGCGTGCGGGAGTGAACATGTCTTTCTTGATACTCTTCTGAAGCGAGTTCAATTGTTTTTTTGCACCCCGCTCGCAACATCCACGCAACTTCCTAATACTACTCAGCTAAATGCGAGAGTCCGCGAGTTTCAGGCGCACGCGCAGCTTTCGAGGTTCCCGATTTACCGACCGAGCTGGAACGCGAGGAACGGCAAATCCCATATTCTCCCCTCCGGTCACCTCGTCTGATCGTCTGACCCCCTTCTCGGTCTCCCTTCTCCTTTCGCACAGTGCTCGTCATCGGGACTCGGGTATCCGCTGTCCTTCTCTAGCCCGTTGCACGGGTATACCGGAAACTTTCACGGCGCAGCTTCAAGTCATGTGTATACGAAAAATCCTCTTCGTAAAAAGTACCCCGAAATTATTCTTGGTTTCGTTCTCTCAGCAAACGCTGCGAAACTCTCCTCCTTGGAGTGTGATCGCCTGTCAATCTCACTTTTCTCCTGCGCCATTCAAAATTGAACTGCTGTCGTGATAAATATTGACCTTTCCACTTTTGGCCACTGCACGCTCTGTCGCTGCAGTTTGAATAGTGATTAAATTAAGTTTGAATATTGTGGAGCGACACCCGTTGGTCCGAAAAATAATTACGGGATATTTCGAACTTGTCAAACTGCTCGTTACCAATTATGGATATGTAATGTCGACTTGACGTTCGATCGATAACAACTCTCTTAGATTTATTGACGACTATGGTAATATTTTTTTTCTTTTTTTTTTTTCTTTGAAAAGCTATCATCACCGGGGTATGTGCCGGAACAGTAAAATTAGTTGCACAATTTCGTGCAATGATATATATAGTCATGACGGAGATCCATCAAGATAATTTAGAAACGGCCGATGTTTACGTGGGTCTCTCCTGTAGCTTATTTCTCCAGGGATGAATCTAGATTTGAAAAAATTGAGAATGTCTTTCTTATTGGCTGAGGACATGAAGTTGAAAGGCTAGTCGATGTGGAAAATTCCCAGCTCTCGGCAGATGTCGTGTTGCTTCGTGTGTGCTATCCATATGGAACGAGAGGGCGGCGTTGAAGTGGAGGGACGAAACGCGGATGTAATGTCGTTTCTCCAATTCAGGGCTTGAGGTTAACATCACAATCGTTACTCTGATGACTTAATCTATAGTTTGCTTGTTTGTTGTTATGAATTACAAACTTGAATTCAGTGATCCATCTATTTGAATTTAGATTTATTTAGCCTGATTTTCTAATAATTCATTGTTATGTATAAATATTATATTCTGTCGAAACGGATGAATGTTGAACATAGCCACTATAAGATTAACTTTACAGTTACACTATAGACGATAAAATTACTTGGAATATATCTTTTGAAACTTTTGAAAAATGAACCAGAACCGATTAAGACCACGGAACCATACTAATTGAGGTATTTGGAAAAACAGCATTATTCGAGTGGGAACGGCGGTGCAAGAGAAAATACTGACGCAGTGTTGGCGAATGACGTGGCAGACACATTGGATTTCCGGTCGGCATTTGAGTTAGAGCATGAATGAAAATAACGTTCAATCAATTTAGTCAAGAAACTGCTTGGGATGCCTATTCCATTGAAATATGGTTAAATATTGCTAAATATTATGCATTAGAGATGTTTTTAGACTCCATATTATTTTCTGACAAAAAACTCTTGAATGTTAGATTGTCGGAGGATACATAGATGTCGCCAGTTACTTGATTGAAGAATATAGTCTATCGAATCATGAACGTGTATCATTTTTGACTGATTATGAATTATGAATTGTAGTGAAGTTTCTGACAATGAGTGAATTCGACAATTGACTGGATTAATTAACTCCTATTTTCTCAAACATGCATTATTTTTGAGGTCGGTCGAAAAGTATCACATGTTTTTTTTTACATTCAATTTGATTATGATATTCGATCCATTTGTCGTATGCAGGTATGCCATTAACTTGAGATTAAAACTCATTTGACTCCAATTTTAAGAGTGACCACTAGAATTTTTTGTCATATAAGTATTCTATGTATACAGCTCAGAGAATCATTGAAACAAGAACAAATTTAACATTGCTTTTCGTTCAAGCCCGGCTAGCTCAGTCGGTAGAGCATGAGACTCTTAATCTCAGGGTCGTGGGTTCGAGCCCCACGTTGGGCGTAATTTTTTTTTACTAAGGTACGCATGTCATAAAGTTATATTTGGACATGATTGCCGAATAATTTATTTTTAATCCACTAACGCGCAGAAAAAAACATTTTTGGTGCATTTCGAGCTACACTGTCCAGTCTTAAATGTAAAAATATTCCGACCAAATCCATATATCTTACTATTTTTGGATATGCTATTTCAATTGGCATAGGCCATACATATATAAAAAATATGGTGCAATCGAATTAAAAAAAAAAATACAAAAAAAATTGCGATTTATTTGTCTTTTAATCAAACCGAATTATTAGGGTTTAGTCCAATATTTGAACGAAATAGTTGGGATTTACAGATAAATGTTTAGGAGAGAATGAGTAGGAGCTCTACTGATAAGAATTACGGGGTTGGTCGAAATATTTTTGCGTTTTTGATTTGTCAGTGAAACTCGAAAATTGACTGAAAATTAACTATCGAAACTATCAAAACTCACTTCGACTATATGGAAAATCAACCTCATTCCCATACACTGTTATTCAACTTTCAGTTTAAAGAGAGTAACGTAAAGACAAGCAGAGCTAAACGAGACCGCAAAAACGACTCACTAACAGTTAAAAAAAAATGGAAACGAAAACAAGGCTAAACCCTCTCCCTCCCCCCTAGACTTGATTCCAGAGTATAGTATATCAACGATAAATCATCAGGCACAGGTACAACCATCCCAAACTACCGGTAATTCAAAACCCGACTGAACCAACTGGACCCGAATGAAAAAAACATCACCGCATAAAACGACCAACATCGACGATAACTTTGGTCATACACAATAAAAGAGAGAAATACTATGAGCATGTCTAAAAAAATATAGAGAAGCGGACTCTAACTTTAATCCGTTTCAGCCCAGAATGCCACTCGAAGCATGTCGCTCTTCGGTACCTCAGAACTTTTCTTATTCGCAACAGAAAAGATTTTCAAGGACATATTTCGAAAGGTAAAGACTTGCCCTTTCAGATGGTGTCAATCAAATTTCTTTAAAATATTGTTAAATATGCAAAAATAGAGTATTTTTACAAAAAAAAAACACGATTTCCTCGAAACAGCTTTTTTTTTAAAATCAAATTTTCAAGGGGTTTTGGGTCTACCATGGACCTGGAACCTAAGTAACCTGTGGAGTAAATGTCTAAGCTTAAAGGATACATTGTTTAAATATCGATTTTTCTCCTCTGTGCATCCAAAATGGCACCTCAACTGCAAAATTTTCGGAAAAAACTTCAAGGCCTGTTTATTCGAAGATGACGCACTTTTCGAAATATTGCCAAAGATGAATAGTTCTTCAAATCACTCAAAGAATACGAGAGAATTTTTTCCGGTTTTTTTTTTGAGCGTTTTTTTTTTAATTTCGCACTTGTCGATTTTTGCAAAATTCAAAAAATCTCTCAAAAATTCCAGCGCATTCTTTGATTGTGATTTCACAAACTTTTTATTCCTGATAATTTTTCCCTCCTCAGACGCCGAAATAAATGAGGTAAAGACAGGTAGAATTAAAAATTATATACGTAATTGGGAAAAAATAACTAAAGATGAATTTATTTTGAGTTGTGTCAAAGGCTATAAAATTCAATTCAAAAAAAAAATATGCCAAAATAAGCTACCCATAGTTAAGTTTGACTCTAAGTTAGAAAGGCATAAATATAAAATTGCAATTCAAGACCTTTATAATAAAGGAGTGGTTGAAAAAAGTCAAATAGATGAAAAGCAATTTTTATCCTCGTACTTTCTTGAACCAAAGAAAGACGGTTCTTATCGTTTCATTTTGAACCTAAAAAATTTGAATCAGTACATTGCAATAGAACACTTTAAAATGGAAAGCATAAAGACAGCGGTTCAACTGATCTTTTCGAATGACTTGATGTGTAACATAGACATCGAAGACGCTTATTACTCTGTACCAATTCACAAGAAAAGTAGAAAGTACTTACGTTTTGAGTTTGAAGACCAAATATATGAGTTTACATGTTTTCCAAATGGATTATCAGTATGTCCGCGTATTTTCACAAAGATTATGAAAGTGGTTATTAATTTCTTGAGGAAAAGAGGCTTATTATCTGTTGTTTATCTGGATGACATTTTATGCATAGGAAAAAATTTCAAATCATGCCAATACAATGCCACTGAGACTATTAAATTACTTACAAGTCTCAGTTTTCTTATAAAATGGAAGAAAAGTATGCTGAAGCCAAGTACAACTTGTAAATTTTTAGGTTTTGAAATAGACTCAACTAAATATATAATTGGCTTACCAAAAGAGAAACGTATAGCACTGCGCAATATGGTAGAGAAATCAGAGTATTTGCTAAAATTATTGGTTCTTTAGTGTCAGCATGCCAAGCAGCAGAATATGGATTACTTTACACAAAATTGATGGAACGAGAAAAAACTAGAATACTTAAAACTAACCATGGAGATTTTGAACAAATAATGATGATTCCAAGGGAAATTCATTTAAAGTTGAATTGGTGAAAAAATTCGCTAGAAAAAGTTGTGAATCCAATAAAAATTGGCAAATTTGACATGGAAATATACACAGATTCGTCAGGCTCGGGTTGGGGATCGACAAATGGCATTGATAGTGTTTTTGGATTCTGGACAGAAAAACAGAAAGAATATTCAATTAATTATAGAGAACTGTTGGCAGTAAAATTAGGTTTGAATCAACTGGCACATGGAATAGAAAATTCACAGATTTTATTGAGAATTGATAATACAACTGCAATTTCATATCTGAACAAGATGGGAGGAACTAGATATCCAAAATATCACAAGCTTACAAAAGAGATCTGGCAATGGGCTGAAGGGAAGCACAACTACCTTCAAGCGTCGTATATCCCATCAAAAGAAAATAGTAAAGCTGATTTTTTGTCTAGAATAGATGAAACAGACACTGAATGGGAACTGAATCATACACAGTTTCAAAAAATTATTGAACAGCTTGGATACTATAACATTGGCCTCTTTGCAAACAAATATAATTCAAAATGTGAACAATTTGTTTCTTGGTTGCCAGATGACCAAGCAATATCAGTAGATGCTTTTACTATCAATTGGTCAAACTTAGAACTCTATGCTTTTCCCCCATTCAATTTTATTGCAAAAGTACTCAAAAAGATAAAGTTAGAATCAGCTACGGGAATAGTTATAGTGCCAGACTGGCCTAACCAGCCTTGGTACCCGTTATTTTTAGAATTACTAGTTGACAATTCAATATGGTTGGAACCTTATGATCAATTACTGCTCTCTCCATGTAGAACCAGAAAACATCCAATGGCAAAGAACCCTAGCACTGATTGCAGCAAAAATATCCGGGAGGCATTTAAAAGGACGAACGTACCGGAAGAGTCGATCAACATACTAGTTGCATCGTTATCTAAATCTACACTGAAGCAATACAGCTCCGGTCTCAAAAAATGGACAGAATATTGCCAAGATACAAACAACGATATGTATAATCCGACACGTGAAATTTTGCTGCAATTTCTCACAAGAAGTTTTAATCAAGGTGCTTCCTATGCGACGCTGAATACATACAGGTCTGCAATATATTTATTGTCGAAAGATAAAATTGGAGAGGACAGATTGATATCAAGATTTTTCAAATGTATTTTCAAATCAAGACCAATGAAGTCAAAATATGCCTTTACATGGGATGTAGGAATAGTACTTGAATATCTGAAAAATCTTGAACCTTTAAATTTATTGGAATTAGATAAACTAACAGAGAAAGCTGTGATGTTATTAGCATTAGTGACGGCACATCGATCACAGACAATTGCCTCAATAAAATTAACAAACATCAGTACAAATGAAAAAGGATTAGTAATAAGAATTACAGATACAATAAAAACGTTTGGACCTGGGCGATATCAGCCACTATTACTCTTGCCAAAGTATGACAAAGATCCTAACATATGTGCCTATACTGTGATTCTAGAATATATAAAGATTACGAGAGAAATTAGGGGTAATGAGGATAATTTATTCATTTCAACGAAAAAATCGCACAAAGCTGTAGGATCTCAAACCATCAGTTGATGGGTGAAAGCTGTTTCACAAAAAAGCGGAGTAGATACCTCGATCTTCACTGCGCATTTAGTCAGACACGCAGCAACATCTACAGCCTCCTTAAAAGGAATAGACTTGAATGTAATAAGAAGGACGGCTGGATGGACCAATAATTCGGAAACGTTTGCTAGATTCTACAATAGACCCATTTTACCAAGTAATCAAACATTTGCGGTATCTATTCTAGATCAATAAAAAATATGTATGTAACTAAATGTAAGTTAAGAATAATGATTAGAAAACTAGATTAATTAGAAAACAGTGATGTTCGATCGTAATTATATGTAGAGCCTTGTTCGAAGAGATTAGACCCTCCTCTAAAATTGAAAAATTTTCAATATCCCATAACCCTAATAATCAACAATTTTTACTAATGCTCTAAACAAATGAGGAAGGAGAGCGCCGGACCGCAGGACAGGCGGCAGGCGGCGCCACCCTTCAGTTTTATACTTTAAAAAAGCGCTGCAGCCTGGCTGCAATATCCGTCGGGGCCGGGGGGACTACACATAATCTCTTCGAACGAAGCTCTACATATAATTACGATCGAACATCACTAGGTAAGTTCGTTTGATCGTTTAATTCTTGATAATTTTTTGTAAAAATGCAATGTTTTCGAGACAAACCGCGTTGATGATCTAATTAGTATCCTATTATGAAAAAGTTCAAGGCCTGTTTATATAAAGATGACGCACTTTTTCGAAAAATTATCAGGAATAAAAAGTTCTTGAAATCACTCAAAGAATGCGCTGGAATTTTTGAGCGATTTTTTGAATTTTGCAAAAATTGACAAGTGCGAAATTAAAAAAAACGCTCAAAAAATTCTGAAAAAATTCCAACGAATTCTTTGAGTGATTTTAAGAACTTTCCATCTCTGGCAATTTTTCGAAGAGTGCGTCATCTTTGTATAAACAGGCCTTGAAGTTTTTTGCAAAAATTTTGCAGTTGAGATGCCATTTTGGTTGCACAGGGGAGAAAAATCGATATTTAAACAATGCATCCTCTTAGTTTAGACATTTACTCCACAGGTTACTGAGGTTCCAGGTCCATGGCAGACCCAAAACCCCTTGAAAATTTGATTTAAAAAAAAAGCTGTTTGGAGGAAATACTGTATTTTTGCCTATTTAACAATGTTTTAGAGAAATTTGATTGACGCCATCGGAAAGGGTAAGTCTTTACCTTTCGAAATATGTCCTTGAAAAATTTTTCTGTTGCGAATAAGAAAAGTTCTGAGGTACCGAAGAGCGACATGCTTCGAGTGGCATTCTGGGCCGGAACGGGTTAAGCGGTTTATCTCAAACAAAAAAATATATGATGAAGCTAATATCCCACGCATAGACAATTTCATAATTACACTGTGCCAAAATTACTTCGCGGGTTGTAAAAATATCACGGAAAATGATATCATAGCTTCACTAACAAATGTTAATCCGGTTACAAAATATAACCGCACCGGGTACATACCGCCGGAAAACTTCATTATATTGGATCAACAAGGCCTTATACAAGACAGCAACAATATACCAATTATTTACCATTGGTCCAGAAATAAAAATAATAAAAGAATCTCCACCGAAAGTACCAACGCGCCACTCTAGAGCTATATCCCTCTCCGAAATTACAACAACTTCCAAAGACTGAACCCAGCCAAATATTGGTGGATTACCGAGGACAATACACACCTCGACGAAATCCGTAAAAGAGCGAAAATCAAACAGAAGCAACCCCGACAACTAAGGTAACAAGCGCCTGTTGCGATAAATTAAGCCGCACATAAAATCAGTCGATTTTAAATATAAAATAAGAAATATTACCACTGTCCGCCGCGTGCCAAATTTATCATACTGTATACATATATTAGAACATGAGCTAAAATTAAGCTAGACATAAGGATCCCTAGTTATAAGAACACATGTATATTATCCACTAAATAATGTAGTCAAATCTATAGGAGAGTTTTTTATAGAAAACCTAGCCTTAATAGGAATTGTTCTCGCCACTAAATACTCGTCATTGTTAACTGCAAACAATTCTTCGTAAGCTCATAGCTATAGCTATAGTAATATATTACTACACACGTATCTATGTAACATCCCTCAATGCTGAGCGATGAGTAGCCCGCATAAAGCCATTTCGCACCAAATTTATTATTAAAGAGCATATTCTTTTTGTTCTCTTATTGTGAACAGACGTGTTCCACTCATTGTACAAAAGATAAGGTAATAAAATGAATTCTAAAAAAAGAAACAGTATTATTTAAGCAAAGCGCAAGCCTTATCCTAGACGTCTCTCCAAAAATGCATGGGTTACTTGATTACGAATGATGCATTCAGAACTCTCGCTTTACAAAAGAACGTTCAGGATTTAGTCCGTACAAAATATACGTTCAATGTTTTTTCTTATTCCTTTTTTTTGTCATTTTTTGTCCAAGATCTCATTACAATTCAAATCGAAGCTCATTTTTCTCATTCACGTCTCTTATACCAAATGGCGGTTCATCTTCCGCAGGCACCCATATCGAGCCATTTTCACCTTTTTCGATTATCTGCACAACAGCGGATGCAACGTTTTCTGGCCTAGAATAATCCACATTTTAATCACGTTAATAATTTTATTCGAAACGAATCACGATTTGCTCACCTCTGCAAGTGTTGTTGTGCGATAAAACTGGGGACTCCTGCAGAGTCGATGAAATCTAGTAGGTTCTTTTGTAAGTCATCCACATTCAATAGATTTGTGTTTGTAAAATCTGGACATATACACACAAAGCGGATGCCCAGTACTTTATCGTGGCCCTTCATTGACGAAAAAACAATGAAATTAATAAAAACGCAAGTCAGCTGTAATCTCTAACTTGTCAAAAATACCTTCATAGATCTGACAAATGATACAACAGCGTGTTTTGAGGCATTGTACACAGGAGTCACAGGGATATTCTGCAAGCCAGCTGTCGAGCCAATGCACACAACTACACCACCCTTCCTACCTTTATGGATCCCCATGTGTTCGATGGCTACCAGAGTGCATTTAACTACGGCTTTCTGCAATCGAAGAGTACAGTCATTGCTACCCCCTCAGAATTCACATTTGATGTGGATTCGTCAGTTATAGTCATGATAATCCATTACTTACATAATTAAGATCAATATTCAAATCGACATTGTTATCGATCAGCGCCCCAGCATTATTGATAAGTATATCTACGTAGTTTTTTAATTCAATAACTTTTTTGTAAGAAACTGTGAAAATTGAGCCATGTAGAAGATATTTATAATATGAAATTGATTGCTGGTACGATTTTAATGCATACCCTCAAATTCTTCAATATTCGTAACATCACAGGTATAATAGCCAAATTTATCTTCGTTGAACTCTTTTTTCAATATGCTCAAGCTTTTTATTACTTTTTCACTGTCTGAATCAAGCAAATCAAACATTGCTACGTACTGGAAATTTTTTAATAATTCAAGTAAGAATACATTGCAAAATCTTGATTTGTAGTTTATAAATTATTGATCAAACTGAAGTGAATTCAAACCTTTGCCCCATTTCTGAGCAAGTATTGCGTTGTAACGAAACCAATCCCACCTATGCCACCTGTTATTATTATAACTTTATCCTTTAGATTCATTTTGCAGTCAAGTTATTATAGATACACGTAACGAAACACAAGAAAATTCAAGGGTGTTTTCGTTCGATGGTCGAGAAAGACTAAAGATGTATCTTCCTGAACTACCTTTTATAAGTATAAATCTGATGATGATAGGTACATGCAATATCTAGATTCAAAACAATCTTATCTGCGTATGCCTTAGATTAGTAAATATCGTTTTCAACACTGTGTGGGGAAAAGTTGATCTTTAGACGTTGTTTTTCGACACACGTTATGAAAAATACTGTTCGATACAAGATCAAAAGACGATTTCTAGGCTCGTGTGATTAGCAGCCTCGCTTCGCTCGGGCGGCAAACCTCCCACGTGCCTAGAATTCGTCTTTTGGTCTAGTATCGAAATGTATGTACTATACTCTCGTATTGTAATTTGAATGTACTCGAGAGACTTTTGTACAGTGTGTGCGTGAATAATTATCCTATATACACAGCAAATATGATTTCTTAATTTAAGTCAAAAATCTTTCTTAAAATGGGATGGAACGAATTTCAGTATAAAAAAAGTACTGCAATCAAAATTCTTATTTTGTACTTTGATTAAGTACTTTTTGTACTGAATTTCGGTACGACGAAGTACTTTAATTAATAATTCTCATTTCTGTATTTAGATTATTCTTTTATTAGTGTCTCAATCTCAAAAATATGCGGGCGATAACCCTTGCACAAGATAAATAAAAATGTAATTCTCAAATCTATTGTTTATTTTTTTTTACAGGTTCTCGGAATTCGGAGCAACTCGTAAAGTTGTGTAGTTTTAATCCGAATGCTCACAAAAATACTAGTCAAACACTGACCTTTATACAATAGTCAATCAATTTAGGCCCAGAATCGATTTTAGAAATTACTAAGCTTGCTTTCAGTAAATTTGTACTGAATTTTAGAAAAATATCAATTTTGAGTAATAATTAACTGAAACTAAGAAATTTCGGATTTATTGAACTTTTTTTGAGTAAAATAAATTTTCAGTACTGCAACACTTTTAAGTAACCGTTTTTACGGTGTATATGCCGAGAAATGATGATCAAAATAAATGATTTTCCGGATGTAAAATTTTAACATATTTTATTTCATTATAATATATTTTTCCCTCTCTCTTTCCCAAGCATAAAATTAGCAGTGATCGGTTAATATCTCTGGAAAATGAAAACTGTAGAACGAACAAATGCAAACATCACCTGTTCAGTATCAGAAAACTATCTGAAAAATTTTCAGTAAAATTGAGAACCCAAATGTCAAGTGGTGTTCCACGTTAGTCTATTCCACGTTATCCATGCATCTGATTCATCTCAGCTGTGGCCTACATCTTCAGAAAAATAATAAAAAAAATATACTGACTGCAAAGATACTTATCCAATCAGTATACTGACTGTACAGTTCCTTGTTAAATGAAAAATTTGTTATTATATTCTAGAGCATCATTGCGTAATCTATTTTATCGCTTTTCTTATCAATGATCGCTAATTTTATCAAGTATTACATTGGCAATCATAAATATTGATTTAGATTACTGATTAATCATTCATCGCTTCGATTATCTTATTATGATTTTAGTATATGTTGAACTTGAAAAATGTCCTCTCAATGTGAACTTTTTTTATTTTGATTTTCGCATTCGCCGTTAGCTTGGATGTACCTCGCGTTAATCAACGTTATTCCCCATTCCACGCGAAACCGACTACGCCTCGTCGGGTCTCGGCTATTTGGATCGACAGTTCGACGTGAGTTTCCTGGTGATGCGCAACGGTCCTTGCACTTCTTGCCGTGTTGTACATGGATCGGCGAAACCTCGAGCGAACAATGATCAACCGAATTTTCTATCGTAAGGATGTTCTGGCTACAAATGAAAATAGTGAAAAATACTTGAAACTTTGTACATTAGCATATTTTGTGATATAAGAGTTGTACCCAAAATTTGAGAAAGCCTGGTTGGCTGGTTATAAAAAGATATGAGCACTTCGATTTACATGCACTCTTATGGAGTTTCGTGAAATTCGAGTATTTTCATGTTCTAATCTATGTGAAAAGTATGGAAAGAATAGTGAGAATCTGAAGAAATTTTTAAAAACAAGAGAAAACTATCCAATAATTGGATATATGCAAAGATCATATGCCTGGGTTGGTTGTGGAACAAGTTATCAATGGTTTTTCATCTTCCCAGTGAGGGATAAGCCATAACTTGAAGGATAATCAGATTCAAAAGTTTGAGACGTGCTTATAAAAACAAACTCAAATGTGATGTTACGCTGATTAAAATTCTCCATACGACTATGGATACGGTTATTCATATCACATACGAAAACATATGTTGCAGCTCAGCTCTTCAAATACGTTTTACTGACTTACCTAACTTTTGGGCATGACTGTGTAGCCAGAACATCCTTAAGTTCCCGGGTGATGGCGCGGCGTCGCAATTAAGTCATTAATCTCCACGTCACATTATATGAATATGAAGTAAGACAATAAAAATCAATTCAAATATATATATTTTCAATGAGTATTCTTATCCATGAAAACAAATCACTGTTACTCTTTTACAGTAACATTGATACAACCATGAATAATAATATTCATCAGTGAGTGACTCTATTCTTCCTTATGACACATTCATATAATTGAATCTATCAGCAATGAGGAAGATGATGTTGTTTGCCAATAAATTGATTATAATAATCAATTTGATTGGCGATTAAAACAATTGTATAATACAATTGTTTAATTTAACATGTGTATCATACACATGTTCATCAAAAAAACCCAAAAATGATGTTAAAAGTATAATATTTTGTGTGTGTGCCAGTTTAAATGTGTATGTAAAAGTACTATTTGGTTATGTAATGAAAGATAGACTACTAATTTCAATATTATACTACTACGCGTTTCGTCCTAGATCCACCTGATAGGACTCATCAGTAAGGTTTATTCAGGTGGATCCAACCTTATACGCTTAAGGCGTTTACTAAAGCAAGCTATGATACAGATTACTAAGAAAGAGTGATAATAGTTAATATATGATACATTAATTTTCTACATATTACGATATTTTTTCTAGTCAAGATAATATATATAGTATAAAGTTATTTATAGACAAACGTTAAAAATTTTTGTTAGTATTATAACTATATTATATCTACTTAAGTACGTAGAATGCGATGAGCAAAGTTATTACAACGCCGGCCAGTGGACTGGAACAAATTACACTAAAAACAACTTCCACAGCACTTGTATCACAATTTTCTGTGCACAGTCCAACTGTCGACAACGAACTGAGCTGCTCTCAGTCTAGACAAAGCTAGGAAACTTTTTCCCAAGAACAATCATGCTCTTATATAGGAAGTGAAAACTAGTGGGGGTGCAACGCGCATATTTAGGCGCATATCGAGACGCGTGCTGGCGATTGGGAGCGAGAGAGAAAGAGGGATAGTGAGAAAAAAAAACGGTGGTGTCGACTTACGGAAAAGCAAGAGGAAACAATTACATGACAAATACAACATTTCGATACATACATACAATTTCGATTTTTCCGAATTTGAAAAATTCGTATTTCGAAAACTTATGGACCAATCACAGGCGGCTTGGGGGTGTATTAAAACATCAATGAAAGAATCTTATTCACGAATTTTCATCAATATTGATGCATGGAAAATGTGTTTTTCCATTAATTCAATTTTTTCGTGTCTCACTACGTAATCGGGGTTTTATGACTATCCTAATTACTGAATCATAACTCAGCAGAGCTTATTTTGTAGGGAACTTCAATACGCACAAGTTTTTACTCCACACATTTTTTCGAAAAGTCTCTCTAAAAAAAGTTATGCACTGAAATGTGAAAAAACAGGTAATTTTCCAATTTTCTCTCATTTTCCGACAATGTTGCCACACTTTTCAGGACTTTTCTTAGATCCAGTTCTAATCTAGAGGTGAAAATGAAGCGATTCCAAAAAAAATCCAGCGCTAGCCACGTTTTCGGGGTGTTTTTCACTAATTGCACTCCTTCACGCTTTCAATATTCTACCAACGAACTATCTTTGTTATATGTCGCAGCGCAAAAGATTTTTTCTCTCTATATGCTTGATATAAATTTAAATTATCATAATCTTAATGGGACAATGTTCGCAAGCTCAAAAATTTTATAATAAGTCTGATTGCATTGATTTTTAGGTGAATGGCGGCTATCAAACTGGACCCTTGAATGGACTGATGCAGTTAATTCTTCATGTGTACACGATGATGTAGTATACTTGTCAGATACAAATGGCAAAGTTCATTATATTGATGTACAACAACGTCGTGTGGAAAAATTGCCTCCGATCCAGGAATGTAATCGGATGGAATGATTTCAACCTATTGCCTCCCAACTCACCATTTTACTGTCGGTTTGCTTTCCACTTAGAAAATAATTCTCAATGTTTAGGCCGCCATATCATATTTCCCGTTAGAATTTTCGACAGAACAACCTCAGATTTCAAAAGATCGAGTTTTTTTCCTTCGGGTATACTGTAGTTTTTATACGTTCTGAGCTCTATCGATAATAAAATGTCAGTTTGGGTAGTAACGCATTAAATGTCAAACCGATAGAACTCTTGAGATGTTGAATTTGTTCAACTCTGTATTACCTATTCCATCCAATGATAGGCAGCAGAGTTTATAATTTCGAAGTATAGAATAGTATACGATGCATCTGACTGACTTTTGGCTATTTGGCGTACGTGAAACGTTCGCAATCTATCACACGCTGGAAACCCATGAGTGAAACAGGTGCATAACAAATATCTCACACCCAGTACAGTAATTCTTAACTTATTTACAGGTCAGGAGATCTAATTTTTTCGGAAGGTATCGTGCACAATTTTCATAATTCTATGTGGTCAAGAACTGTAGGGTCAAGATATTGTCTCAAATCCAAACAATGGAAACCGATTTCTGTATTGGACGACTCAGACAATAGTCTCATACATTATCAATTGCCCTCTACCAAGGTTGCATCATCGCGAATCAGAAATTCGAACAGAGTAAGGATGAATCGATGTATATGTTTGTTATCACACCCTCCATTGTTTAAAATTCTTATTCGTTGCGATCTTTGACGACTAATCCACCATATGGAGTTCAATAAATAAACAACTCCTTATAAATTTGTAAATTGCGACGTTTTGCCAACATGGCTCGTTGGTTTCATCAGGCAGTATAAATCAGGAATTATTACATAATTAAGATCAGGGAGTGGAAGAAACTGACTTGTGTGTATCCACTATATAAATTTGATTTGATTTGATACAAATAAGAGAAAAGAAAGAGAGGCGGTCGGTGGTGCGCGAGTTGAGCCAAGTCGTTTGGCGCAGTGGCCAATCGCGGCTGCTGCGGCCCTGAGTCGACGCCCAGTCATGGTTGCGTTGCCAGCACCAGCATCCCACCAGCGGTCCATCCGCTTATCGTCGACATTGAATTAGATGCAGCTTCCCTTTTTTCGCCCTTACATTCACCAAACGCACGTTTTTAAAGTAACAGAACCTACGGACACGAATCCGTGAGAACGCAATAGATACCATCGAACTATCAATTATTTATTTGATTTTCTTACGTGCTCCCATAACATAAAATAGATTTTATTGCTTTGTTACTGAAAAAAAAAACATTTCACATCAAGTTTCGAAGACAAATTTTACACGTCATATAGACGAGATGCCAGAAGAGTTTAAAATCATCGTCATCCCAAATATAACACAAGTTGGTGCCCTGCCTCTGCAGGGGGAAAAAGAGTAAGCTTGAGGCTGAATTGGCACAGTCCAACGGTGGAAACCGAGGTAAGTTTCGAACCTGCTGACCCTACTGTATCTCAAGATCTACAACCGCCATCACTCCATTCAATTTGCACAGGACCAGCCGTTGGTAGGTATATATCGATAATCCCTATTCAAAAGGACGTATCTCGGGGAGCAGAATAATAAGGATGTATCTCGGAGGGACGCAAAATAAGACCGTAGTTGAGGGCATCACGAAATAATGTCGTATCTCGTTTTCTATTAAGGATAATATCTATTAAGGAATGTTTTTCATTCATTAGTTGTATTTCTGCTGAAAACAGTCAAGCGCGTCATTGTTGTGCGAGACTGTTATACTGCGAATCCGACTGCAGCGAGATTCTGCCGGGGCTATTCAATTTTGGCCATCTCCGATCTTGCTCAAACCTCATCAGATATATTTTGGACAGTCAAACAGCTGATGTCTGTACCCATGAGGCAGCCAAAGTTTCTTTCCAAGCGAAAGCGTTCGCGAACACACCCAAAATCATGAGATTCAACAATTAGCTACGGATAATTTCTAGTGCAAGGTAAATAATTATTTTACATACCGCACCAATGCTACCAATTTCAGTTTTCGAAGTTGATGTTGAACGAATCACTTTGGGAACACTGAAAATTGTATGTTACTCGAAAACGTGGAATTATTTAATATAGTTGACGATATTATTGAATTACATTACACCATCGAATAGCTTACCTAAGAATTACAAAAATTTTTTCCTTGAAGATGTGTTTGGGTGCCTTCCAACCACACGAGAAAATTTCTTGTACCTATAAGAAGAGGCTATGTTCCTCCAGCAATATGTATAGAACCTACTTTACAGACTAAACAAAATGAGGAATCATATAATTGAATCTATCAGCAATGAGGAAGATGATGTTGTTTGCCAATAAATTGATTATAATAATCAATTTGATTGGCGATTAAAACAATTGTATAATACAATTGTTTAATTTAACACGTGTATCATACACATGTTGATCAACAAAACCCAAAAATGATGTTAAAAGTATAATATTTTGTGTGTGTGCCAGTTTAAATGTGTATGTAAAAGTACTATTTGGTTGTGTAATGAAAGATAGACTACTAATTTCAATATTATACTACTACGCGTTTCGTCCTAGATCCACCTGATAGGACTCATCAGTAAGGTTTATTCAGGTGGATCCAACCTTATACGCTTAAGGCGTTTACTAAAGCAAGCTATGATACAGATTACTAAGAAAGAGTGAATAGTTAATATATGATACATTAATTTTCTACATATTACGATATTTTTTCTAGTCAAGATAATATATATAGTATACAGTTATTTATAGACAAACGTTAAACATTTTGTTAGTATTATAACTATATTATATCTACTTAAGTACGTAGAATGCGATGAGCAAAGTTATTACAA
>CM037084.1:61862568-61876539 GCA_020882725.1 Aphelinus certus
AAGAGCATATTTTTATTCAGTATTATTATTTTTACCGCTGGCACTGTCTACCAAGCTTCGAACACGTCAAAATTCGTGTAATCACACACGTAAACAAAGCGGACGCACAGAACAGAACACATCTTGAAAGAATATTGACGTGTCCACTGACTTCTCTGCCACAATCATCCACTGCACAGTATTCTTACATGATGTATTTTCATACTAACCTCGAGAAAAACTCAGCAGACTCGTTAGTCTCAATACAATTAATGATTATTGAGCAGCTCCCATCCACTTCAATGTATCATCCACCAACTCATCGGCCATATTGGCTTGAGTAGCGGAGAGGGGATGGCGACTTGACTTCCCAATAGTGATTTTTTCACTCTCATACAATGGTTTTTACTGTAAGGTTTTAAGAGAGTACTCCTTGACCTCATGCGAGTAGCACGTACTGAGAAAGCAAATCGGTTTCGAACGAGGGTAAGTATTAGGATGTATCGAAATATTGACCGGTAGGCGTCGTTAGTGTCAATAAGTCAACTCACACAATCGAAAATTTGTGTGCCGGTGATTAGGTTATTTACATATCATTTGAATTCCATTACAGATTATTGTATTATATCGAAATTTTGAATAATTTTGGAAATGATGCAAAGATTCAAAATCAGTTTGAAGATTCAGTTGATATGAGCTGGAGCAAAATATACAAAACGTATAGGAGTTGCTGAAGATATTCTTATATAGCTAAGAGCGAAGATCGATGAATCGATACATCAGTATAAAAAAATGGAAAATTTGACGGAAGTACGCGAGAGCCGAATAGTTCGAGCAAGCCTATACCAGGGGGTAATGGGGTTGAGTCGTTGTGTGAGTGAGCGAGAGAGAGAGAGAGAGAGAGAGAGAGAGAGAGAGAGAGAAGGAAAGAGAGGCGGTCGATGGTGCGCGAGTTGGGCCAAGTCGTTTGGCGCAGTGGCCAATCGCGGCTGCTGCGACCCGAGTCGACGCCCAGTCATGGCTCGGCCTGTCCCTCGGTTGCGTTGCCAGCACCAGCATCCCACCAGCGGTCCATCCGCTTATTGTCGACATTCAATCAGATGCAGCTTCCCTTTTTTCGCCCCTACATCCATCAAACGCACCTTTTGCAATTAACAGAACCTACGGACATAATCATGCATTTGATTTTTTTTTAACTAAAATTTGTTCCTAGACCTGAGCTAGTCATTTACTGGCTGTCTTGTAAATGACTAGCTCAATCGAATAATAAAACACCAGCTTTACTCATAAATAAAATATGCGTTTAATTTCAAAGTTAGATCAAAAATGAATTTAACCAAGAGTTGAGTATGTCGCTTGTATAAAAAAATGCAATAGAATTGAGAAGATTATGAGAATAAGAATGGGATGTGGGTGGATCGAATTATGGGACATATAACAGGATAGACTTTGACGCCTGTGTCTTACCCAACCGCCAACGTGAAGTAGCTGTTATCACCGTCCCATGTACTCTGAATATAATTCTTCACCTTTGAAATGACCACCCATAGATTAGATTGATTAAAATTGATTCTTAACAGAGCTAGTTATTCGAAAAAAATGATCCTTCCTAAAAAAAATGATGTAACGATACTTTCGGTGACTTGATTAGTTTAGACAGTTAACCACGTGACACTTTGGTGCAGTATATGGATATAGAGAGAAAAATTAAAATAAAATTTCGAAAACGTTTGAACATGAATCGCGCGTCTGAATCTAGTTTTTCAGAAAGTACCTCCATGTTTTTACGGACTCGGATCCCAGAGATTCTAGCGCTTGATTGTAAATAGGAAATACCCCATTCCACGCCTACTGACCTCCGGCATATTACCGATTGAAAATCGATTGGAACCGTACCAATTGGTGTATCACATCGATGACTGTTAATTCGGGTGGTTCGAACTTGGGAACATTAAAAAGAATACTCGCATGAGTTTTGTGATACCTCAAATATCGATATAGTATTGAGTCGAATCAGCGCTTTTCGAGTAGACTTTTTGCAACTTGACAAAGTCGCAGCTGCAGTTTGCTCTAGAAATTTGCGAAACCAGGGTATAGTCTGCCGGAGCCGCTGTCTTGACAACGACAGTACTCGGAGGGATGCATCATCCTATGATAATCACTTTTATTTTTCCGTCAAGTATATATAATCAAGCGACTGTCCGTCTGTCACGTACGAGTTCCGACTTGTAAAACGCTGCTTATTTTGATTGAGCGGACGGACAAGAAGCAGCCAAGCTCAACTCGTCTGCCCACAAGTATATTACAATTTACTTCCTCAAGATTTGTCGAAGCGCGCATGTAAGTATATATATATATATATATATATATATATATATATATATATATATATATATATATATATATAGAAGCTCGGGCGCGCAAAAAGCAGAGTCGAATTTTCGGAGGAGTCTGCGCGGACGATTAATAATTTGCGCTCGCGGCGAAATGACGTAAGCCTCGGTGAAAATCGCCGTTTCAGCGCTTCCCGATGGCCCCGCGGAATTCGTGCATATATATACACGTGATCGGTTGGTCGTGACCTCGATATGTATACCTGTATATACGTGCACGTATACACACGCGTATATATATATCGAGCGAGCCGAAGGTGCGCTGCGCGGCGAGATCGGTTGCCCAACACACCGCGGCTGCGCGCAAATCCGCACCGCAAGCGCAAATCGCGCGTCGTATACGAGTTGCCGAGATCGGACGTGGATCCGCGACTGCACGATTCCCCGAAACCGAGCAGTCAATTATGTAACCCAAATGAGGCTATGATCCGGGTTTTAAGGTCGAGCCCATTCGCGTCAGCACCGACCCGCTTTACTACCCCCGTCCGATTACCTTACACAACGGCCCAATTGTCGAATTAGCGAGAAAGGAACCGAGACGTGAGATTTTCTCAGAGGGACACTCGACTGTGCGATATAGCGATATCTTTCGCGGGTACAGGAGTTCTCGAAGCATGTGCAGTGTTTTAGCAGACGCTTCCCACTGCGAAGGTCGAGTCCTCTAGCGGAACGTTCCAGTAAAAACCTTCACCTGCTCTTGTACCTCGACCCCTCAACAATTCAAATTATGAAGGCAGCCGAGAACATCGTTGCGGCAACGATACATCTTCCAAATAACCTAATCAGTTAATATTAGTGGTAATGATTTTTCGATTGGAACAATCAAAAGCACGGAGACGTAATGCGCAAATAAACTCGTGAGTAATTGCAACTTGGAGTAATCTCTTGGATATTATAGAATGGGGCAAAGAAACGAAATAAACGGGAGTGTTGTGCTTTGTACGAGCCGGGTTAATCAAACAAACGCACGATTGAAAGCTGGATTAGCGAGGTCGCGTAACGATTGGCGCATATATTAGCGCACGATATATAACTCGATCGTAAAGAAAAAAGTGAGTCGCGGAATGTGCGGCGGATGTGTCGAGCCGAGTTGTCGGTGCTCGAACGATCAAACGTATACGCTTCGGGGGGGCTGTAAATTAGCGACGAATACGCGCGGGACGACGGGAAGCCGTTGAAAACGCGCGAGAGCAACGCGGAAAGCTCGAGAGGGAGCTGCAGCTGCGGCGGCGGGCACGCGACTCGACGCGGAGTGGCGCGGGGATAATATAGAGGCGCGGCGTCGGCGCGCGAGGCTCCGCCCCCCCTAGCGGCGGCGACGGCGGCGGCGGAGCGCTCGAGCCGCGGAAAAAAGCTTGGCCGACGGACGGGGCCAGTCGAGCGCCAGCGTCGTGCAACAGAGCAGCCGTCGCAGCTCGAGTGAGGTTTTGCAAACTGGGCGCGCGCGCCCCAGTGACGAGAGACGATTGCCTCGAGCCGGCCACCATTCCCCAGAAGTGCGGCCGCGCGAGCCCCCGATTCCCTGTACGCGGCCGGCTGACTTTGTGACCCCACAGCTGCGAGAACGCTCGGGACGTTTTTCCTTGTGAGTGCAACTCCACCCAGCTGACCCTCGGACCATAGTATACCGGGACGTGGCCAACGCACACACACGCGCACTGAGATCACACCTGCTGCGGGTGAGTTTTTCATCGTCCAGTGCAGTGATTTTCTTTAATATCTATATATATAAGTCGCGCGCTGCAATCTTCTTGCCTCGTCTCTATATATGATAATCTATCGGACAACTCGAGACGCGCTCGCGCGCGAGATCAAACGCTCCCTCCCGAGCAGCTGTTGAGTCTTTTCTGCTTTTCGAATTGTTGAGTATATTCTTGCAGGGGTTGCATTGTCGACCGACGCTCGACTGGCACGAAAATTCGATCGCTCGAGTCGCTCAATCCGTGCGACAGAATCACCGATTATACCCGGTTTTGTGAAAGGAGAAGCGAATCGGTTTGTTTCGCGTTGAAACAAAGGTTGAGCGGAGTAATTTTCTCGTTTCAAACTCACCAAGCCGAGTGAGCAGGGCGAGGTGCCCCTCGCAACGAAAAGCTTCGTCATCGCAAGTCGCGGGGGAGTTTAGCGATCGGAGCTCGTCCGCCGCGTCGGATGCCCGTGAATCTGCGAGTTGTTGAGCCAACAATCCGAGCGATAATAAACATGTTTTTTCGGCCGCCGGCAGCAGCGGCTCGCAATCGTCGCGTCTAATCAGCGGTGCGCGCACAAAGCCGTTTTATCGAGCCCCGATACATACGCGCGCGCGCGTTCTACATCACTCGATCCCCACGAGCTCGAGCTTCCCTCTTTGGATTTTCCCGCGGGCGAGCGAACAAACGTGCTCGAGCTTCTTCGCGTAATTCGCACAGGGTAGTTTTTGTCTTTTCCCTCTGGAGCAGCTGAAATCGTGGGATCCGGCGCAGTTTTTTTCGATTTGTGTAAAACGAGCGCTCGATTATCTCGTTCCAACGGCTTGTGCATTGAAGTATCGTTTGTTGGTTTGTTTTCGCTTAGAAAATACAACTTGGTGAAATATTTAGAACGACGGAAGTGATAATACCAGCGATAACGTTCGACACTTATTCTCGATTTCATTCATCTTGACATTTTCGAAGCAAAAAATCACCTGATGCTACAACGCGAAAGTTTCGATTCTCTTTGGAAAAAGCTTTTGGCCTGGGAAGATATTCAATATTGCAAGATCGGGGTGTTATTGCTTTCAGCGACGGATCTGTCGCTTTTGTAAAAACGTATAATTCCTACGACTCGAAAGGGATTGCAACTTTTCTGGTTTTGTTTTCTCTATGCAGAATTCGTGCTTTCTTTTTGTACGAGCGTCGGCGCAGAGTACAAGCTCGAGTCACACAGAATCGCATTGTCTACTGAAACACTCGATCGAAGGTTCGAGAGATGTTTTCGCGGTTGATTTGGCCAATTTAATAAAATTCAACGACCTTTGAAGAATTGCGTTAGAACCGCGTGCGCACACACCCCAACGTCACATGCATAATATACGTGTGCATCGTATAGTTATAAATCACACGGAAATAAGCTGTTGCACACTGCGGAGTCGCATCGCGCTTTTGCTTTTGAAAAACGCGGTGCCTGAAAAAGTGGGAGACTGAATTAATTGCCGCATTGCATCGGGCTCGAATTTACGATTTTCTTTTGATCCGTTCCGGCGGATGTCCTGATGAGCCCCGGGGGAGCCTGATGGTAGCTACGCGCGCGCGCGAGCGAGTGCCCCTTTTAGAACCGGCCTCCCCCCTGTTAATATATATGTATATAGGCGCCCAACTTATACGTCTCGGCTGTTTTCAAACGATGCGACGATTTAAATATACATATACGCATGCGTACGCACATGCATATGAGTATATCAAAGTGGCAATTCGGCGAGTTCATATATAATTGTAGAGATTGACTTGGAGAACGAAATGTACCGAACACGATCGAATTTTAATTGCGCTAAATATAATCACGGATCACCGACTTAATTCTCACAGCTCATATGACAGTTCAATTGAAAATGACGCTTTTCAGATTTGGCTCGTGTGTGTGTGTGTGTGTGGGGCTCGAGAGTCGATTAATTCCTTCAGAACTAAATATAAACGAAAGAAAAATCGTATGTTGCCGAAGAAGTACGATGAAGGAGAAAAAATTAAAAAAATTAATTTTAATGAATTTTACATGTGCACGTCTTGACTTACCGGTAGATTATTTAGCATTTGATCTCGGATTTCGCTGAAGCTCATAGAGGTGATTTGTAGTTACCTAAATAGACCTAAATACCTCATGAATATGAAGTCATTCATGATCGGTAACGCTTGAAGATGTAATGCTTGGAGTTGCTGAAATATTTTAATTTTGAATATACATTATAATTTACACATTCCGTTATAGAAAAAAAAACCACCTCCAGAAGTTTTACTCTCGAAACGGCGACCCATGTCCCAAGTGGTCTCAGCTGGTTATTTCCGGTATATTTTTCCTTTTCAAGTATTCATAATTAGCCTCGAATATGATTGATCTACTTCAGCACGATAAAATTGAAGAAATTTCGAAAAACGATCTAGGGTTCTGCGTTGGTACGGCACCCAACCCTGAAGCCAACCTGCTCAGAACGTCGGGCCACCGACGGGAGCTTGCTCAACGACTTCTATCGACTGATTAGTCAGTTGTTTGACAGATCGGCTCGTCCCATCTATTCGACCGCCATCGCAAGCAGTTGAATTTTGGTCGGTTTGAATTCGTATACAAAACAGTTACAAAATACTGCTATCAACTCTTTTCAGTTTTTTTGAGAAATGAAGTCGAATATTATCCTTTGTGTATGCGCTGCTTGCGTTTGGCGGGCTGTAAATAGTATAAAGTTATATTCTTTCGGTCGAAAGTTTCAAATTTGGCAACGCAAAATACAATAAAAGTACGATACGATACTTTCACGGAGAAGATCTCAGAACTCAAGTCACTACGAAAATTAAATATACTCGAAAAAAGTTTTTTTTCATTTATTAAGTTCACGTGGGTCTGTTAACGATTTGGGATTTCCTCGCGACTGTTCTATTGCTCATAAAACTTATCAGACGTACACGATTATATCACACGGTTGATTATATTTCGATGATCGCTTTGTTTGTGACGTAAAATTTCAAAATTACTCGCATAATATATAACAACGTGGCGCTTAGCGGATGATGAGCGTCATCAGAAAGAAAGAGGCGTGGATCCGGGTATGTGTTGGTTTATGAACCCACGAGCGCCTCCACTCATTTATTTTGCCTCTTTACGGCCAAAAACACGTGGGTTTTTTTCCCCAGACTTCGGGTGTACTCGAGTTTTGACATGTTTACGATCGTGTATAACTTTTTATGCCCGATGCATCGAGTGTGAATGATCATTACTCGAATGAAATATTCTCAAGTTTTCACTGCCACAAGTGGAAAACTCTTTGTTGAATGTGTATATATATATATATATTGTTGGAAGGATCAGTGTCTTGATTGAGCTCATTTTATATAACTTCGAATACAGTGACCCACTTAGAGGTTCTCTAAAAATGTTTCATGTCCGATTTAAATATAGAACGATTCTAAACCGACGCGATTTTTAATCTATGTTCTTCGGGGAGTCGACGCGAAGTGATGGATCGATTGTTTATTGTGAGTAACGTAAACTTGTAATACTTGCAAGCCAATAAACAGATTTTATTCTGTCATTTTAAACAACAAAATTGACTTTAACTATTCGCAAGTTAGTAAATTTCATCTCAATTTAGGAGTTTGTTTATTATTTTGTTGAACCTTACTCTTTTTACTGTCGGAGAAAACAGTCGAGTTTGAGGGGGAGAGTGATGCAAGCCGCCGAGCTTTTTTCAACTTATACTCTCTCAAAACCGCCCGATGAAATTTCCGATCTCTGAGCCTCCTCTATACTCGTTGCGATATAGGCACGTCTGATTTTTAATTAATTCAATTTATTTTTATACCACTCAGAATTTCATAGACATTCATCGGATATTCCAATCATAGTTTCAATGAATAATCAACTCTTTGAATTTGAAATTAGATGAAAACTTCTATTTGTTAGTAAAAATGGTTGGGAATATGTTTACTTGGAAATTGGTAAAATATTTTTTGCAGATAATTTTGATTATCAGCTGTCAAAAATGATTAATTTCTAATATTAAATAGTGGACTTTCATTCATCAAAAAACTAACTATTTCGTGTATATTCGCTATAAAATAATCGAAATGTATTATTGAATATGGTGAATATTTACTTCTCTTCAGTCACCCAATTTGACTAGAGAATAGTAAACAGTTACTGTTGAAAAGTTTCCTATTTAATTAAATGAATATTCACCTGCACAATTTTCGCTGACAACGAATATACACTATTAGATAGTAAGTTTTAACTATTTCAAATCAAGAAGTCAAAATTGTCGAAAAACTAATATTTCGGGAATCGAATCGACCGAACTGTATATAATAGTTGAAAAACAATACTATGCTAGATCCAATCGAGTGGTATGTGCATCATAGTATAGCCTCCGCGAAGGAAATAAAGCGATCGAGCGTTTCCGCGGCTCTTTTCCACGTCTGAGAAGATCCAGAAAAAAAAGAAAGCGAGCTCATGTGGATTTATAGGCTGGGTTGTAGAGTGAAGAGAGAGAGAGAGAGAGAGAGAAATGCCGAAAAACCGAGTAGCAAAGTGCTAAGTGGGCCGGGAGCAGCTGTCGGTGACTTGTCTTTCGGGATGTCGCGCGCGCCACACGCTCAAAATCGTCTCCGCGCCTCTATAGTCCCGCGCGACACATTCTTTTCTTTTTCTCCAACCGAATTCCACAAAGAGTAGATACATATATAATATCATTTCTGTGGTATATATAATATCATTTTTCACTGTGTCGAGCAGTCGACCGCACAGTCGTTTCAACATTTTCCAATGCTCCATCGAATTCTAATGATCCGGAAAATGTATTCGAAAGTAATGGGAGCTTGAATATCTATATATATATACCCTTTTCGTGTCCATCAGCGTTAATCCAGCGACAGTCGTAATTTTTTGTTGATTCTTAACAACCAAACAAACTTATTCAAGTGGCTCACTATACTTGTAATCAAAACAAAATCAAGATATAAAAAAATAAAATAAGAGGAAACATTTCCCCTCCATCAGAATATGACTATGTAAAAGTTTGTCGATCCACGAATTCATGGAATGATCAATACATAATTAGTAATATTCTTTAGCGATTGTAGGTAGAAGAAAAAACAATTCGATTATTATAATTAAATAAGTGGGTGTACAATGAATTTTTCTATATAGAGAATAACTGGATCAAAATATAATGATTGACGACATTTTTGGAGTAAGTTCTATGTCTCTTAGTTGACATAATATTCAATTAGACTTACTTAGTTTACAACATAAATTAACGAAATGTTTACATTTAGTTTCCTTCTACGTACTAACATCACTACAAATTATCACTATTGGATTCTCGATTACTTCGTGTATCTAGTCACTCGAACAAGTTCATTTGATTATTAAGAGTCAACTAAAAATGCAACTCTCTTGATTAATACTAATAGTCAGCCATTTAACCTTTTCGTTTTCACTCGTAGTATTTGAATTGATTCATTCTCTTCTTCTATGTACATGAAAAATTTTGGAATTGTATTGGAAAACCGATTTCTAGTCAATTGCTTGTCAATTTAACAGGGTAAAATTTTCACGTTATCAATGTACTGAACCAAACGTTTTTCAAGTATTCGAGCTCGTGACCGACGCGTTTAGTTTCGTTTGCTCCAATATATACACGGGCTCGATAACTAACGAAATGAACATTTTTTCCTTTTCAGACTTTATGCCAGGCCACAGTGCGTGCCACATTGTAAAATGACTGCTGCAGCAGCTGCGGCCTTTATGAACTATTCGACGAGCTCCGCGGCCTCCGCTGCAGCCGATCTCTACCATCACTATGTGAGTATCTCGTCGTCTTTCAAATTTGGCCCATCGACATTGGTATATCCTGAACTTGCTATTTGTCACGCCCGCCCAAGGTGGATCGTCGTGTGTAACGAGTTTCCGAATCTCGACGAATGTTTGCAATGTAAAATTCTATTTTGCGCACGATAAATCCAACTTGTGTTTGCATAATTTATTCGTCGGCCGATTAGATAAGCAAAATTATTGGTAAACATTGGACGGATTTTTGCGAGATAGTTGGCTGGTGTATCGCGCATCTCGAGTTTATCAATAACAGCTCGTTCAAGTCGCTACGATCAATCGTACGAAACAATTAAAATCCCATTACGGATCTCACAATATTTACCGCTTCCCAACCCAGCATGACCGGATTTTTTTCTTCTTTTTATCAATTATACGAAATCGAACGGATTCTTTACGCGCGTTTTATCACACCCCCGGTTTGCCAGCTGTATGTAGAGCAGCAGCACCGAGTATAGACTTGTGGTTTTCCCGTTCGACGTCTTTCCTTTAAAATGCTCGATTCGTTGGATAACTTTTCAGTTGGAAAGCGTCATTTCCCGCCTTAGTTATCGATCAAACTCCCGAAGTATCTCAGAATAAATTCGTATGTACGTTGATTCGCGCGAGTCGCACTTGAACTTGGATTATTTCATTGGGACGGATGGTTGATATCGATAATCTATACAGATTGTCGTTCACGATCGATTGTTTGATTTTATGCGAGGCACAAAAAAAAATCTTCCAATTCGGACTCTCCAACATTCACCTGTTCCTCGTAGTCCATCCGCGAGCTACCTAGGTAATTATACTGTTTTTTATTTCCAAAAAAGGAGAAAGAAAAAAAAGTTGGTTTGATTTTCCGAATCGCGCAATGTTGTCCCGCGGCGGGGGAATATAGCCGCGAGAGACGCTTGGTGCGCGCGCGCGGCTGGGTGGAATTGGGCTGGGGGTCGCGTGCGTCACTACCTCGTTGTCTTGTCGCTCGAGCTATCGCTTGATAACTCGAAGCTGCACGGGCTGCTGCTCGCAAGCGCGAGAAGACGCGAGAGCCAGCGCACAGCACTCAGCCGATAGCCCCAACCGCGCCAATTTCACAACAGGCTCTCTCTCTCTCTCTCTATATATATATATATAGGTATAAGCTTGATCGTGTGCGTGTACCGCGCCATCTTCGCGATTTCTTTTTTCCCAACGTCCTCCTCTGATTTCCTCCGTCGATCCAAGCATTCCGTTCGACGGAGGGTCGTGCCAAGGGGGTGGAATTACCTATACGATATCGCCCAAGTGACTCTACGATGATCAATTCGATCTGCGAAAACAAACGTTTTTTACGGAAATACGGCTGTTGTACTGTCACCAACCGACATCAACTTTAAAGACGCGTCAACGTAAATCGAGAAAACAGCTGACGGCGATTATACGTACAATTGTCCAAGACGTCCCGGGGATTCACGTCGGCTGTTCAGTCTCGGTCGTTTCGTTGAATCGTCGATGCGAATGAAGAATTAATTCGGTCGATAATCATATATATATATAACGAGGAATCGCCGCGGGGATACATTTATTTTCTGCAGATTGAATCGATTTTTCGTGTTGCTTCGATTGTTCCAAGTTAGTTGGTACAGCCCCTCCCCCCATTCAACCTTATATTCTTATCGTTTTGTAATTACCCACCCTTTTTTGGGAGATTTAATAAAAGTAGCCGCGTAAAGTAAACTGGATTGACAAGGGGGATTGAACCTTTGGATTTCGTTTACACAATTGAAACGGGACATGATCTCAATCGCGAGGTAACGAACCGACGTTGATCTTCGGTTGTACCATCCGTTCTCCAGCTGTAGGAATAATCTCACTCCGATTAAATGCTATTGAAAATACCATCTCGACCGAAGAGTATACTCCCCGCAGCAGGAACCGCGTAAGACGTACGCGCGGCGATAGATTGCGATTGGATGCTGTTGAAGAGATAGATAAGGGTAGAGCGTCACCGCGGGCGTGCGTCAATCGATTTTCAAACTGTCGTGTGTTATTTTCGCGCGCGGGCTTGGAAATTTTTCAATTACTTCGACGTATCTCTCGATGATGCGTGGCTATGTGTGTGTGCGTGTGTGTGCGCGTGTGTGTGTGTCAGTGTAACTCTGTCGAATTCCAAGAGGCTCGACCAAGATCATTAATGAACTGATAATGGAGGCTTAAAATAGGTCGGGAACTTTGATAAATCGGTGCGCGCGAACACACAACAGTTGCGCGTCAACATATTTCACTCGAAACCTTCGATATATACACGTTGCGTCCCTCGCCGCCGCCGCTCCTCGCGCGAATCCCTCCCCAGAGTCGAGATTAACCGAAGCATATATCGTGCACACAATCCCGTTGGAAGTTTGATTGCCAAGGCAAACGCGAAGTCGCGCGATCCGCGTGTTTATCAATCGAACTCGTTGTACTCGCGAACGAGAAGATTTTCCGAAATTCTCGGAGACGCGCCGCACCTAAATCGAAAACTCGCGGGTAACAAAATGAATGGAGGCATATATAGAATCGAGTGGTAAGCGAATTTCTCACTGGACCGCGTCGAACGTACGCGTATACGTGAATTTCGCCACTATTAACGTATGCGTCCGCGTATCAAGCGTGTATTTACGCGTGTGTATAGATGCGCGCGCTGGCACACGAGAAAGAGAGAGCGAGCGAGTCGGGGGTTTAGCGTTTTTTTGTGAATGAGCGCAGCGATAAGTGGTATGGGTTATCTCGTGAGTTTGGTTGTATCGTTAGCCAAGGTCACGTGGGACGCGTCACATTCGCTCACACACACACACACATGTGTGTGTGTAGATGAGGAAAAAAATCAATGTCAGGCTCTCGCGTTGCAGTGTTCGATTGCCGATCCTATATATGCGCAGCTCGTTGACCACATATATGTATATGACTTATTGCGAGCCGCATTTATTTGCGCGCACATGTATATATATTTCGTGCGAATCCGTTGCACAAGCGCGCGAGGCTCGCGCTCTCTTCCCGGTATACCGTATATATACGCAACAAACATCAGCGCGGCGCCTCGAGCTTTTTCTTTTCTCCCCATTGTCGTTGCCGCGCTTCATCTATACCTGCTCTATTATTCGTTCCATATATGTATACAGACGACACACATTCGCCCATCGGGGACAGCTTCAGACAAATTTTACAAATGTCCAGCTCTGCCCCCCAAACGTGTGTGGTGTGTTTTGTTGGAACAGCCAAGCTTCGCTATATCCCCGCGCTTCCTATATTCGCTCTTCCGAATCGAGACAAATGCTTGGCCTGACAGAGTCGTCTGGTTGCAGATGGTCCGAGTTTTAATTTGCATCGATCGATCGAATGAATTTTTATCTGAATGCGCGAGGTGGGGGAGTAGCCCGTTTGGATTTCACGTGTGTATATACGCGCGGTTCTGCAGCAGAGCCTCGGTGGAGAATCACATGAAGAAACAAAAGGTTTTCGAGCGATCGCCAAGACGACTACGCCAGCCGTTGTTGTCCCTCATTTTATCCTCGTTTTTTTTCCAACTTCCAACTTTCCTCGGATTAGAGTGAGTACTTTTGCTTTCTCAAAGAGAAAGCTTTGTAATGGGGCAAAAATCGACCCACCGAATCAGACCTCGGGACCTCGATTTTCCTGATCTACGGGTCGAGAAACATGGAAATCCAAAAGTGTCTGTATGTATGTATGTGTGTGTGTGTGTGTGTGTGTGCGTCCCGTTTTTTTTTCGTCCACGATAACTCTCGAAGGAATGGTCCGATCGTCTTGAAATTTTGCACACAGGTTAATCGCGGCAAAATCTCGGGCGAGTTCAATTTTCAGCGAAATCCGTTGTTTATTTCCTTAGCAACCGTTGTTAAGGTGTCTATTTTTTCGTTTCTTTCGTCCACGATAACTCCCGAAGGAATGATCCGATCGTCTTGAAATTTTGCACACCGGTTAGTTGTGACAAGATCTAGTCCGAGTTGAATTTTTAGAAAAATCCGTTGGTTATTTCCCTAGCAACCGTTCCTAACGTGTTTTCTCACAAATCCTTATGAGTGCT